>CM035408.1:119380216-119387716 GCA_020310875.1 Ceratopteris richardii
TCCAACGAAGTGCCCATTCATGTGAGCTTATCCATGAAAATACTGCATATTATCCACAGTTTATGGAGCCTTTAACTCTAGCCCATAGTAAATAGTGCTCTCAAAAATGTATATCCAGTGGATTCACTTTTCACTTTTGCTACGAGTTACTGAATACGCTGCCACAAACCAAAAGCTGAACTCCAACCAAGAGTGGGTGCCCCTTCACACTACATGGCAGCAAGTGCACACACCCACATACAAACATTAGGTTCAGTAATTTCCAAAAACCCTAGACACACCATTTCTGTCACTTGAATGACTGTCGACTCTCACAAAATGTCCATCATTCACCTGCCCATGACTTATGATCTCATAATCTAGAAACACCACAATCACAGTTATATCATCATGAAAGTGCCGTCTTATTCCCCGTTGTATCTTCTTCAGGTCACTGTACCTCATCTCTCTCTTCCTAGCAGCCTCTTCCAAAGCCACTCGAATCAATCTCCTTGCTATGCCCTGCAGTAAAAAGTCTCTCTCTCTCTCTCTCTCTCTCTCTCTCTCTCTCTCTCTCTCTCTCTCTCTCTCTCTCTCTCTCTCTCTCTCTCTCTCTCTCTCTCTCTCATGGGAAGACACTATGCAAGATGCTCGACTACAAAGAGGAGTCCCCCCCTTCTCGTGTTCATCAAATCTTTGAGAGGGACGAGATCCTAGGAAGAAGAGAGCTCTCACTCTACACTTCCCCTTTGTTGGAGGATTCTTGTGCAGAAAGGGACTTGAGTGTTTGTAGGAGAAGGAAGAAAGATACAGACACCGGAAGCTTCTGTTGATTGATTATAAAGAGAAAAGTACAATGATGATGTACAATACAATCCAAATACTCTCTGTGCGAAATCCCAAAGAGTACACAATCAAACAAAATTACAAAATACCCAAAGTTCTTTCTGCCGCCGACCTTCTCTGTACCATACCTCCATCTTATCCAAGAACTTGCACTCAAGCTTCCAATAGGGGGAGGGATGGACACCTCCTCTCGATGCACACACAGCTTCAATGGAAGCTTGTGACCTTTGATTGTCTTGCTTAGCACTCCTCTGCACACACCTAAGTCACACTTCTTGCACACTTTGCACTTGCTTCTCTCTGTCGCACAATCCCTATATGTCCATTGCTCTTCTCTCTCTTAGTATAGACTATGCTCACCTTGTTTAGTGTAACCAAGGATAATGCATGCCTTGAGTTGAGTGTCGGTTCACGTACGCTCCTAACTGCTATAGTATCTTGGAGCTCACTTTTATGTCATAAGATTGTCTCAAAATATGCACCACCAACGAATCTCTGTTTTCTCTTGTAGTGACTTTAGGACAATAACAAAATTTTGAATTGGGGGCCATATTTTCACTTTTGTGTACACTTCCTCTTCACATGACTTCACATTTTGCCCTTCAATTCTTCAAATGTGTACCTAAGGGAGGGTTCACCTGAACCTTCCAAACACTTTAAAAACCCTTTAAACTTTAGAGATATTACAAAAAGACAATTTGGAACCTGCATCCAACTTTCTGCAAAACAAAACCTTTGTGAACAATTAATTGTGCACTACCTATGCACCTTGACAATTGAACTTTGAACCCTTTGACTTTGACCATGTTGATCGTAGACCACTTTGACTTTGACTATATTGACTTTGACCATATTGACTTTGACCAATATGATTTTGTTGCGCTCAACACCCTTTGAAGATGTAAGGTCCACTTTCCTTTGCAAGAGGGTGATTTTGAGAGCACTTGATGGCTCCCCATCTATCTTGATGATGATCTCAGACCCATGCAAGTAGCACATTGTCGTGCATGCATGCCAAGGTAACACCAAGCTCGCAAAGAAGGAAATAAGACCTCATACAAAGATGGTTGTGTCATCATTGATGGCAAGGCCATCCCATAGGGATTCTCGGCATGTGAGACACTCGAGCAGATACACCTTGCAGTTTGGAACTGCAATGGAGGTCTATGGACACACCCAGAGAGGTTGGAAGAGGTGCGTAGAGGCAAAGACATCATTATACTGATAGAGACATGAGAGCCCATATTGGAGCCTACCTAGAGTTCAGGGTTTCCAATGGGACTCCACATACAAAGAGTGTACATGCAAGCACACCACCAAAGGATCAACAGGAGTAGCCATACTCTTCAAAGATGGACTTCAGAGCAGGATACAGATAGTCGCACATGATTCACAGGCAAGATATCTTTGGATCCAACTCTAGCTCTCACAAAAGAGGATCATCAACATAGTGTTATGCTACTTTGCTCCTTCTAGCTCGCGGTTCGCTATGGTAGATCGAGAGGAGGACTCACCATACACCTTGTCAGAGGAGATTAAAGAGTACTCTGCACTAGGGGAAGTCTTCCTTATGGGAGACTTCAATGCAAGGATGGGCAATAATCAGTGTGAGATATTTGACCCAGAGGACCCTCATATACTACCTACCATACAAGAGGAGTCTACAGCTCGAGCTTCAGCAGACTATACACACAATCACTATGGCACTCATCTACTCACACTAGGCTCTCGACAAAATCTTAGCAGATTGAGGTGGTCACTTCCTATGTCTACCTCGGAGTCACATTCACGAGCTTACCTGGCCCCTTCAACATGAGACAGGCAGCCACCGATAGACTCACACGAGGATATGCAGCTTTAGCCATGTTAGAGCGGAGATGTCACCAGGCACACTTCCAGGAGCCCCGCACGAAGGGATGGCTATTTGACACACTAGTCAGACAAGCTATGATGTATGCTTCGATAGTTTGGGGCCCAGGCCTCACAATCACCTAGTGGAGTGCGATCGAGAGGCCCAAGGTACATATGATCTCGCGACTATTTTGCGGAAAACAATCGGTACGTATTGAAAATTTGAAGTATCATATATACAATAATATAATATTAAAGATCAGAATTTTGTTGGCTACTATAGCTTAGGGTGTAGTACATATGTATCGATATAATGGAGGAGAGTATGTGAGAGTGCATTTGCATAAAAACAATATGAAATTGCTATGGATTTATCCTCAATTGGAATAATCGAGAGAAGAGAAAAATTTGAGGTACGAAAAAATTTCATACTCCATCCATACGCATACGGGTATGGAAGTACGGTATTTTTTCCATACGAGTCCGAAAATAACTATGATTCCATACTATTTGCTTTATTCAGAGGATGAGGGAGCTCCCTACAGACAGACTCACACGCAGAGCTTTTGAGGCCTCTATACAGATATCAGAGTCAGGATATGAGAGAGCTTGGTACACTCAGGTTAGAGTCTGGTTTGATAGTCATGGGCTTGGTATGGACAGTTTGCCGCCTTTTCAGTATGACCCAGACTCACCTCACATGCACCTCTCTTGTCATGAGAGGAATATTGTGCTCAGACACGATCTTTGGAAGCTCTACATTAGTCAAACATGGCACACACCACACATGGGATCGAGACTATCGCACTATTGAGACCAATTCTTAGACATACTAGCGGACGGTTTCATCTGGCGGCCACGTTACATGGATACTTACATGCCTCATAGCTCGAGGGTAGCGATTGGCCAGTTAAGAGTCTCATCACATAGACTAGAGATTGAGACTGGCAGAGCCGCAGACATTCCCAGAGAGGAGCGTATATGCAAGATTTGCAGAGTAGAGATGGAGGATGAGGAGCACTTTGTATGCAGATGTAGCCCATATGATGGCATCAGAGGCAGATACGAGACTCTATTTACAGGGCAGCCCACCGTCCGAGAGATCATGGACTCTACAGACCAGCAACATCTCGGGCGATTCCTACTAGAGATACAGAGCCACAGAGATTCCCTACTCCAACCTACTGTAGAAGCCCATACAGGAGGGAGACAGAGTCAGCTCACTGAGTTCTTTATTCCACGACGTGTTGCAGCCCTCCCCCCCTCATCCCACACACCGAGAGGGGTGACTCTTCAGAAGACTCAGACTTCTCGAGCTAGGATACGACCCCATGCTAGAGGATATCGGGCCCCGAGACTTCACCGACATCAGATTGCGAAGATCGAGGCTCGTCACCATCGCGCCATGGAGGAGAGACGATTCCAAATGATGGCTGATCCCGCTGCAACCATCAAGATGGCCCTGACTCCACCTCCACCTATGTATCACATCTTACACCCGCCCACTAGCACAGGATGGAGCTAGTTAGTCGTTTCAAATGCATTCTTATGCTTGTTGTACTACCCTTTTGCATATAGACTATCATAGATATCGCACTCCATACTTCCCCCCCCCCCCCCCCCCCCCCAACACTTTCATGGGTATCTCCACATGCATACCACATTGATATGTTTCAGCTTTACCAGTTTCTTTTTCAGCACTTTTATCTTCTCTGATAGACAAAAGATACACCCATGTACATCGATTTGTCTCATAGGCCGAGTTCGGCCTCCTAATAGACATAAAAACACTTTCTTTCTTCTTCTTCTCTCTCTCTCTCTCTCTCTCTCTCTCTCTCTCTCTCTCTCTCTCTCTCTCTCTCTCTCTCTCTCTCTCTCTCTCTCTCTCTCTCTCTCTCTCTCTCTCTCTCTCTCTCTCTCTCTCTCATTATGGCACTCACTTACTCAGACTAGGCTCTCGACATAATCTCGCTATCTATAACGGGATGGCTCAGTGGCCTACCTCCGGAGAATTGACATGCATACCTCACTCAGTCACAGATGACAGGGGAAGTTCAGTAGATTATGTCATGGGATCTAGAGAGGCCATTCACCTACTTACCTCATTCACCATCCCACCCATACCCATTGGGGCCGATCACACATACCTCGCTCTCCCTCTCAAGGGAGACACCCCTACACGCACACCCGTAGCACGCATCCCACACACCACAATCCACTTCACACACGAGCTAGCTCACATATATGCGGCCCAAGTCGAGAAGGGTCTTCTCTTGCTTCACCCTGACACTCCACTATCCCTACTCACCTCACAGATAGCATCAATTCTTCAGACATCCCCATCAGCTCCTTCCCACACACCATCCATTCTGGTCACACACCTCCTCCCGAGACTATGCCACAACATCGTTGGTATGATGAGGAATGCAGAGATATTAACCGCCGACTACGAGCTCAGCGAGCATCGAGAGAGATCACAAAGAGACAGACCACGGGACGGATGAAGACTCTCACACGTCGGAAGAGGCGAGCCTTTGAGGAGGCCCGACCATACCTATTGGGGACCTACACACATGGCATGATTATGCAGAGAGATTATATGAGGTGCCTGGGCAGCCTCCCATTCCCAAGCCACTTGAGCCTCGCCCTACTAGTTCTTCTCTTTTCACAGCAAAGATGCTTGAGAGGGCCATAGGACGACTGTGACATGGACGTTCGACAGACCATACGGGATTGCAGAGCGAGCATCTGATATATGCAACCTCCACTATAGCCCCGTTGATTGCACATCTCTTCAACCGGGCTATAGGGGAGGGCTTCCCAGAGGAGTGGATTAGGCACACCATCGTGCCTATCCACAAATTTGGCGACACCCTGGACCCAGGGAATTACAGGACCATCATGATTGGCCACACCATGGCCAAACTATACGGTGCCATACTTGAGGCAGAGCTTAGCTCATATGCAGAGACTGAGGGGCTACGAGCACGTGGCCAGGAAGGTTTTCGGCGAGCTTTCTCTACGACTGTGACATGGACGTTCGACAGACCATACGGGATTGCAGAGCGAGCATCTCATATATGCAACCTCCACTATAGCCCCGTTGATTGCACATGTCTTCAACCGGGCTATAGGGGAGGGCTTCCCAGAGGAGTGGATTGGGCACACCATCGTGCCTATCCACAAATCTGGCGACACCCTGGACCCAGGGAATTACAGGATCATCATGATTGGCCACACCATGGCCAAACTATACGGTGCCATACTTGAGGCAGAGCTTAGCTCATATGCAGAGACTGAGGGGCTACGAGCACGTGGCCAGGAAGGTTTTCGGCGAGCTTTCTCTACTATTGATCACATCTTCATTTTGCGCCTCATTGACGGGGCAAGGGTGCGAAAAAAGAGACTATATTGCTGCTTTGTGGACTTCCACAAAGCTTTTGATACAGTGCCACGATAGAGGCTCTTCCAACATCTTCAGAGCTTGGGAGTACCATCAAGGATGATTTGGGCCATCTATGCACTCTATGAGAAGGTGACTGGGAGAGTACAGTGTCCAAGGGGTATGTCTGAGGCCATTGCTAGCACCATCAGCGTTAAGCAAGGCTGCCCGCTCTCTCCCACTCTATTTGGTCTCTACATCGATGAGATTGAGGACTACATTCTTTGAGCTGGAGGAGAGGGTGCAGACCTCGCAGGTACACCTATCCACATTTTATTATATGCCGATGATATTGTCTTGATTTCAGAGTCACTCGAGGGCTTACAGCACCAACTGGATGCCCTAGATGCGTTTTGTACACAGAGAGGCTTGACAGTAAACCTTGGCAAGACCAAGGTCATGATCTTCCACACCTCCCCCATGGTGAGGAATGGAGCAAGATTCACAGCCGGCGGTGGACAGATTGAGGTGGTCACTTCCTATGTCTACCTCGGAGTCACATTCACGAGCTTACCTGGCCCCTTCAGCATGAGACAGACGGCCACCGATAGACTCACACGAGGATATGCAGCTTTAGCCATGTTAGAGCGGAGATGTCACCAGGCACACTTCCAAGAGCCCCGCACGAAGGGATGGCTATTTGACACACTAGTCAGACAAGCTATGATGTATACTGCGACACTTTGGGCCCCAGGCCTCACAGTCACACAATGGAGTGCGATCGAGAGGCCCCAAGTACGTATGATCTCGCGACTATTTCACGGGAAACCGTCGGTACCACATGACATCATCAGGGCAGAGCTAGCTTCACCACCCCAGTCAGACTCACACGCAAAGCTTTTGAGGCATCTATACAGATATCAGAGTCAAGATATGAGAGAGCTTGGTACACTCAGGTTAGAGTCTGGTTTGATAGTCATGGGCTTGACATGGACAGATTGTCGCCTTCTCAGTATGACCTAGACTCACCTCACATCCACCTCTCTCGCCATGAAAGGAATGTTGTGCTGAGACACAATCTTTGGAAGCTCTACATTAGTCAGACCGCACACACCACACATGGGATCGAGATTATCGCACTATCGAGACCAGTTCTTAGACATTCTAGCGGACGGTTTCATCCGGCCTCCACGTTACATGGATACTTACATGCCTCATAGCTCGAGGGTAGCGATTGGCGAGTTGAGAGTCTCATCACATAGACTAGAGATTGAGACGCGCAGAGCCACAGACATTCCCAGGGAGGAGCGGATATGAAGGGTTTGCAGAGTAGAGATGGAGGATGAGGAGCACTTTGTATGCAGATGTAGCGCATATGATGGCATCAGAGGCAGATACGGGATTCTATTTACAGGGCAGCCCACCCTCCGCGAGATCATGGA
>CM035408.1:119395216-119400216 GCA_020310875.1 Ceratopteris richardii
CATGAGAGTGTATGGTATGCACAGACTTACTGATGGTTAGCAGACCATGGCATGAGTATTACGGATCTCCCCCCTTTTCAGTATGATCTCTCTTCCCCCCACATTACCCTCTCTCGTTCGGAGAGTAATAGGATCATCCGTCATGACCTACTACAGATACACGTCAGGGAGACATGGATTGCACCACGGGAGCCTCTTCCCACAAAGAGGCAACACTACAGAGAGCACTTCCTGACTCTGACAGCGGATGGTTTCATTCAGAGACCACGATACATGGATACATATATGGCATAAGCTGAGAGAGTGGCCATTGGGCAGCTCAGAGTATCATCACACCAGCTCGAGATTGAGGTTGGGCAAGCCACACATACCCCGAGGGATGAGAGATTATGCAAGATATGTAGAGAGGAGGTGGAGGACGAGGAGCACTACACATGTAGATGCCGGGCATATGAGGACATCAGAGACCGATACCCACAGCTCTTCAGGGGGCGAGAGAGATCAGGGCTTTATTGGGGACAGAGGACCAGCGCCCTCTAGGTCGTTTCCTAGTAGAGCTCAAGCACCGCCGTGCATCACTCCAGCAGCAGATGGAGATACACCTTGCACCCCCCCCTCAGACTTATATTACAGATTTTTTCAGACCCTCAGCCACTCGAGGACCAAGCTCGATTCGGGGTGTCACATTACACAGAGCAGAGGAGCTTAGACGACAGCGTCGACGACCGAGACCCCCAGTCCGGAGAGCCCGTCCACATCAGAGAGAGATTCAGGCGATTCACGCACGCCATGACATGGAGATATGGAGACGTCAACAGCGCACCCCTATCGATTTGGACGTTCAAAGCATTTTGAGGATCGCCATGATGCCTTACCCACCGATGCATTATATCCTACACCCACTCAAGGCATTTAGGGGGTTGTGATACCATCGAGCCTCCCCTTCCTATGCATATCATATTTGTATCTCACCCATTGAGCATATAGAGTGCATACCCATAGCACCCCACACCCTTGATGCCAGTTCCTATCCATTCCTTTTTATACCCGTTTGTGGTACTCACACTTTATTTTCCTTTTGGGATCACAGTGGATTGGATCATACCGATGTATATGTTTTGTCTCATAGGCCGATTTTGGCCTCTAATAGACGTTAAAAAGTCTCTCTCTCTCTCTCTCTCTCTCTCTCTCTCTCTCTCTCTCTCTCTCTCTCTCTCTCTCTCTCTCTCTCTCTCTCTCTCTCTCTCTCTCTCTCTCTCTCTCTCTCTCTCTCTCTCTCTCTCTCTCTCTCTCTCTCTCTCTCTCTCTCTCTCTCTCCCCCCCTCCCTCCCTCCGTAGCAAGCCTTCCGTACCACATGATATCATTAGAGCAGAGCTCGCTGCACCACCGATGCTAGTTGAGGCACTATTCCAGACAGTATGCCTATTACACATACTCCGGAGCATGGATACAGAGCGCATTGCCTATCGTGCTTTCCAGGCATCACGTGATATGGCATTAGCAGGTGACACCTCCTCATGGTATGCAAAGACACGAGACTGGCTGGCCCACCATGGCTTTGACATAGACAGGCTACCACCACTACAGTATGACTCACATGCACCCACCTACTCTCTCTCTCATCAAGAGAGGAATAGGGTCATTCGTCAAGAGATATGGCATACATACATACAGAGGACATGGGTGAGCCCTAGGGATACATTGCCACCGAAAATGCTCTATTACCGTGAGCATTTTCTACATATGTCGGACGAGGGCTTCATTCCGAGATACATGCAAACATACCTAACCCACCACCTTCGAGTCTTCATTGGGCAGCTCCGGGTTTCATCACATCAGCTCGAGATTGTGAGGGGTCGGTCCAGGAGAGTCCCCCGTGAGGAAAGGTGGTGCCCAGTATGCGAGACACAGGTAGAGAGTGAGGAGCATTTTGTTATCAGATGCCCAGCATACTTAGACCTACGAGCACACTTCCAGATAGAGGAGTCACTCCAGTTGTGCATGACTATAGGAGACCAGCGACGCTTGGGACACTTTCTCACAGAAGCATACGGGAGGCGAGAGCGGTCACTACAGCCCACACATCAGCCACGGGTGAGTACCCAGCAGACCATTACCCAGTTCTTTCAGCGACCTGCGCTACATCAGAGAGGTCCATCTATAGGGCTCACGCTCCACCAGGCAGCAGCACAGAGAGCACGACGCCAACCACGCATGGGCGGATATCGTCGACCACGACTATATCAGGAGGATATCTCACGCATCAGGACAGCCTACGACCACATGATGGAGTATCGGCGTACCACCAGCCCCTGGGTTGTCTTCCTCGAGGAGGCACTCAGACCACCACCGATGTACCACATACTACACCCACCTCCACCCATCACCATTAGCTAGGGTGTTTTTACTCACATTATGGATCCCCCATGTATAAGGTGGCCATTATCTGCAGAGTCAGAGCCACGTCTCCCCAACCTCTTCCAGCCCTATATAGCTTTGTGTAGCGATATACTTTTTATTTCATTTCATCTTCTACACAGGGTTACTACACTTGTATGTGGTTTTTGTCTCATAGGCCAAGTTTGGCCTCCAAAAAAAGTTAATATGACTCTCTCTCTCTCTCTCTCTCTCTCTCTCTCTCTCTCTCTCTCTCTCTCTCTCTCTCTCTCTCTCTCTCTCTCTCTCTCTCTCTCTCTCTCTCTCTCTCTCTCTCTCTCTCTCTCTCTCTCTCTCTCTCTCTCTCTCTCTCTCTCTCTCTCTCTCCCCCTCTCTATGTGAGACAGAGGTAGAGAGTGAGGAGCATTTTGTTATCAGATGCCCAGCATACTTAAGACCTACGAGCACAGTTCCAGATAGAGGAGCCACTCCAGTTGTGCATGACTATGGGAGACCAACGACGCTTGGGATGCTTCCTCACAGCAGCATACGAGAGGCGAGAGCAGTCACTACAGCCCACACATCAGCCACGGGTAAGTACCCAACAAACCATTACCAAGTTCTTTCAACGAGCTACATCAGAGAGGTCCATCTATAGGGCTCACGCTCCACTAGGCAGCAGCACAAAGAGCACGACGCCGACCACACATGGTCGGATATTGTCGACCACGACTATATCAGGAGGATATCTCACGCATCAGGACAGCCTACGACCACATCATGGAGCATAGGCGTACCACCACCCCCTTGGTGGTCTTCCTCCAGGGACCAGGAGGCACGCAGACCACCGGACATCGGGCCCTCAGACTTCACAGACACCAGATTGCATACATCAAGGCTCGTGACCATCGCGCCATGGAGGAGAGACGATCCAGGATGATGGTGGATCCCACTGCAGCCATCAGGGCGGCCTTGACCCCACCTCCGCACATGTACCACATCTTACACCCGCCCACTAGTACAGGATGGAGCTAATTAGTCGTTCAGATGCATTATCATGCATTATCATACTTGTACTACCCTTTTGCATATAGGCTATAGATATAGCACCCCATTCACCATTTCCCCCCTCCCACTTTCATGGGTATCTCTACATGCATACTACAGAGATCTATATCAGCCTTGCCAGCTTTTTTTCAGCACTTTAATCTTTTTCAATTGACAGAAGATACACCCATGTACATTGATTTGTCTCGTAGGCCGAGTTCGGCCTCCTAATAGACGTAAACACACTTTCTTTCTTTCTTTCTTTCTTTCTTTCTCCCTCCCTCCCTCCCTCCCTCCCTCCCTCCCTCCCTCCCTCCCTCCCTCCCTCCCTCCCTCCCTCCCTCCCTCCCTCCCTCCCTCCTCTCTCTCTCTCTCTCTCTCTCTCTCTCTCTCTCTCTCTCTCTCTCTCTCTCTCTCTCTCTCTCTCTCTCTCTCTCTCTCTCTCTCTCTCTCTCTCTCTCTCTCTCTCTCTCTCTCTCTCTCTCTCTCTCTCTCTCTCTCTCTCTCTCTTTCCCCCCCGTCCCCCCCCCCCTCCCCCCCTCTCCCTCCTCCCCCACCCCCCCAATCTACTCCTGCTGCCCCTTCTCCCGTCGCCATCTCTCTCTGCCCCTGCTCCCATCTCCATCTCCCTTTGCCCCTGTTTGTCGCCCAGCCCACTACCCATCATCCGCTGTTGTTCGAGTTCCCACCACAAATGGGAACCCTAATTTCGAGCTCCCGCAAGAAACGCAAGCCCTAATCCTCAGCTGACACAGCAACCCTACAGCCAACAGATCTACTGCTATTCAACATCATCGACAATCTTCCCCCCCCAAAAAAAAGATTTGCTGTTGTTCAAACTCGCTTCCATCTCACCCCCACCAAATCGGCTGATGTTCGAGCTCCTGTCGCCACTTCCTTCTGGCCCCAACCATGTGCAGATCGAAAGCCCTAGATTTCTAGGGTTTTTTCAGCATATGACCCTCTCTTGTTTCAAAAGAAAGATTAGTATGAAACAAGGAGGATGGCCAAAATAGAGAATCTAATTTAAATGGAGGACAAATTTAATGTTATCATCAAAGATAAGAAGATCAAAGATAACAAGAAGAAGATGGACTCGACCATCACTTCCATCGTCAAACGTATCTCCAAACTCAAGAAAGAAGCGGAAGGCTTCACCAAAGAATGTGAAGCTTGGAGAAGAGAGAAAGAAGACCGAAAAATGGAGAGATTGAAGGAAAGAGAAGTATGGCTCAAGAGGCAACAAGATTGGGTAGAAGAGAAAAAAATGATACGAGAACGAATCAAGTTCCCCTGGGGACCATGCACTGGGAGAGATCACAAAGATGGAGGCTAGAAGACATATGAAGACCCTCACATGCTGAAAGAGACGGGACTTTGAGGAGTTATTACTCAATGAATCATGATCTGTAACAATCATCAATGGCTAGTATCCAGCCCAACATTTTCGAAATTTGGTTAATAACATTTAATATCTACTATATTAAACATTTAAACCATGAATTTACATCGGATGATTACATCATGCACTACGAAAGATCCAAACCCATGAATCATAATGCATACTCGATCATGC
>CM035408.1:119417780-119427780 GCA_020310875.1 Ceratopteris richardii
TTGCAAAACTAGTTCCAATATACAATATGTTGTTCCACAAGTAGATATGTGCATAATCCAACACTTCAACACTGGAAAGATGTGAAACACATCTTCAACATTTGTAGAGAGCCTTTTGAGTTTGGATTATATTTCCAAACAGACAACAGTAGTTCTAAGCTTTCAAGTTTTGTTGACCCCACATTAAGAAGGAGACTATGACACTGGAAGACCTACTACAGCTTATTGCTTCTTATGTGAGAAAAACTTTTATTTCATGGCCAAGTAAGAAGCAGAAGAGAAATGTCACTTCAACTTGTGAAGGAAAGTATAGTGTTGAATACTTGGCTACAAAAAAATGCATTTGGACTCAAAAAACTCCTTGGAGATTTACACTTGAAAGTCAAATTAGTAATTACCCACACAAATCTTTGCATATAATCAAACTGCTATTACAATAACCAATAATCAAGTCTTCATACACGCACCCCATAAGCATGGACTCATGGGAAGCTTTGTTACTAAGTTTCTATCACTTCCAAAAGAGATGGCAAATGCAGCCATAATGAAGCTTGGCACAAGATGCAAGTTAAATAAGGGAAGAATTAGAAAAAGAATAGCTAATAGGTTATACACATTTGTTGCAACTTGAACAACAATTCCAGAAGTGAAAATTGCATATCCACTGTTACGATAAGCATATATCACAAAGTGAATCCAACAAAACCCCAAATTCGCCCCAAAAATGTAAAAGTGCAATTACAACCTCATAGTAGTCAACCACAGCACTATATAGCCATTAGCTCCATTATGCATAGAATTGGCCTATCATAATTCCATAGAATGACAGAAAAACTCTTTCTAAAAATATTTATGATTATCTAATAGTGAAATCCTCCGCATCATGTGTATGTCACAGAAGTAATCAACCAGCATATACAGAATTCAAAGTTTTTGTCATCAAGAAAACAATACATAAAGCAAGAGATGATTGCAACACATCAGAAATAATATTACCTGATCTTCCAGCTCAATCTGTGTCTCAATATCCCCACATATGCAACCACAATCACTCAGGGGGGTGTTTTTTAAAGGCACATGCATCAGTGCGTGTGATGATGTCCTTGTATTTGCATCTGGAGGCAGCAACTTCCATGAAAACTGCATACCTACTAGTGATGAAAACATATTATCTGCAGCATGAAAAATGGGCAAACAAGCTTAGCCACAAACTTGGGAAAGAGCTGTAAACCATCAATTTCCATATATAGAAAAACAGCTATTTTCAGAACTTAAGAAGACTTGCATGATATCCAGACGCTGAAAGAAGGAACTTGATAACAATACTCTGAACAAGAACTTATATTAATATTTCCGTTCATAATTCACAAGCTTTACACTGAACCCAGATAGTCAATCCGAAATAGAACTTCCTATCAATACCCTACTCTAGGACTTTGCCGGTGTAAAGTTCAGACTGATGCACTGGTTCAGATCAGTCTGAACTTTACATCGGCAAAGCCCTTGAGTAGAGTATTGATAGGGTGAGTTCAGTTCGGTGCACGTAAGGTGCGAAGACCGAATGGTATCCAAAGGTAAGGTGCATAGGGTGTTTCGTTACAAATACACATATATTCAAAAGAATCAAAGATATAGCATATAGATATATATTACGCATGTTAAAACTTAGAGAGAACAAATTACAACCATTAGGAACCATGTCGCATGCGTTAAGTTTTAATCTACACTATCAATACCCTACTCTAGGACTTTCCGGTGTAAAGTTCAGACTGATCTATTGGTTTGGATCAGTCTGAACTTTACATCGGCAAAGCCCTTAAGTAGAGTATTAATAGGGTGAGTTCAGTTCGGTGCACGTAAGGTGCAAGGACCGAATGGTATCCGAAGGTAAGGTGCATACGGTGCTTCATTACAAATACACAACTATTCACAAAAATCTAAGATATAGCATATAGATATATATTATGCATGCTAAAACTTACAGATAACAAATTACAACCATTACTGAACCATGTGGCATGCATTAAGTTTTAATCTACACTATATATGAAGATTTACAATCAATAATCATGATTCACAATATATATTATATATTTTACTTAATCAATTATCACTCAATGTTTAGGAATCAAGACTCAAGAAAAATCTAATAACCCATCTCTCTTTCACAAGATTTAAGAAAAATCTAATAACAAATCTCTCTTTCACGATATATGTGGGGCAAGGGGCTCTTAGGTAATAGCTTCTCCCTCCCTCCCTCCCTCCCTCCCTCCCTCCCTCCCTCCCTCTCTCTCTCTCTCTCTCTCTCTCTCTCTCTCTCTCTCTCTCTCTCTCTCTCTCTCTCTCTCTCTCTCTCTCTCTCTCTCTCTCTCTCTCTCTCTCTCTCTCTCTCTCTCTCTCTCTCTCTCTCTCTCTCTCTCTCTCTCTCTCTCTCTCTCTCTCTCTCTCTCTCTCTCTCTCTCTCTCTCTCTCTCTCTCTCTCTCTCTCTCTCTCTCTCTCTCTCTCCCCCCCCCCCCAAAAAAAGGGTTCTGACAGGCTACACACACCACTCTGCTGCACTGCATTTAGGGTTCCGACAGGCTGCATTTCTCTCTGTGCGCTGTGTCTCTCTCTGTTAGGGTTCCGACAGGCTCTGTTAGGGTTCCGACAGGCTGCAGATTTTCTGTTAGGGTTCCGACAGACTGAGCTCCTCTGCGTTTAGGGTTCCGACAGGCTACACACACCACTCTGCTGCACTGCATTTCTCTTAGGGTTCCGACGGCTGCACCTTTTCTCTGTTAGGGTCCTGATAGGCTGAGCTTCTCGACTAGGGTTTCAAAGTGATGCGTTCATCATCTGCTGTACCTTTTACAGCACCATCGCTAGGGTTTCATATCTGTCGGCAGAGAAGATACCCCCTCTCGAACTGTGGCGTGCCCCTATCTCCCTCTCGGACTACTATTTCGAACATACAGTGCTGCTGTCTAGGGTGCTGAACTGATGTTTACACCAAATTTTAGGGTTATGAATTGTTCCGAGCTGCTGCCCCTTATGGATTGAAACCCTAACCCTAGCCCTTCTCTCCCTCTCTCTAAACCCTAATCATGAATATGCCTAATATACCTATTTTAATCTCCCATCGTAACCCTAACCCTAAACCGAACTCTAAATCCTAAATCCTAACCCTTATCCTAACCCTAACCAAAAACCCTAAACCTAACCGGAAACCCCCCCACCTAACCTCAGCCCCTCTCTCTCTCTCTCTCTCTCTCTCTCTCTCTCTCTCTCTCTCTCTCTCTCTCTCTCTCTCTCTCTCTCTCTCTCTCTCTCTCTCTCTCTCTCTCTCTTTCTCTCTCTCTCTCTCTCTCTCTCTCTCTCTCTCTCTCTCTCTCTCTCTCTCTCTCTCTCTCTCTCTCTCTCTCTCTCTCTCTCTCTCTCTCTCTCTCTCTCTCTCTCTCTCTCTCTCTCTCTCTCTCTCTCTCTCTCTCTCTCTCTCTCTCTCTCCCCCCCCCCCCTCAGACTCATATTACAGATTTTTTCAGACCCACATACACTCGAGGGCCCAGCTCGATGCGGGATGTCACATTACACAGAGCAGAGGAGCTTAGACGACAGCGTCGACGACCGAGACCCCTTGTCCGGAGAGCTCGTCCACATCAGAGAGAGATTCAGGCGATTCACGCACGCCATGACATGGAGATACAGAGACGTCAGCAGCGCACCCCTATCGATTTGGACGCCCAGAGCATTTTGAGGATCGCCATGATGCCTTACCCACCGATGCATTATATCCTACACCCACTCCAGGCATTTAGGGGGTTGTGACACCATCGAGCCTCCCCTCCCTATGCATATCATGTTTGTATCTCACCCATTGAGCATATAGAGTGCATACCCATAGCACCCCACACCCTTGATGCCAGCTACTATCCCTCCTTTTATACCCGTCTGTAGTACTCACACTTTATTTTCGTTTTGGATCACAGTGGATTGGATCATACTGATGTATATGTTTTGTCTCATAGGCCGATTTTGGCCTCTAATAGACGTTTAAAAAGTCTTTCTTTCTTTCTTTCTTCTCTCTCTCTCTCTCTCTCTCTCTCTCTCTCTCTCTCTCTCTCTCTCTCTCTCTCTCTCTCTCTCTCTCTCTCTCTCTCTCTCTCTCTCTCTCTCTCTCTCTCTCTCTCTCTCTCTCTCTCTCTCTCTCTCTCTCTCATGGCTCCCAAGTTGGAGGAACAGCTGGCCACCTTAGAGCATACCCTCCTAGAGTTGATAGCAAAACATAAGAAAGAAGGAGATTCTGGACTGAACGGGGTTACCCGTAGAGTCGTCGCCCTCAAAGCCAAGGTGGAAACCTTGGAGAAGGAAAACGAGTCTCTTCGGAAAGAGCTTCTTGCAATCCGCAAGCAGCACTCACGAGGCCAAGAGGAGTTGCACACCGAGCTTACTGATATGAGAACGAAACTTGACAGCATACACGAGGAGGGGGAGATCGCCCCACAGCTAGAGGACATTCGGGTGACTATCAAGAAGGAGTGGATGGAGGTGGTTCAGAGCGAGCTTGAGACTAAGAAAGATGGATGGGTTCGAGGGTAAAAAAGAACCTTCGAGAGGAGGCAAAGAAGAACCACCACCATGAGGAGATCCATATAGTGCACACCACCATTGAGGAGGAGCGGATGCGACAGGCACGCAGGCTCAATGTTCATGTCTCCGGCCTCACAGAGACAGACGGATCACCAGAGAAGGACAAGCGTCGCTTGTGCACACTACTTGTATACCGCGCGGATGAGCCTCTCCCTTTCACCAGAGCCTGGAGAGCAGGACGAGACACCACACGAAGCATAGCACTTATCATTCAGTTCTCAGATGAGGACGGGAGGAGAGACTTCCTCAGACGACGGGAAGTACTACGCACTACACCGGGCACCCCCATCTATTTGGATGACGACCTCACACGGATGCAGGTAGAGCACAGACGTGCATGCATGCCGCGTGTCCTCCCGGCCCGACAAGAGGGACATCGTGCCCTATACAGAGACGGTCGTGTCATCATTGATGGACGGCCCATTGACTAGGGATTCGCAGCCTATCAATGTCTGCACTCAGAGCCACCAGTGTGATATCTACGACTTTGACGACCCTGAGATGCTTCGTACCCTAGAGGATATGTCTACACTCACAGCCTCAGCCGACACTACCACACCCACCTCATACGGCCGACACCTACTTCAGATGGGAGAAGCACACCGTCTCATTATATATAATGGGATGGCGACCTGGCCCACCTCGGGTCGGCTCACCTGCATTCCACCCACGACACCGAAGGGGGGCAGTGTGGTAGACTATGTTATCGGACCCCCGGAGGCGACACATCTCATTACCTCATTCACTATCCCACCCATACCGATTGGCGCTGATCACGCATATCTTGCCTTATCCATACGTGGTTCACCATGCATATCCCACCCCGTCACCATACAGCCACATGCCCATACCACCATTCACTTTAGACACCAGCTAGCACATATCTATAGCTCCCATGTTCGAGAGCGCATCTACTCCCTTGATCCCTCTGCCTCATTGGACACCCTCACCGCCCACTTCTCCTAGATCCTCCATACATCCGCTACTCTCAGCTTCCCATACACCACCCACAGCACTGCACATTCGACACGGCTGGGGCATACACCCGAGAATAGATGGTACGATGAGGAGTGCAGGCGACTATACCGACATCTCAAAGCACCGAGTATCCTGGGATCTATCACACAGAGGGAGGCACGACGACAGATGCGAGCCCTCACACGCCGAAAGCGGCGAGCTTTCGAGGAGCGACAGGAGGTAGAGTTGTTCGACCTTCTCATGAGTAGGGATTGTGCCACCGCATGGAGGGCCCTACCTAAGCCACGCCCACCTACATCCATAGCAGACCCTCAGACTTGGCACACCTACGCCCAGAGGTTATATGACATCCAAGGAAAGCCACCATTGCCGATCCCTCCCACACCGCGTTCTGTGATATCCACCCTATTCACGGCAGGCATGGTACGACAGGCCATCCATAGGCTACAGCATGGCCGTTCAGCAGACCACGAGGGGCTACAGGGCGAGCACTTTATATACACAACAAATGTAGTTTCCCACCTGATCGCCCATCTCTTCAACCGTGCTTTGGTTGAGGGATTACCTGACTCGTGGACTATGCATACCATTACACCTATCCATAAGTCCGGCGATATGATGGACCCAGGGAACTACAGGACTATTATGATAGGCCATATCCTGGCCAAGATCTATCGGGCAATACGAGAGGCAGAGCTCAGTACACACGCTGAGGCAGCTAGGATCAGAGCACCCGGCCAGGCAGGCTTCCGCCGCACTTTCTCCACCATCGACCACATCTTCGTGCTTTGTTGCTTGATTGAGAGCGCGAAGGCGAGCAAGCACAGACTATACTGTTGCTTTGTGGATTTCCGCAAAGCCTTCGACATGGTCCCTCGAGAGAGACTACTCCGGAGACTCCAGGAGTGACAACTACCATCAGACATGCTATGGGCCATCCATGCTTTGTATGCACGAGTCATAGGCAGGGTACGCTACCCCGGCGGCCTATCAGACAGCCTTGCTAGCACCATTGGTGTGAAACATGGTTTCCCTATCTCACCCACTCTCTTCGATCTCTACATCGACGAGATCACGGAGTATATACAGCGAGAAGGAGGGCTAGGAGACCTCGGAGGTACGCCAGTACACATCCTATTATATGCTGACGACATTGTCTTGCTTTCAGAGTAAAAGGAGGGGTTGCAATCACATTTATAGGCGCTCAATACCTTCTGCATGGAGAGAGGACTCACAGTGAACCTTGGCAAGACCAAGGTCATGATCTTCCATACCTCCAGGACAGTACGCCATCGCACCTCTTTCACTGCAGCTTGAGGACAGATAGAGGTAGTGGACTCCTACGTCTACCTAGGTGTCACCTTCTCGGGCAACACGGGGGTATTCTCCATGGCACAGGAAGCGAGAGATAGATTGACGTGAGGCTATGCGGCACTTGCAAGATTGGAGAGATGCTGCTTTCAGACACATTTTCAGGAGCCCCGGACTAAGGGGTGGCTCTTTGACACTCTAGTCACACCCCCATTGATGTACGCAGCGGCAGTATGGGCGCCAGGGATCACAGAGGCGATGTGGACACGGATTGAGAGGCCCCAGGTCACCATGATCTCACGCTTGCTTCGTAGCAAGCCCTCCGTTCCACATGACATTATACGAGCTGAGCTTGGCACACCACCGATGCTAGTGGAGGCCCTCCTCCAGTTGGTGACCTTTATTCTAAGAGTCCGAGAGCTCCCCACCAACCGACTCACCAGGCTTGCATTTGAGAGCTCTAGACATTTGCCAGAGACAGGGCATGAGAGAGTATGGTATGCACACACCTACCGATGGTTAGCAGACCATGGCATGAGCATTACCGATCTCCCCCCTTTTCAATATGACCTCTCTTCCCCCCACATTACCCTCTCTCATTCGGAGAGGAATATGATCATCAGTCAGGACCTATTACAAATACACGTCAGGGAGACATGGATAGCACCACAGGAGCCTCTTCCCACAAAGAGGCAACACTACAGAGAGCGCTTCCTGATTGTGACAACGGATGGTTTCATTCAGAGATCACGATACATGGATACATACATGGCACCAGCTTAGAGAGTGGCCATTGGGCAGCTCAGAGTATTATCACACCAGCTCGAGATTGAGGTTGGGCGAGCGACACATACCCTGAGGGACGAGAGATTATGCAGGAGGTGGAGGACGAGGATCACTACACATGTAGATGCAAGGCATATGAGGACATCAGAGACCGCTACCCACAGCTCTTCAGGGGGTAAGAGATCAGGGTTTTATTGGGGACAGAGGACCAACGCCCTCTAGGTCGTTTCCTAGTAGAGCTCCAGCACCGCCGTGCATCACTTCTCCAGCAGCAGATGGAGATACACCTCCCCCCCCCCCCCTCACACTTATATTACAGATTTTTTCAAACCCACAGCCACTCCATGACCAAGCTCGATGCGGGGTGTCACATTACACAGAGCAAAGGAGCTTAGGTGACAGCGTCGACGAGTGAGACCCCCACTCCGGACCGCGGAGAACGGTCATAGATTCTCATGATTGCCAAACTCACCCGCAACAAATCTTTGGTACCCGATGATATCATCACGGCGCAGCTTGCTGCACCACTGATGCTAGTAGAGCCACTCTTCCAGATAGTATGCTTAATACATAAGGTCCAGAGCATGGACACATAGCGCATCACTTTCAGTGCTTTCCAGGAATCATGCAACATGGCGCTTGTAGGAGATGCGTCCTCATGGTATGCACAGACACGAGATTGGTTGGCCCACCATGGATTTGATATAGATAAACTATCACCAGTACACTATGACTCCCATGGCATACATACATATAGAGGACATGGATCAACATAAGTGATACACTGCCACAAAAAATGCTCCACTATCATGAGCATTTTCCAGAGATCTCATACGAGGGTTTCATTGAGACTCCACGCTACATGCAGACATAGTAGATAGAAAACGTTAAGTAAACGATTAAGCTAATACTATACCTAACCGGTCAACTTTAGCTCCTAAAAGGCCCGATTAGGCTTTAGCGATTGGTTTTGCGCAACCTATTGGTTTTGCGCTAAGCCTTCATGGTAATAGCTCGCTTAAGCATTCCCAATAGGTAACTACATACCTACCACACCACCTCCAAGCCGTCATTGGGAAGGTTCAAGTTTCATCACATCTGCTCAAGATCGAGAGGGGCAAGGCCAAAGGAGTCCCCGCTTCCCTCACCGGGAGGGGAGCACAGTCCACTACATTTTGGCTACCATCTCTGAAGCTTCACTTATTCCTTCACTAAGTACTAGATGACGTCCACTCAGCGATGACCGTACGTTTATCATGTTCACACTTTCATCTCCTATTCCATTACCCTTCCTCACTCACTGAGCCACACACCACAATACACTTCACACACGAGCTCTCACATGTTTATGCACACCACTTACACACTCGCCTACTCTCCCTCGATCCATTCTCACCCCTACACACTCACGTCAAAGATCACTACCATCCTACATTACTCAGCTCTACACAGCTTTCCAGACCACACACATACACACCCTCCACGCACGGGATCCATGCCCCGAAACCATTGGTATGATACAAACTGTCGGGAGCTAAGGTTCAAGGAAGCATCTAGAGATCTTAGAGCATAGAGGGGATATTACACACAGACAGGCACAGCGCCGCATGCAGAGCCTTACCCGCTGCAAGCGAAAAGAATGGGAGGACAGACAGTATTGGGATATCTACCACATGCTCATGAGCTGCGATAGTGTTGTGGCATGGCGACATCTGAGAGAGAGGAGAGAATACACGCCCATTCGAGATCTAAGCACTTGGCACAGCTATGCATAGAGCCTATACTAGATCCCTGACCAGCCTCCCATTCCCAAGCAACAGAGCACACACCCCACTAATTCTAACTTCTTCAAATCGACTATGGTGAGCCTAGTCATCGCCCATCAACAGCATGGAAGAGCCCATGACTAGTTCCATTTACAGGCAGAGCATCTCATCTACGGATGCACGACTCTAGCAAAGCTCATTGCCCACCTCTTCAATCAAGCACTGGTTATAGGGTTCCCTGACTCATGGACTAAGCACATCATTGTGCCCATTCATAAGTCAGGCGATGTTATGGATCCAACCACCTACCGGACGATCATGATTGGCCCCATACTAGCCAAGTTATATGGGGCAATGCTAGAGACAAAGTTGAGCACTCTGTCAAAGACGAAGGGTATCAAGGCTCCAAGACAGGCCAGATCAAGACAAGATTACTCTATCATTGACCACATCTTCACTCTAAGATGCCTAATCGACTAGGCATGAGTGAGGAAGAGGAGATTATATTGCTGCTTTGTGGAGTTCCACAAAG
>CM035408.1:119442780-119562939 GCA_020310875.1 Ceratopteris richardii
ACAAATCTCGACGAGCAATGGAAGCAATCCAAAAGGAGGAGAAGAGATTAAGGGTAGAAGTGAACTTAAATGGTGGTTCATATACATCAAAATTGAAGAAATTCAAGAAATGCAAGAGGAAGATTTCTTTATTATTAACCCACATAAAATTTGTGGTGGAGAGACACACAAAACAAAATTTTGTGTCAAGAAAACAGATGACCAAGCAAAGGTAGCGAAAACAGATATTCAAGGTGACATTGACGGAGTGGATGATGGCACTACTTCATCACTTAACTATTCATGTTAAAACATATCATCTTGTTTTTATATGTGTATTTTTGTTTTTCGATAGGTGTGTATAAGGACATATAATCTTGATTAGAAAGGTCTCATCACCCTTAGTAGTTGAGAAAATATGTTTAAATCTATACTCTTTCTTTTATTATTCCTATATTTTGTCTCTATCTTTCCAAGTAGTACTTGGTTGAGAAGAGTATGGAAATTTTTTTAGTTCTTTTTATGGAGTGCTCTTGATCTACAAAGTCTTTTTGTTTGTTTGTGGGCACTTGGCATGATTTTTGCAGATATATAGCAAGTACCTACAACAGCATTATTTGTCAAGTGACAAAATATACCTCTTTGGCATATTCCTTCTGTGTCAAGTTAGGAGGGATTGTTAGAAATGCAACCTTCCACAAGAGGATGCATCCATATATACAATTTTTTCAAGGTCAAAGGCTCGCCAACACAAATCAACATTGGTCAAAAATATGCCAAAAAAAAAATCACATAGTTTAAAAATACTTCTCAAGGGTTATCAAATGATATATCATATCCTAAAATTGGAGCAGATTTGAGGGTTCAAAAGTCAAACCCTGATTTTCAAGTCAAAGTCAAATTTTATTAAAAAGTAAATATAAAATCAATTTTGACTTTGACACTTGACAATAGTCTACAACACAAGATTCAACAATGGATATTCAACCAACCCAAAAAAAAAGAGACTAGAAAACCGAAAAAACTGTCGAAAAGACGAGATGCAAGCTTTTTCGTTTTCTGATTAGCTTTTTCATTAGAGAAAAGCTTGGATATAATCTTCTATGTAAGACCACCTTATAAGCTCATAAGTATGTTGTATCATAGCTATTCTCAAGCTCTTCCATATTAGGGTTTGTGAGAAGCACTTTTTGCAAGTGTCTTTTGTAATCTAGAGTTCTACTTTGGAGCTCTTTGCTACTTTGCCACACCTCTTGTGCACATTATCTCTACTTGTCTTCCTCTTTCTCTCCCTATACTCTCTCTCTCTCTCTCTCTCTCTCTCTCTCTCTCTCTCTCTCTCTCTCTCTCTCTCTCTCTCTCTCTCTCTCTCTCTCTCTCTCTCTCTCT
Organism: Ceratopteris richardii; assembly: GCA_020310875.1. NCBI lineage: Eukaryota > Viridiplantae > Streptophyta > Polypodiopsida > Polypodiales > Pteridaceae > Ceratopteris > Ceratopteris richardii. The sequence goes on from CM035408.1 coordinate 119,444,149, forward strand.
CTCTCTCTCTCTCTCTCTCTCTCTCTCTCTCTCTCTCTCTCTCTCTCTCTCTCTCTCTCTCTCTCTCTCTATATATATATATATATATATATATATATATATATATATATATATATTATGGACTTCAAAAACAAACAATTGGTATCACATAAGTTATGAGGGTTTTTAAGAGCCTATACTTGAGCACATAAACTTGTTAGAGATATGGCAATGAACTCCATGGCCTCCATAGATAGTTTCAATGGTGAAAATTTTCACACTTTGTAAACAAGGCTCCAATATTGACTCGTGATCACTCATCTATGGGATGAAGTTTAAGTTGAAGTTAGAAGACGAACTTGGAGGTATTAATTATTCTTATTCACAACTCATGCACAAGATTACTATTTGAACCAAGCTCAACAATAATCGTCTCATCTTCATCAACTTGTGAAGCACAAAGTACCCAAGCAAGACGAGCTACAAAAGAAAGAGGGGAAACCACTTCAGCTCCAGATCAAGGACCAAGTGCACACAGTTTATGCTTTGTCAACTCTAAGCATGAGCCTTAGTAATGAATTCATCCATCATCTTTCAATTATTAAAAGTGAAGGAGAAGCATGGATAGAGCTAGAAGGATTATTTGGCACAAGGACACTGCAATCTCTTATATCACTTATCCTTCTTCCAATTAAAAATGAGAGGCTCAACATCAAAGGAAGAGCATCTCAACAAATTTTAAGATCTAAATAGCTCGATTGGCTAGGATGAAAAATTTTAGTTCAGAAATTGCAGTAGCTTCTTCCAATTTAGCAATGAGAGGCTCAACACCAAAGGTAGATCATTTGAACAAATTTTAAGATCTATATAGCTCAATTGGCTAGGATGAATAATCCTATTTCAGAAATCCTCAACATCAGAGGAAGAGCATTGGAACAAATTTTAAGATCTATATAGCTCAATTAGCTAAGATGTGAAAGAGGCCGCGGAGAGCTACGTTGTGGTTTGCTCAATTGATCCAAATGCAAAGGGAGTGGGATTCTACGTGAGGAGAGAGAAACTTGCGCAGAAATTTGGAGAAGAAGATAGAGAAGCTAAAGTTCAATAGGTCCCAATCAAGTTATGAGAGATTTGAGACCAAATCTTATTGCTAAGTGACTTTTAGGTCATTTGGGCATATTGCTCTCGAAGAGAGCTTTCACATGGAAGCGTTCAAGATATACAAAAGAAGAGTCCTTGGGGCCTTTATCCCAAACAACCTTGTTGGAAAACAATGTCACATCAGTCCAAAATCTATTTAGGGCAGAAACCCTAATTTTGGTACTTAGTCATTTTTGGCACAAAAATGTGTAAAATTTTTATGAGCCTATCTTGTAGAGCTTGAAGAGAGCTTTCCAATGGTATATGACATTCAGTCATCAGAGATCAGATTTGGGAGAAAACCCTAACCCTAATTTTCTGCTGATTTAGGGTTTTGACCTCATAAGATAGCTCTCAGCATGAGGATCATAAGAATGTTGTCAGATCATTCATCAAGTAGTCAGAAGTGTGAAAAAACAAGTCAAGAAGCTATTTTTAAAGGTAGCTAAAAGCAACTTTAAAAATAAAGCAAACTCACTTAAAATAAAGCCAAAGCAATTTGAAAAGCGATGTGATTAAAATAAAGCGCTTTTTTGTGAGTTTTTTGCATGGAGCTTTAAAACCTATATAAGAGAGTCTTGGGTCACTTTGTTAATCATCCTACACCAATTGCAATGCCAATTTTGGTCCCTCAGTAGAGGTGGTGCTCTAGCACACATGGGGCAGCCATGGTGCACTCTAGGAGCATGTTGAGGAGAAGCTATGGATTACTTCTTGGAGAAGAGTGTGCTCACACTCTTGCTTATGGAGAGGACTTGTCCATCAGCAGCTTGTTGGCATGATGTATTTGAAGATTGTCTTCTACATGAATATTTTGGTGTACTTCAAAGACATTGGATGGAGGTTAACATAAGATTTGCATCTTATGTTAAGAATTCAGGTACATATTCTCTTTATGCACACAAGTACTACTTGGAGTTTATGGAGGCAGTGACATCCATATCAGGAGTCGTCCTATTCGGCATATCTAAAGGAGAATCAGTACATGCATGCTACATACATTCGGATGAGGTGTTAGAGAAGGTGTTTTCCATATGAGTACGAGGATTTCTGTCAGCAACATGTTAGCATTCTATGCTAATTCTGTAAGTATGTGATCTTTCACACACACATCTGATTTAGGGTCTTCCATAGCCTAAAATCAGATTAGGGTTTGTTGAATATCAGTTTAACTGATCCTTCCTCTTTCTGTCACTCATATACACTCTTCTACAACCTATCAAGTCATACATCTCATACATATTCAGATTTCTGTCTCTACATCTGAATATTCTTGTAAGTTTTGTACATTCACTCTTCCATCTATTTCTGTTCACATAGAGTGGTTGAGATTTTGACTCCCACATTGTAAATTGACATTTGTATATATGATAGTATGAGTAAGCAATGGCTTACGTAACACTTTACACATGTTGTCTAATCTCTCTCTATCTTTGTCTCATCATTTGTATGATTAAATGTGATATGTTCATGTTTCGTCAATATTGGAAGATTGTTGGATTCAATGTTGTAGATCCTAAACCTATGGAACTATGGACCTCTGATATTAGTTATGGGCCTACCTAATTTCCAACATACCTCTCACTCAAAGGACCAAGGAGGCTCCTTTAAGCTAAGTAACTCCCCCATCTCTATACATAGCAGATGTTGTGCCTTGGGTAGACACTTTGTGAGAGCTTCAGCAAGATTCTGTGAAGTATTGACCTTGATCAAAGTGATCAGGCCATCCTCTAGCACCTCTCTGATGAAGTGGTATCTCACATCAAGCATCCCAAACTCACTGCAGAAGTTGATTAACCAAATAACTTCTTTGGAAGCCTCTATAGTAGATAGTGGAACTATCCTCTGACGTCTAGAGCACCATGAAATAGCTCCACATGCAAGGGTGTATACATAGCCACATTTGGACGTGCGTGTGTCCACATCACCTACCATGTCTGAATCACAAAATCCTTTTAACTTCAATTGACCCTTTCCATAACATAGGAATTTACCTTTGGTCCCTTTCAAATATCTCGGGATAGATTTGACTGTCTCCCAATGAGCTCTACCAAGATTCGCCATGCACCTGCCAACAACTCCCACTGCATGAGCAATGTCTGACCAAGTGGCAACCATAGTGTACATAAGTGAACCACAAGCTGATGCATATGGAACACTCCATGTAATTCGCTGCATCATCATCTTTGGGACAGTCATCCTTGGAAAGCTTAACATATAGCTGCAATGGCACTCCAAAAGGCTTAGCATCAGCCACATTAAAACTGTCAAGCACTTTTTTGACGTACTTTTCTTGGGATAAATGCAAAGTATGCTGCTCCCTATCCCTTTTTATTCACATACCAAGAATATGCTCAGCTTCCCTAAGGTCTTTCATTGAAAATGTAGAGTTCAACTAGATTTGGTGGATGCACGATGGAGAACACTATCTCGTCCTATCCATGGATTTTCAGCCCTCTTGTATCCCTTTTTCAAGGGACCTACATTATGGGCGCAGACGAGTCTACAGTTGATGAAGGATCGGTACATGGACCACATCTTGACACCAGATGAGAAACTCACATTCGATAGTGAGTTTACTTGCTACATGAGCAATGTTGGTATTGCTTATGGGAGGACTACTCGCTTCGTAAGAAGGTGACTATGCAGCCTCTCGAGTGGTGGAAACATTATGGTTATGGTCATCCTACCATTGCACCTATTGCGTTGCGTGTTCTCTCACAGGTAAAATATTGTAATTGTATTCAATTTCTCTTTTTTTTGGTTAAATTTTGATGTTATATTTATTATTGATCAATGATCATACTACGTAGGATGCTTCTTCGAGTACATGTGAGCGTAATTGGAGATCATATTCCCTTGTGCACACCAAACTACGAAATCGTTTGAGTGTCGCACAATTAGAGCGTGTTGTATTTTGCAAGGCGAATCTATGCCTTGTACAAGACTTGAAGAAGTTGAATGGTCCAAAGAAGGTAAATTAATTTATAATTTAACATCCAATTCTTGTCACTTCAAAGTTTAAAGTTGAATCTTGATTCTTGATTCTTCTTTGAGCTCTCCATTTCATGTTTCCATTGCAGGTGTCACCTACTATATTTGATGAGAGTATGGACACTCAGGAAGATATAGAAGCTCGCATTAGAGATGAGAAGGAGGACATATATCGTATGGTACATCGAGAGCTTGAGAGCATTGACAAGAGAGTGACTAGAGCTCGCTCACATGTTCTATCAGGGAAGACACAGTCACGTATTGATGTTCCATCTACGAGTTCTGTGACATGCCGTCGACAGAAGTTACCCCCACGACGCAGAGGAGCACTAATGGCAGATGATGACATTGGAGAGGAAGATGCTAGAGCATTGGATATGGTTCCTATCAAGGAGCATGGGCATGATGATGAAGGAAATCTTATTAGTACTGGAGACATTCCTTCATCATCTTCATCATCAGAGGATTTAGACGAGTAGTAGACTCTAGCATGTAGCCATTCATATCTATGATGATTGACCATATGACATTGATTTATCATGTCACAGAACTGAATGATATGTGTTTGGACTCTGATTTGTTATGTATTTGGGATTCATCATTCATAGATGATACTTCATACTACACACTTGAGTGTTCACTGTTGATATTATGCGAGACTCCAGTTTTGACTTGTTTTTCGTTATGTATTCCATTTCTCTTGAGATGTAATGGAGATGTTGGCACATGTTGCTTTGTTCATTTTGTGGCATCATCTTTTAAGTTTCCTTTATTCTACATTGTTTGGTTTCAACTTTCAAATTACATTGATGATTGATTCTCGGTGAATTGTGCTCCGTGAATTGTGATATATATACCTATCTATCTATCTAGAGTCTAGATTCATCTCTCTCTCTCTCTCTCTCTCTCTCTCTCTCTCTCTCTCTCTCTCTCTCTCTCTCTCTCTCTCTCTCTCTCTCTCTCTCTCTCTCTCTCTCTCTCTCTCTCTCTCTCTCTCTCTCTCTCTCTCTCTCTCTCTCTCTCTCTCTCTCTCTCTCTCTCTCTCTCTCTCTCATTCACACACATATATATATGTGTGTATGTATGTACCTTTCGAACCTTACCTTGGAGGTAAGGTTCGAAAGGTATATATATATATATATATATATATATATATATATATATATATATATATATATATATATATATATATATATATATATATATATATATATATATATATATATATATATATATATATGTGTGTGTATGTATGTACCCTTCGAACCTTACCTTGGAGGTAAGGTTCGGTTCACGTACCTTACGCGTACCGAACCTTACGAACCTAACCACTTTGATCAACATACACCACAATGATCAAAAGCACATCATTAGCACGCTTTACATATTACGGTGCTTTCAATTCGACTATCCTCAAAACCATGTGCAATCAGATAGGCATGTATCTTTTCAGACCAAGCACGTGGTACTTGTTTCAAACCATATAAAGCCTTTCTTAACCTACACACATAGTTTTCATGTCCTTTCTGCACAAAGCCACGGGGCTGAAAAACATACACTCCTTCATGCAAGTCACCATTCAGAAATGCAGTTTTAATGTCCAACTGACGTACATTCCAACCATGATGAGCTGCAAGTGCACAGATGCTCCGAACAGAAGTCATACGGCATGTAAGTGCAAAGGTTTCATCAAAATCAATGCCTCTTTCCTACGCATAATTCTTTGCAACAAGCCTAGCCTCACACCTGTCAGCTGTTCCATCGGGCTTACGCTTCAACTTGTATACCCATTTTGTGCCAATGGCCTTCTTGCCAGGAGGCAAGTCACATAAAGACCAAGTACCATTCTTCATTATAGCATCATATTCAGATTGCATAGCAATCATCCAATTTTTTGAATTTCGTGCTTCATCAAGTGAAACAAGCTCATTCTCATCACAGAGACTAGACGTAGCGATAGCATAGCAATCTTATGCAAAAGAGGCGCTATGAGAGTCTGATCGAGTACGATATGACAAAAGTGCATCTAATTTGCTGTCACGCAAAGTCTGCACCAGCCATTTTGGCATAGTTTTTGCTTGCTAAATATTAGCTCTCTCATCAACAAGTGCATCGTGTAAATCTGCATCAGAAATGGAATGATCTGCATCATCACATGAAACCTGCAAAGGCTGAGAAGTTGCCTCATTAGTACCAGCACTAGACTGTCCACCTGTCTCCATAAGTGCCTACTTCACTCGAAGCAATCTCTCCATCACAATGCACATATAAGCAAATCTAGTCTTTGCACGCCTAAGAAGCTGCAAATCACTGAATGATCTGAAAATAGCAAGCAACTTTGGCCTCTTCGTGAACAAGGTGACCACTCTCTGACATGTGGAAAAAATCTCATGTATCCAAGGGACCTTCCCGACATCCTCAATAAGCAAGTCTATGCTATGAGCTGCACATGGAGTCCATACAATGGATGGGGACTCCTCCTCTAACTTCCATCCCATGGAAACACAATTACTTCCGTTGTCCATTATGACTTGGACAACATTCTCTACTCCAATGTCCAAAATTGCCTTTCTAATATGTCCAAAAATGTACTCCCCTGTGATGGATAGGCCTAGAGTAGATGCATCAATGGCACATAGGAACATAGTGCCTTTGCAACAATGAATGAGTATATTATATACATTTCTTTCCTCCTAATGTCTGTCCACCCATCACACATCAAAGTGGAGCCATATTTCTTCCAAGTCTCTTGCATAGGCTCCAATTGCTATTGCACAATCTCTTTTGTTCTTCTCAGCTCACTTCCTCTTAGCTCTTCATAAGAAGAGCCCTTCCCACTCAACCCAAAGCCTACTCACCATTTTCATGGCCTCTTTCCATGCGGGAGTGCGCACTGCATTAAAACTTAGACCACACTTAATGAAGAGCTTCATAATACCTTGGGTGGCCTCCTCCTTCCCTTGCTTTTGCAAACTAGCCCGTATGGATGATGCATGTAGACTTCCATGACATGTAGGAATGCTTTGACTCTCCCGTGGCCTCTTTTGTTGATGTTGAGATGCATGTGCTGCCTCCTCAGTCTCCAATCCTCAATGAGAGGGAATGAAGGAAACTCCTCTTGAGATGCTTGTGATGATTTCCCTTGAGGAACGGAGCTTTGTGCCCTGCTAAGTGTAGGTGTTCTAACACCTCTTCTTGATTCTCTTGCTGCAACCCATTCCAAAAGCTCTTCTTTCATGTCTTCGGTATTGGCTTGGAGCAAGGACCAACACCTACACCTCCAAATCGTGCTAGATGGGCTTTTTTTTCTATCTTCCCTCCTGTCCCTTTGTACCCACACAATTTACACGTCCATCTCTCACTACCTCCTGTGCCAAATTTCCCTTGGCTTTTGACATGTTGCCAACACTCTTGTTTGGCTCTAGGCATGATGGGTAAGACTCTCTCTCTCTCTCTCTCTCTCTCTCTCTCTCTCTCTCTCTCTCTCTCTCTCTCTCTCTCTCTCTCTCTCTCTCTCTCTCTCTCTCTCTCTCTCTCTCTCTCTCTCTCTCTCTCTCTCTCTCTCTCTCTCTCTCTCTCTCTCTCTCTCTCTCTCTCTCTCTCTCTCTCTCTCTCTCTCTCTCTCTCTCTCTCTCTCTCTCTCTCCCCCCCCCCCTCCCCCGCAACAAGCCTTCAATACCACATGATATCATTAGAGTAGAGCTCGCTGCACCACCGATGCTAGTTGAGGCACTATTCTAGACAGTATGCCTATTACACAGACTCCGGAGCATGGATACAGAGCGCATTGCTTATCGTGCTTTCCAAGCATCGCGTGATATGGCATTAGCAGGAGACACCTCCTCATGGTATGCACAGACACAAGACTGGCTGGCCCACCATGGCTTTGACATAGACAGGCTACCACCACTAAAGTACAACTCACATGCATCCACCTACTCGCTCTCTCATCAAGAGAGGAATAGGGTCATTCGTAAGGAGATATGGCATAGATATATACAGAGGACATGGGTGAGCCCTAGGGATACATTACCACAAAAAATGCTCTACTACCGTGAGCATTTTCTACATATATCGGACGAGGGCTTCATCAAGATTCCGAGATACATGCAGACATATCTACCCCACCACCTTCAAATCTTCATTGGGAAGCTCCAGGTTTCATCACATAAGCTCGAGATTGAGAGGGGTCTGTCCAGGGGAGTCCCCCATGAGGAGAGGTGGTGTCAAGTATGCGAGACATAGGTAGAGAGTGAGGAGCATTTTGTTATCATATGCCGAGCATACTTAGACCTACGAGCACAGTTCTAGATAGAGGAGTCACTCCAATTGTGCATGGCTATGGGAGACAAGCGATGCTTAGGACGCTTCCTCACAGAAGCATACGAGAGGCGAGAGCGGTCACTACAGCCCACATATCAGCCACGGGTGAGTACCCAGAAGACCATTACCCAGTTCTTTAAGCGAGCTTGGCTACATCAGAGAGCTCCATCTATAGGGCTCGCGTTCCACAAGGCAGCGGCACAGAGAGCACGGCGCCGACAACGCATGGGCGGATATCGTCGACCATGACTATATCAGGAGGATATCTCACGCATCAAGACAGCCTACGACCACATGATGGAGCATAGGCGTACCAACACCCCCTGGGTTGTCTTCCTTCAAGAGGCACTCAGACCGCCACCACTGTACCACATACTGCACCCACCTCCACCCATCACCAGTAGCTAAGGTGTTTTACTCACATTATGGATCCCTCATGTATTAGGTGGCCACTATCTGCACAGTCAGAGCCACGTCTCCCCAACCTTTTCCAACCCTATATAGCTTTGTGTAGCGATATACTTTTTATTCCATTTCATCTTCTACACAAGGTTACTACACTTGTACATGGTTTTTGTCTCATAGGCCAAGTTTGGCCTCAAGAAGATGTTAATATGACTCTCTCTCTCTCTCTCTCTCTCTCTCTCTCTCTCTCTCTCTCTCTCTCTCTCTCTCTCTCTCTCTCTCTCTCTCTCTCTCTCTCTCTCTCTCTCTCTCTCTCCTTTGAGTGCTAAGTGCTCTGATAGCTTTGGCTGCTCATTGCTCTTGAATGAAACGAAAAAGGGCCCTCCAACGGGCAATGCGTTGCGAGCGCGTATGCAACGCGACGTTGCGTTACGAAGGTTCACAACGCGTTGCGTATGCAACACTGGTTTTATCCCACGTTCAGTCAGAAATGCGTTAAAGTCAAAAGACATATATCCCCCCCTCGATCAGAACGGAGAGTGCCCATATTACATGCTTATAGATTTTAAGCCAAAACCAAAAACTGTTTTGAAGCACATGAACACTTCAGACTTTGCTTTCAATGGGTACACCCATGCATGCCTGGAAAATCATCAATGAACGTCACGAAGTAAAGATAATTTCCAAAAGAGGGTGTCTACATAGGACCAAAGACATCACTGTGAACAAGCCGCAATTTCTGAGTAGCTCAAACTTAACCATCTTTTGGAAAGGAAGAACGTTGGATTTTGCCCAAAATACAGCCTTCACATACATGTTTACCGGACGCCTCAAGTTTGGGAAAAGAGGACACCATTTCAGATTTCCGTAGGCGTAGCAAACTAGCAAAATTCAGATGACCAAAGCGTGCATGCCAAAGCTTTGCATCTGACATAGCCTTAGAATTTTGTACTTCACATGCTAAATCATTTACAGATCTTTCATAGTCTATGAGCTTATAGAGCCAACGACATAAAATGCAAGAAGCAATAATGTCGTCACCATTTGGAAGATAATGAACTGTACATCTATCATAAACAAATTTCACAACCAAGCCAATCTTGGCTAATGCAAAAACTGATAACAGATTTTTCTTGACCCCTTGCACAAAGTGAGAGGACTACCATCCGCAGTAGTCAAAATGATCTTACCAACTCCCATAAGAGGATAAGAGGAGTTGATGGGACATGTAACAGTATTCCCTGTAGGGGAAGGCTTGAATTAAGAGAAAAAACTGCGTTGCGAGGTAATATGTTTGGTCGCCCAACTATCAAAGTACAAAACATCTGAGTCTACTGTTGACATGCACTGCAAATGAGAAGATGGGTCAAAACTGCAAACAATAGTAAACACCCATTCTTCATCATGCACAAGATTAGAGGACTCTGTTTTCAATGTAGAGGCCTCTGCAACAACCATTCCGGCCTCTTTCTTCTTTGCCTCTTTCGCAACCAGTTTTGGAGATCTCTTATCTTAATGACATGATCATTTGCTTCAAAGTATTTGCAAAACACTTTTTGCTTTTTTGATTTCTTCTCATCTTTGTCTTCCTTCTTCGAATGTGCAACATTTGCAGATTTTTGCTTACTAGTAGAAGAGCTCCATTTTCCTTTGCCCTTCTGACTAGCAAGGAAAGCTTGATATGCAACGCGCATAATAGACTTGTTCTGCCTTGCCTAGACTTAGACTGATCTTCCTAAAACAAAACAAAAACTAACTCTTCAAATGTTAAGGCATTTGGATTGCCTTTCATCATCAAACGAAGAGTAGAAGCAAAACTCTGATGTGAGTCAGGAAGCCCAAAGTGAACTTTCCGGAAGGACTTCATCTACAAAAATCAAATGTTCCTTCAAATCCTTGATCTTTGTCAATTTCAAATCCTTGATCTTTGTCAGAAAACTGTCCATAGAATCTCCTTCATTCTTGTGCTCACTCTCCAACTGTTTTCGGAGGTAAGAAACACGAGCCTCATTCCTAGCCTGGTACAATGTGGTAAGTCTATCCCAAGCATCCTTGGTTGTTATGCAAGAGCGAATGTAATGAATAATAGCATGTTTGATAGACAAAACTATCAATGCATGTGTGTTGGCATCTCTACCATCTCAATGAATTTGCTTTGCAGTAGGTGAAGCAAAAACCGAAGCACGAACAAGACTCTGCAAAATATCACCATCTTTGACACCTGCATCAACTTCAGTACCTGTAGTTGTAACATGCATATGTGATAGGATGTTTTTCAACACCATGCACAATGTTCCACAATCCTTTTGCAACCAATACATGTCGCATCATATAAGCCCGTAACGGTAGTTGATACCATCCAACTTATCCTCAAAAGCAAACATACGGAATACATCACTACTTTGAGCCATGGCCGATGATTAAAATACCTTGATACAAAAAATTGATTGTATCTCAAAAAGTTGAACAGAATTGCTCAGACAAATTTTGCTAAACCTGTAGAGGACTTTGAGACGCTTATACTAGCGAGCTAAAATAGGTATATACCTTTGACACAAAAAGACAAAATAGCCTGCACAAAGTGCTACGATAGTGCGATCGGAAACCGAAACGAGCTCATATCAAGATTTTGGCACCACACAACGAATCTATTTTGATCTCTGAACACCTTAAGTATGCTCACCAAATTTCGTGTGATTCTGAGACTATGACCAACATAGTGTCGACGACGCCCTAGATGAAGCTGCGACATGCTCTGATACCAATTGTTGGAGTCAGACGTATGTGAAAGCACGCGAACAGCACAAGGAAGAAGAAGAAGTTTGGAGCACAACACAATACTGAATGTATTACCACTAGAATGTACAAAGATAAGTAGCCCGTTAAGGCAATAGACGTATGTACAAGCCGGAAAAAAAAAAATCTCCTCAAGAGGGAAAAAAATGCCCCGGCAGTCCTAGAGTGTTAACACAAATCACTACCTAAATATATCAACAAATAAATAGATCCCATGATTTGTATCTTTGTTGATTGCTCAATTAAAAGTTTGATTGTTGATATGGTTGTAATTTAAAGTGGATTGCACATCAGCTTTTCTTCTTCTAACTTACAGAGACATCGTTTTGAATTCATATTTATTTAATTTTTTTAGCTCAAGTATCGTATTGGTCATTTAAGGATATAAATCATGTCCATTTTTCGCATTTTGGATTTACCCATGGACCATTACCAATCTCAAAGACTTCATAGACATATAATCTCGCGTGGATCCAAGCGCAGGCTGAGAACCTCGAATTCTCCTCGGCTTCGACATATCCTTCCACGTGAAGCCTCGAGAAGATCGATCGTGGCAGCTGCCGTGGAACGGCGCTTAAAGAATATATCTTACGAGAACAAAAAGATTCTCTCTAATGGACCTGACCACTCGCGCAGTAGGGAGTTCCACCAAACGAGTGATTTGTTTTCGTGATATGCTACTCGCTGGAAGAGCACGCACTTGGTTTCTTTCCTTGTTAAATAAGAACCGCATTCGAACATCCCAATGGACTATGTAAGATGAGAAATACGATGAAAAATAAGGAAGCAATCGAGCGTCATTATTGAAGAGCTTACCAAGTGAAACAGCCCCCAGAACCTTGAAGTGTGTAGCGAACGGGGCGAGTTGCGCGAGGGGGTAGCAGCAAGTTGAGAGTGTTGATGTGGGGACCCTCTAGTAGTGCGAGAACCAAACCAGGCTTGGCGGAGAGAAAGCACAAGAAGCACAAGATTCTCAACCGAAACGAAAAGAAAACGGCTGCAATGGACTCCATCCTGCTCACCACAACTCCACGTCGTCAGAATCAAGAGAGAGAGCAAGTGAGAAGCTAGTGCAGCAATGAGCCATGCATTTTCATTTCCGCCGGGAAGGGTGTTTCGTTCGTTTCTGTAAAAGTCCAGCAAGGCTTCCAAGTTCCAGTCGAGAGAGAGCTGAGGAATGCTCAGTCAAATCGCCGACCCACAACCTTCCCGCTAAGGAAGATTACAGAGCCTTTCGGATTTTCTCTTCTCTTAGTCTTATTTTCAGAAGAAAATCTGTTTTCATTTTGGCGCAAAATGCCCTTTTTTCCTTGAGAAACCAGATGGCACTCGAGTAAAAATGGTAGAGCATATTCAGACACCGAGTTCAAGGGAGGGAGATGCCCTCCTTCAAATTTGTACTGCTGCAATGGTTAGTATCCTTAAATCTACACGAAAGGATCTTAAAGGAAGCAGAATGTCAGAACTATACAAATGTTAGCTGTGGAAAAGGAGAATCACTTTAAATGGAGTGGGCATCTTTCATCTTTCAGGATTCTCAAGGAAAAGGGAAATGCTTCTTGATATAAGAGATCAAAGTATCTACCATCTCAAATCTTGTTCTTCAGTAGTTACTTAGGCTCCCCATCTATCTTTCTTTGGATGAAGGGAATCTTCTTTTCCTATTTGATATTTTCTATTCCAAAGTATAATCAACCACTAAGAGAACCACAACTAAGCAATGTGTAAGTTCACAAGGAAGTCATTAAACTCTTAATGCAAGGGGTAACCAAAACGCCTCCCTTGATCTCTTTTGAAAAGTGTCAAAGGATCTCATGATGTTTCAAGACACAAATTCAAATCATTAGAGTGTCCTAAAAGAAATTATTTCAAGGCTGGATATTTTGGAAATCCTTGTGTAAAATTTATTAATTAAAAAAAATGGCATTGTTTGGACAACGAAAAGACAATCGTTGAATAATTTTTTCATCCCTAACTACGGAGCATAAAGTTGGCTAAGGCTAGGAGTGAAACAACAATTATTTTCCATTTAACTCGTACACATTGTATCCTTTTCTTCGTAAGCCCGTTGAACCTGTCAATTGTTATTGAAAGCATTCACGCCATAAGCATGAGTGATCACACTAGTATAGTGGTGCATGAGATCCATCAACTTTATCAAGGTGTATATTACTAATAGCATCTCATACATTGTAAGCCCATTGAACCAGTGAATTGTTATTGAAAGCATTTACACCATGAGCATGAGTGATCACACTAGTTTAGTGATGCATGAAGATCCATCTTATAATGAAGGTCCATCTTAGCAAACAACTTTTATTGTTGTTCATCCGAAGATGGATTCCAAACATGCTTCTTCAAAAAGAAGAAATCAGATAATAAACCAAATAAACTTATTGGGAAAACATGGAAATGTTTGAATAAAAAAGGTCCAACCTTTAAAACTTTTAAGCTCATATGAAATAACATTAATTATTTAAAAGTGGTCCCCAATTTTACTATAAAAGTAGGACCTTAAACCCCATTTAAACTAAACTTTTGTAGCCATGACTTCCAAGTTTATATGCCTTGAAACCCCTCTAAACTTAGAGAGTGCACATTTCCTGTTTGGGTTTATGAATTTACTTTATAGTATATGTATCCACACAAGTCTCTTTATTGATTTCTTAACTTGACTATGTGCATTGTTGATATATTTCAGTAGTGATGTGTGTGAACGCACTTACGATCATTGGGGCACTTTTTTCCCTCGTTAGGAGGTATTTTTCCCTGGCTTTCATATATGCCTATAACCCTAATGGGTTTCTTATCTTTGTACATTCACTTCTTAATTCATTCAGTGTTGTCTTGTGTTGTTCTTCTTCCTTGTGCTATTTGGATGCTTTCACAAAACTCAAAATCAAACAATTGGTATTAGAGCATGTCATCGCTTCCTCTAGGGTGTCATCCACACCCCTCTAGTCACAGTCTCGAATTCGCACAAATATTGGTGAGCATACTCTAGGTGATTAGTAGTTCAAAACGGCTTCGTTCTATGGCATTGAAATTTTGATTTGAGCTCATTTCAGCCTCCAAATACACTATCACAACACCTACACATTCAATTTCATCCTTTTGTGACAAACATATATACAGGTTTTGGTTTGCCAGTACCAGTGCCTCAAAGTCTTCTACAGGTTTAGCACAGCTCAACAAGGTGGTTCTGGCCAGCTTTTTGAGATATTGTCATTTATTTAGCATCAAGGTATTTAGTCAATGGCCATGTCTGAAAGCAATGATGTATTCCTTATGTTGGTTGTTGAGGATAGTTTGGATGGTACTAATCACCCATTGTGGGCATATATGATGCATCATGAATTGGTAGCAAAAGGTTTATGGAATATTGTGCAGGGTATTGAAAAATGTCATTCTACACCTGCAAATATAATTATGAAGATGATCCAAATGGCATTGAAGATGATGATCTTCAAATTCCTCTTCATGTTGCGGTTCTTGTTGCTCTTACTATAGAGCCACTTCGTTGGGATGGAAAAGATGCTCAAGCACATGCATTTATAGCTTTGCCTATCAAACATGCCACTATCTCTCATATTCACTCTTTCAATATGCTTACCACTTTATACCATGCAAGAAATGAGGCTCCTATTGCTTACCTCCAAAAACATTTGGAGAGTGAGCATATGAATGAAGGAGATTCTATGGACAATTTTTTGACAGATATCAAAGATTTGAAGGAACCGTTGATTTTTGTTGATGAAGTCTTGCCAGATAGTTTAATTATGCAAATTGTTCTTAATGGTATTCTAGATTCATATAAGAGTTTTTCTTCTACTCGTTGATTGATGATGAAAGGCAATCCAAATGCCTTAACATTTGAGGACTTAGTCTCTATTTTGTTGTAGCAAGATCGGTCCAAGCAAAACAGGTCCATTATGCATATTGCAGATCAAGCTTTCCTAGCTAGTCAAAAGGACAAAGGTGAATGGAGATCATCTATTATTAAGAAAAAATTTGTTAATGCTTCATAGTTGAAGAAGGAAGACAAAGATTAGAAGAAAATAGAAAAGCAGAAACAGGTTTGCAAATACTATAAGGGAAATGATCATGCCATAAAGATTTATCCAAAGTTGGTTGCAAAAGAGGCAAAGAAGAAAGAGGTTGGAATGGTTGTTGCAGAGGCCTCTACACCTAAAATAGATTCTATTAATCTTGTTCAAAATGAAGAATGGGCATTTACTACTATATGCAGCTATGACCCATCTGCTCATGAACAATGCATGTCTATAGTGGGCTCAGATGTTTAGGACTTTGATAGTGGGGAAATCAAACATGTTACATCACAATGTAGTTTCTTCAATTCACTTGAGCATGTCCCTACAAGGAAATTATCACATGCGCCACCAACTCCTCTTATCCTCTAATGGGAATTGGTAATATCTTTTTGACTACTATTGATGGTAGTTCTTTCACATATATTAGATGCTTTGTATATACCAAGAATCAAGACAAATATGTTGTCAGTTTCAGCATTAGCAAAGACTGGCTTGGTTATCAAATTTATTGATGATAGACGTACAATTCATGATCTCTCAAATGGCGATGTTATTATTGCTTCTCGTATTTTACGTTGTGGTTTGTATAAGCTCATAGACTATGCAAAAATTATGAATGATTCAGCATGTGTGGTTCAAGATTCAGCATGTGTGGTTCAAGATTCATAGGCGATGTTAGATGCAAAGCTTTGGCATGCACGCTTCAGTCATCTAAATTTTGATAGTTTGATACACTTGCAGAAATCTGAAATAGTGTCCTCTATATCCAAACTTGAGACCTTGTAAACATGTCTGTGAAGGCTGTGTTTTGAGCAAAATGCAGCACTCATGCTTCCCAAAAGTGCTTATAAATTGCAGCTTATTCATGGTGATGCTTGTGGTCCTATGTAGACACCTTCTTTTGGGAACTACCTTTACTTCATGACTTTTATTGATGATTTCTCTAGACAGGCATGGGTGTATCCATTAAAAGCAAAGTACAAAGTGTTTATGTGCTTCAAACAATTTTTAGTTATGGTTAAAAATCGGTCAGCATGTAAATTGGGAACCCTCCATTTTGATCGAGGGGGGCAATACATGTCTTCTGATTTTAATGCATTTCTAGCTGAGTGTGGGATAAAACATGTGTATATGCCATATACACCTCAAAAAAATGTAGTTGGTGAAAGAACAAACAGATCTCTCATGGAGATGGTGAGGTGTATGGTCAAAATTCAACCTTTACCACATAGCTTTTAGCTTGAGGCTTTTATGTGTGGAGCATATGTACATAACAGGTGTCCCACCAAAGCACTACAATCTATCACTCCATATGAGGATTGACATGCATATTCGCTCTTGCAAGATAGTAAAGAATGCTTGGGATACATTTACCACTTCATACGAGGTAATAAATGAGGCTCGTGTTGATTACCTCCGAAAACAGTTGGAGAGTGAGCATATGAATGAAGGAGATTCTATGGACAATTTTTTGACAAAGATCAAAGACTTGAAGGAGAAGTTGATTTTTGCTAATGAAGTCTTTCTAGATAGTTCACTTATGTATATTATTCTTAACGATCTTACAGATTCATATCAGAGTGTTGCTTCTACTCTTTAGTTGATGATGAAAGGCAATCCAGATGTCTTAACATTTGAGGAGTTAGTCTCTGTTTTGTTGCAGGAAGATCAGTCCAAGCATAACAAGTCCATTATGCATATTGCAAATCAAGCTTTCCTAGCTAGTCAAAATGGCAAAGGAAAATGGATCCCATCTATTAGTAAGCAAAAATCTGCTAATGCTTCACAGTTGAAGAAGGAAGACAAAGATTAGAAGAAAACAGAAAAGCAGAAACAGTTTTGCAAATATTATAAGGGAAATGATCATGCCATAAAGATCTGTCCAAATTGGTTGCAAAAGAGGTAAAGAAGATAGAGGTTGGAATGGTTGATGTAGAGGCCTTTACACCTAAAATAGAGTCTACTAAGATTGTTCCCAATGAAGAATTGGACATTTCCTAGTATATGAAGCTATGAACCATCTTCTCATGAGCATTGTATGTCTATAGTGGGCTCAAATGTTTAGTACTTGGATAGTGGGGCAATCAAACATATTACCTTGCAGCATAGTTTCTTTAGTTCACTTGATCCTTCCCCTACAATGAATATTGTCACATGCACTAACGACTCCTCTTATCATGTAATTTGAGTTGGTAAGATCATTTTGACTACTATTGATGGTAGTTCTTTCGCATAATCATATGCTTTGTGTGTACTAGGGATCAAAGAAAAATACGTTGTCAATTTTAGCATTAGCCAAGATTGGCTTGCTTGTCAAACTTGTTGATGATAGATGTATAGTTCATGATCTCTCAAGTGGTGATGTTATTATTGCTTATGGCATTTTATGTCGAGGGTTGTATAAGCTCATAGACTATGCAATATTTGTGAATGATTCAACATGTGTAGTTCAAGATTCATAGGTGATGTCACATGCAAAGCTTTGGCATGCACACTTCAGTCATCTGAATTTTGATAGTTTGCTACATCTACATAATTCTGAAATAGTGTCCTCTCTACCCAAACTTGAGGAACCTTGTAAACATGTATGGGAAGGCTGTATTTTGGGCAAAATGGAGCATTCATCCTTCCCAAAAGAATTCAAGCTACTCATAAGTTGTAGCTTGTTCACAATGGTGTTTGTGGTCCTATGCAGACACTTTTTCTTGGGAACTACCTCTAGTTCATGACTTTTATTGATGATTTCTCCAGGCATGCACGGGTGTATCCACTGAAAGCAAAGTACGAAGTGTTTATGTGCTTCAAACAATTTCTAGGTGTGGCCCTAAATTTATGAGCATGTAAACTGGGCACCCTCCATTTTGACAGAGGGGGAGAATACATGCCTTCTAATTTTGACCTATAGTATTTGTGATAAGAATGAGCCTCCTTCTTTTAATGAAGCACAAAATATAGAAAATTGGATGGCAACTATGCAATCAGAATATGATGTTATTACGGAGAATGGTACTTGGTCTTTATGTGATTTTCCTCCATGGAAAAAGGCCATTGGCACTAAATGGGAATATAAGCTAAAATGTAAGGGTGATGGAACAATTGACAAGTGTAAGGGTAGGCTTGTTGCAAAAGTTTATGGTCAAGAGAGAGGCATTGATTTTGATGAGACATTTGCACCCACTTTCCGAATGACCACCATTCATAGCATTTGTGCACTTGCATCTCATCATGGTTGGAATGTACATCACTTGGACATTAAAACAACATTTATGAATGGTGACCAACATGAAGAAGTGTATGTATTTCATCCCCAAGGTTTTGTGCAAAAAGGCATGAAAAAAAGTATGGAGACTGGAAAAGGCATTATATGGTTTGGAGCAAGCACCATGTGCTTGGTATGAAAAGATAGATGCCTACTTGATTGCCCATGATTTTGAGAATAGTCCAACTAAGAGCACCTAATATGTTAAGCATGCAGATGATGTACTTTTGATCATTGTTGTGTATATTGATGACATGTTGCTCACTGGTCCTAATGAGAAGCACATTGATGAATTTAAGATTGAATTTCATGCCTCTTTTGAGATGTCATATTTGAGCATTTGCATCATTATTTGGGCATTCAATTTATGCAATTTTATGGGGAAATAGCTTTGTGTCAAACAAAATATACTGGCACATTATTGCAGTGTTTTGGCCTTGAAGATTGCAAAACTATTGCCACTCTCATGGGAACAGGTTTATGGTTGAGTCTTCATGATGTTAGAGATGCACTTGATGTTGTCCTCTATCAGCAGACTATTGGATGCTTGATTTACTTACGCATAACTCAGTCTAATATTTAGTTTGTTGTCTCTCAGATGAGCATATTTATGCATTGTGCAAGTGTCAAGCATTGACAAGCGATTAAGTGCATATTTCACTACTTGAGTGGTACTTGGATACTTGCATTGTTTTATCCCACAACGGGATCATTACCGCCAGATTTGCATGCTTTTTCTTAATCAAATTGGGTTGGTTGCTATGACACTCATATGTCCACCAATGGTTTTTTCTTCATGCTTGGCTATCTCTCTCTCTCTCTCTCTCTCTCTCTCTCTCTATATATATATATATATATATATATATATATATATACTCATGTGTCCACCAATGGTTTTTTCTTCATGCTTGGCTCTCTCTCTCTCTCTCTCTATATATATATATATATATATATATGTATATGTGTGTGTGTGTGTATCTCTTTGTCAATTTGTTTATCTATTTGTCTGACTCCCTGTCTATCTATCTATCTATCTATCTCTCTCTCTCTCACACACACACAAGAAGTGACTCCCTGTAATGACTACTAATGTGACACAATATCATCGCTAGACACCTTCTTGCATAGTCATAAAAAGCATCATGCATGCACAATCATATATATGGTGTTCTTCGTGTTGACAAAAGGATGGTTTATTTTGGTCATTAATAAGACATTCTACAAATATCGCATATGCATTGTAGTGAAAATGTCACATATCTGAAAACTTCATATATGTATGTACATGTTTTCTATGCAACATCATAGTCAACGTGTATACGATGAAAACTTGTAATCATTTATACGACGACATGTAAATTGTTTATGCAATGTTTTTATTGCTCAATAATTTTTTAAAGGCATCAATAATTTTTTAAAGGCATCGTGCTTTAGTCACTCACTCTATGTGTGCCTAACCGAAGAGCGAGCAAATGTTTAGATATGCACTCTCTCTCTCTATCTATCTATTTGTCTCTTTCTCTCTCTAACTATATTTCTTTTATTTTTAGCTACTTAAAGAAGTCAATCGATAAAAATTTATGTCTTAATACAGCCTCTCTTGCTAGCAGAGGGATCGCACATGCAAAATGAAAGATTATATAATGATGGAAGACCTTACACTCACAAAAACATGGCATGTTTAATAAACATTAATCTAGGATATAATAGTTCAATGACAAATTGCACATTTGAAGGGCATGAAAATCGTTATGAACCACAATACATGAGCAAATATGTAACAAGATTTATAATTATCAATTCTACTAGTTCCTTATGTGTTGGTGATAAATTATTAGTGAATTATGGATGGTATAGACATCCAAGAGCACCTTTTAGTTGAAATGGAAATGCATAGTGTTATGTGAGACTATTTTAATCAAATTTAAATTTGATAATATAATTTTTGTGTCTCTACTTTTGTTTTTAAATTTGTGTATAAAAGTTATTCTCATTCATGTATGGAATAGCAATGGTTTTTATTCATATATGTACATTTCCAACATTTGATATTGATGATATTCCACCACACCATTCAGAGTTACCAGTAAGACCTCATTTATCAAAATCATCCATGAGGAGGCTACACAAAATTGATCCTCATATCCTTATAACGAAACACCATAGACGTGTGAAACTCCATTGCAAAAAAGAATTCAAGCTTGGAAAGCTAGAAAAGAGAAAGTTAAGAGAAAATGGAAACAAAGAATGAGTGAATTACAAGAAAACTTGCAAAAGGAACAAGAAAAGAATAAAATGCTTAGCAAATCTCTTAGAAATCACATGCAGTCGTGGAATCAACTAGGACCAATCCTATATGAATCGAGGACAAATCATATGAAACAACAGGTAGAATCAGCTCTAGAAGATCATATGCATGAAGACCTATAGATGTTCTTAAAGGCATATCAAGCGAGTATAGTTGAGGGCCTAGCTTAGAGCACCATGCATAATGTTGTACTAGAGGAGACCTAGCAAGGGAAAGGTTAGCCTTGTGCAAGAAAATGGTAGATATTGCTCAAGATATGCTAGAATGATTGTCTATGATGGTACCAAATACTAGGACTTCAAAAGACCAATTCCGAGAATTCACCCAACAGTTGGCACATAAAGACTCATCTCAAGTCCACATTAGATCACATCCAAAAACTCCTCATATACCACGAGTGCCAAGAACATAAGTAAATATTGAGAAAAACATACCAGATATGGATGCAAATTGGCTTCAAGAACTTTGGCAAACAGTTCATGAAACCAAATGCAAAAAAGATCAACAAACTAACCAGCATAGCCTTGAGATAGTAATGAGACAACAAAATGAACATCCAAAAGGATATGTTATGTTGATGCTCGAAACCTTAGTATTCATGAGGAAGACTCTATGAGTCTACACTCTTCCTAAATACATGTGTAGGTATGAAGCTAAGTCTGAATACAAGATAGTGTCAATCATAAGAAAAAGGTGCATCAAAGGAAGTGAGACAAAACCATCAACAATAGAAGCTCTAAGAAAAATAAGAGTTAAGTGCATGCTCAATTTGGAAGAATAATTGAACATTGAGCTACATCTTTGGGACAAGATAGCCCAATGAGTGAAGCCACATGAAGAAGCCAACATAGACAATAATTCCACTCTAGCTAGATCATGTGTAAAAAAAATCACATGCAATAGAATTGGGGAATATAGTGAAGGGGATGAGGGAAACACATGTTTTCTAGTCCTCCGCAATTATTACACAGCCAAATCCATATTAGACTTGGGAGCAAAAGTTGTCATAGGTACTAAAGATCTGTGGGAGAAATAAGGAAAGCTTGCCTTGAGGGCCCACTCGAATGAAATTGCAATTAGCAGATGGACATGTAGAGTGTCCTCTTGGAATTTTGGAAGTAATAGTGCTATCTACTTGTGGAGTTAAGTTTGAGCATACACTACATAGGGAGCATGAAGAAAAGCACAAATGGACCATGCAAGAAACGCTCTACTCAAGAAGCAATTATGGCTCCCAAAATACAACATATATTCATAAGAGGGCTTCAAATACGTATGGAGGCCTAAGAATGCACTAGGTTGGCATCAAAAGAAAGCCACCATGGCCAGGTAACATAACACTCCAAGACACATTAAGAAACTCTAGATTCCATATCTCATATTCTATTCAAAGAAGAAGCTACATACTTCTCTGTTGAAGATAAATGTACAAGCTCATTTTCACATGAGCTATGCTTGGATAAATTTACCGAATATAAAGATAAAGGAAAAAAAGAGAAAAGAAAAAAAAAAGAAAAAAAAGTCTAATCAAAATTCATGATGAGTAAAAGATACAATATCTGCCTCGTAGTAAGTGGCATGTAGTGGGCAATCAAATTAAAGTGGTGAGTTAAGAAGGAGGCACAAAATTCTTCACATGCTCATTGATAATAAAAGTGGAGTGGGAGCACGTTCTAATCAAGGAGATAAAGATGCAAGAGCTCCCAATAGTCAGATCTGGTTATTTCGTCATTTTGTCTTCCCATAGACTCCTTCCAGCCACATGTCATTTTGTACATAGCTCTGTTGTGAAGCTCATATCTCAGTGTATTTGTAACCATTTCTTATGTTTAAACACTCATTGGAAAGCTTATTTCATGCAATTTTTTTGTCTCAAATATCTTCTTCAAAACTTACATATTCTTTGAGATATCATTGAAAGAGTGAAGTCTAGTTTTTCAGCATACCTGTGTAGATAGGTAGTCTATTTTGGTCGATTAAGTTTCCCAACCAAAACGTATCCAAATTGCTTGATTCTTAGCTTTTGGAAAGATCTTTGAATGTACTTTCTCTACCCAAATATTTCATTCAAAGGATTTATATTCTGTGAGATACATATTAGAGAGTGACGTCCAATTTTTCAGTATACTTGTGTGCGCAAGTGGTCTATTTTGGTCAGTTGAGTTTCCTGACCAAAACTCATCCAAATTACTTTATTTTTAGCTTTTTAGAAAGCTATTTGTTTGCACTTTCATTATTTCAAATATCTTCCTCAAAGGATATATATTCAGGGAGTTATCAATCCGAGAGTGAAATTCAATTCTTCAACATACTTGTGTGGACAAGTAGTTCATCTTCGTCACTTGTGTTTCCTAATCAAAACTTGTCAAAATTAAGTTATTTATAGCTTGTTAGAAAGATCTCTTTGTCTAATTTGATTGACTAAAGGCACAGGTCCATTTGAGTTTTGTATTGAGAGGAGCAAGCTATCGAAGGTGTAGCTATTTGTCCAAGTGCTGGACATACAAGGGTTCACTACACGTTTTCATTGCGCATAGGAGAACTCATTCTCCACATTCTCAAGGCCGAAGTCACAAAAAACAAAGTCCTTTAGACTTTTTACTTCCAAAGTTTCCAAAACTCACCCACCACAAAGATCACTTAGGTTTGCAATCTTCAAGGCCAAAACATTGCAATAATGTTCAATATATTTGGTTTGACACAAAGCTATTTCGCCATCAACTTGCATAAATCGAATGCTCAGATAATGATGCAAATGCTCCAAATTTGACATCTCAAATGATGCAGGAGATCAACCTTAAAATTAGCAATATGCTTCTCATTAGGACCAGTGAGTAGCATGCCATCAACATACATAATAATGATCAAAAGCATATTATTTACACAATATGCTTTCAATTGGACTATTCTCAAAACGATGTGCAATCAAATAGGCATGTATCTTTTCATACCAAGCATGTGGTGCTTGCTTTAAACCATATAATGCCTTCTTCAACTTGCACACTTTGTTTTCATGTCCTTTTTGCACAAAGCCACATGGATGAAAAACATACACTTCTTCATGCAAGTCACCATTTAGAAATGCAGTTTTAATGTCCAACTGATGTACATTCCAACCATGATGAGCTAGAAGTGCATAGATGCTATGAATAGTAGTAATTCAGCATTTACGAGCAAAGGTCTCATCAAAATCAATGCCTCTTTCCTGAGCATAACCCTTTGCAACAAGCCTAACCTTATACATATCAATTGTTCCATCAAGCTTATGCTTTAGCTTGTATACCCACTTAGTGCCAATGCCCTTCTATGTCGGAGGCAAGTCACATAAAGACCAGGTATCATTTTTAATGATAGCATCATATTCTGATTGCATAGCAGCCATCCAATTTTCACAATTTTGTGCTTCTTCATACAAAACATGCTCATTCTCATCACAGAGACTAGAGGCAACAATAGCATAGCATATTGATGTACAAAAGACACTATGAGAGCATGAATGAGTACAATATGATAGAGGTGCATGTAATTTGCTTTCACACAAAGTCTACACTGGCCATTTTGGCATAGTTTTTGCCTCCTCAATATCATCTCTCTCATCAACAAGTGCATCATGTAAATTTGCATAAAAAATGGAATGATCTTCATCATCACATGAAACGCTAAGAACTTGCCTCATTGGGACCTGCACTAGACTTTCCACGTATAAAAAGAGGTAGCAAAGCATCATACATATCTTTGGAGCTAACATATGTCTCCTTAGTGCATGAAAGTAATGGCTGAATAACATCTTCCATAAAAACAACATCATGGCTAACCAAAATGTGTTTAGTCTATGGATGATAGAAACGATGGCATTTGCTTTTAGAAGTCTATCCAACAAAAATACATTTCACTGCTTTATCATCCAATTTCTTGTGATGTCCAGGCCCTAATGCATATGTCAGACAACCAAAAATACACAGGTGAGCAATAGATGGTTTACGACCATGCCAAGCCTCATATGGAGTGATAATCTGGAATGCTTTAGTGGGACACCTGTTAAGGACATATGTTGCACACATGATAGCCTCAAGCGAGAAACTATAGGGTAAAGCATGAATTTTGACCATACACCTCGCTATCTCCATGAGTAGCCTTTTCTTCCATTCAACAACTCCATTCTATTGAGGTGTATACAACACTATACACTGATGTTTTATCCCACCTTCAATAAGAAATGCATTAAATTCAGAAGACATATATTCCCCCTCTCGATCAGAATGAGGATGCCCATTTTACATGTTGATAGATTTCCAGCCAAAACTAGAAATTGCTTGAAGCACATAAAGACTTCAGACTTTGCTTTCAATGGATATACCCATGCATGCCTGGAAAAATCATCAATGAAAGTCATGAAGTAAATATAGTTTCCAAAACAGGGTGTCTGCATAGGACCAGAGACATCACTATGAACAAGATGCAATTTTTGAGTAGCTCAAAGTGAACCATCTTTTGGGAATCAGGAATGCTTCATTTTGCCCAAAATACAACCTTCACAAACATGTTTACCAGGTGCCTCAAGTTTGGGCAGAGAGGACACCATTTGAGATTTCTACAAGCATAGCAAACTAGCACAATTCAGATGACCAAAGAATGCATGCCAAAGCTTTGCATCTAACATAGCTTGAGTATCATGTACTGCACATGCTGAATAATTCACAGATTTTTCATACTCTATGAGCTTATATAGCCCATGACATAAAATGCCAGAAGCAATAATTACATTTCCATTTGATTGACCATGAACTCTACACCTATCATCAACAAATTTCGCAATCAAGCCAATCTTGGCTAATGTTGAAACTGATAATATATTTTTGTTGATCCGTAGCATAAATAAAACACCTGACAATGTAAAAGAACTACCCTCAATAGTAATTAGAATGATCTTACCAAGTCCCATAATAGGATAAGAGAAGTTGTTGGCACATGTGACAGTGTTCCTTGTAGGGGCAGGCTTGAGTGAAGTGAAGAAACTGCACTACGAGGTAATATGTTTGGATGCACCACTATCAAAGTATCAAACATCTAATTCTACTAAAGACATACAATGTTCATGAGAAGATGGTTCATAACTGCAAACAGTGGTAGAGGCCTCTACAACCATTCCAACCTCTTTCTTCCTTGCCTCTTTAGTAGCTAGTTTTGGACAGCTCTTGATGACATAATCATTTCCTTTGCAATATTTGCAAAACAATTTTTGCTTTTCTGTTTTCTTCTCATCTCTGTCTTCCTTCTTTGATTGTGCAGAATTAGCATATTTCTTCTTACTAGTAGAAGAGCTCCATCTACCTTCACCCTTCTGACTAGCCAAGAAAGCTTGATCTGCAACACACATAATGGACTTGTTCTGCCTAGACTGATCTTCCTGCAACATAATAGAGACTAACTCCTCAAATGTTAAGGCATTTAGATTGCCTTTCATCATCAAACAAAGAGTAGAAGCAAAACTCTTATATGAATCGGGAAGACCATTCACTACAGTCTGCACAAGTGAATTGACAAGCAAGACTTCATCAGTAGAAATTAATTGTTCTTTCAAATCTTTAATCTTTGTTAGAAAATTGTCCATGGAATCTCCTTCATTCATGTGCTCACTCTCTAGTTGTTTTCAAAGATAAGCAACACAAGCCTCATTCCTTGCCTGGTATAAAGTGGTAAGTGTATCCTAAGCATCCTTAGTTGTTTTGCAAGAGCGAATGTGAGGAATAATGGCATGTTTGAGAGACAAGGCTATGAATGCATGTTCTTGAGCATCTTTGCCATTCCAATGAATTTTCTCTAGAGTAGATGCAGAAGGAATCGCAACACTAACAGGAACATGAAGAATATCATCATCTTGAATGCCATCTACATCACCTTCAGCAACTATGTTTGCACATGTAATAAGAAGTTTTTCAACACCCTGCACAATATTCCATAGTCCTTCTGCAACCAATACATGACGCATCATATAAGCCCATAATGGATAATTGGTACCATCCAACTTATCCTCAATAGACAACATATGGAATACCTCATTTCTTTTAGCCATGGCCACTGACTAAAATCCCAAGATGCAAAAAATTGACTGTATCTCAAAAAGTTGAACAAAACTACCCTATTGAGTTCTGCCAAACATGTAGCAGACTTTGAGATGCTTATAATGGCGCATCAAAACTTGTATATATTTTTGGCACAAAAAGATGAAGCTACCTTCACAAGCACTGTGGTTGTGCATTCGGAGGTCAAAACGAGATCAAATTGCAATTTGGGCACCACAAACAAAGCTATTTTGATCATCACCCTGAGTATGCATACCAAATTTTGTGCAATTTTGGGACTATGACTAGAGAGGTGTTAATGACACCCTATATGAAGTAGCAACCTGCTCTGATACCAATTGTTGGAGTTTGAGGTGTGTGGAAGCACACGAATCGCACAAGGAAGAAGAAGAAGCTTGGATCACAACAAACAATATTGAATGTATTACCACTAGAATGTACAAAGGTAAGTAAATTGTTAGGGCAATAAGCATATATACAAGCCGAATAAAAAACCTCGTAAAGCAAAAAAAGTGCCCTGATGGTCCTAGTGTGTTCACACACATAACTACCTAAATATATCAACATTTTCTAGCAAAAGCTTTCTGCTGTTATGCGAGTAGAGCAAGCATCATGAGTTTTCAACACTTTGTGGATTGTAGTGGCTTTGCCAAGGCTTATAATTAATGGAACTACCAAGGAATAGACCTTGGAGTACCTTGTTATCCTAGTCACCAAAGGCACTGTTGATTGCAGGGAAGGAAGTATCTCAATGATCAAGGAAGACCAAGTACTAGTACTTCTCGAGAGGTCACCCGTTCTAGTATTGTTCCCCCAAAGGTGCACTTAACTAGAAGGTTTCCCTACCACTTATTCCTAGTTGCTTGTTGGTTGTACGAGTGAAGATACTTAATGCTAACATTATTTTGTAGCCTTCAAAGTGTCTTCTCAGGCTTTGTGTATTGATTTT
Source organism: Ceratopteris richardii (assembly GCA_020310875.1). NCBI lineage: Eukaryota > Viridiplantae > Streptophyta > Polypodiopsida > Polypodiales > Pteridaceae > Ceratopteris > Ceratopteris richardii. Next base: position 119,472,437 of record CM035408.1, read on the forward strand.
CTGAGAGTTTCTTTAGGTGCAAAATCAGGGAAAATTAGAAGCTAATTTTTTTTTTTTGGGATAGTTTCGGTTGCAAAGGTGGAACGATTGGTCGAAAGATAAAGCTTGGCACTAGAGGAGCTTGAGGCTATATCTCCTTAACAATGTACATTCAACTTTATTGTTGACTTTTTAGCTCTTGAGTCTTCTTACAGGTTTCTTGGAAGGCTTTCTATTGTGGTGGAAGTAGCCACCACAATTTTATGAAGATTTTTTGGGTCTAAAGAACATAGTTGTCAGACACTTGCATGTGTTGTTGGTAGTGTTGGGCTATAAATTCATCCTTTTAGTGCCATTTTTTGCATATACTAAGCACATACACACTATGTACACATGTGGATACGACTTATGTACACCCATGTGGTAATTGATACAGAAGTTATGTTTTGGCATAAAGCATTTGACATTGATAAAGAGGGTCCTGGTGAGGTTTTCTTAATTGGGAGACACCTAGATGTTGAGATTTCTTCAATGATGTAGGTGGAAGACTTACCTACCCTCGCCATAGGAGATATATGCTAGTTGTTCATAGGTGCTCAATAAGCCTAGTTGGCTAATTTTGATGGTATATGCAATGGAGTTAGTGATTCACTATGCAGACTTGCATCTCATTGTTCGTAGTTTTATGAGTTACTTCTACATTGGTAATATGCTCATTTTGTATATGGCATGGCGTGCATATCTTATACTAGAATGGAAAATCTTTCTCGTTATGGCTACTATCTATGATATCTTTCTCTGATGTTTCATTTTGTAAGCATTGTCAATGTGGAAAGAAAACTAGGAATGTGCAAAAAAGCAAATTGGCTCTTCAATTCATCCTCTAGATCTCTTTCATAAAGATGTGTGTGGTCCTATGCCCACAAGGTCATTAGGTGGTTCTCTTTATGTTTTCACCTTCATAGATAATGCTACTAGAAAAATTTGGGTATATTTTGAATAAAATTTTCAACAAAGGAAATTGAAGATTTCCAACCCCCAAGATATAAAATTGTTACAAATAACAAAGAAATCAACAAATTCAAGTAAGAACCAACATAGAATAAAGCGGAAACTCGTTTTCCTTAAATTAAAAACTTTTTAAGCAATTTCAAGATTGAAATGTCTCTCTCTCTCTCTCTCTATATATATATATATATATATAGATATAGATATAGATATTAAAGGATAATGTATTCCCTACTTTCGAAAGACGGCTTGTTTTAGTTGAGGCTGAAAAAGGAACTAAGCTCAAGGTTTTACATTGAGATAATAAAGATGAGCATACCTCACATGCATTCAACCTTTTCTTTTAATCTATAGGAATTTGTAAAGATTTTACAACTCCTTACACCCCAATATAGAATGGCCTAGCTAAAAGAATGAATAGAACTATTCAAAGTATATTAGTTTATATGTTGCATTATCCAAACCTTTCACAAAACTTTTGGGCAGAACTAGTGTTGATTATAGTTTATGTGATTGACCTTTCACCTAGTACTGCCAAAGGTCTGCAAGTGGCACAAGAGTTATAAATAGGGAAGTCACCATATTATGATCATCTTTGAGTTTTTAGGTGTGAAGCATATGTTCATATATGCAAGAATCTTAGATAAAAATTGGACTATAAGTCAAAGAAATGCATTTTTCTGGGAATGGTCAAGACGGTCAATTGGGATATCACTTATGGGATCTTGAAACATAGTCAATAATAAAAAATAGTGATGCCGCTTTCAGTAAGTCTAAGATGCATAAAAAACCCATTAAGGAGGTTGAAGTGAGAAGAGTGGTGTTTGAGGATATTAGTCTAGTTAGCATGCATAAGAATGCTACACATAAAGATGTTCAAGAGAATGTCCAATCAAATCAATCTACAAATGTTCATATTCACCAACCTTCGAGACATTCTACATGATTCTCACATCCACCTCATAGATATGTTCCAAGTTTTGATTTTTTTTTATGTCGATAAATGGTGGTGAGCCTTCTTTCTACAAAGAGGCTATGCAAAAAAGGGATCGTGTCAAGTGGGAGCATGCCACGAAGAGTGAATTGGATTCTATTCATAAGAATGCTACTTGGGATTTGGTAACTTTGCCAAAGAGAAGGAAAGCTTTACCATGTGAATGGGTACATAAGCTGAAATTCATATTGGATATTCTTCTCCAAAGAATAAAGCATGACCGGTTGCAAAGGGTTTTTAAGCAACATGTTGTCAATTTCGTGGAAATCTTCTCTCTAGTAGTCAAAAGGTGATGGAATTGCACGTGATGCTTGGATTTGCAATGGAGGACTTAAATTTGGTCCAAATGGATGTTAAAAAATCTTTCTTGCATGGAGATCTTACAAATGAGATCTATATGGAACAACCAGAGGGTTATGTAGTTCTTGGCAAAGAGTTTCTAGTTTGTAAGCTAAAGAAGAGCTTATGGACTTAAAAAATCCTTTGACAATGGTGCACAAAGTTTGATGCATTTAAGAAGTCTCAAAGCTATTCTCAAAGCAATGAGGATCATTGTTTCTACACTAAGATATGCTCAAATGGCATCTTGATATGCTTGATACTTTAGGTCGATGATATGTTGATTGTTGGGAAGTCCTTTGATGACTTTTCATTCCTCAAGAAGAATTTGAGCGAGACATTTGATATGAAGGATTTTGGGGATGCCAAACATATTATTGGAATGTGTATTACTCTTGATAGGAGCAAGAAATGCATATAGTTGTTTCAAAGTGAGTACATATCCAAATTACTTCACAAGTTCAATATGCAGGGTGGAAAGGCATTGAGTACATCTTTACCTACATATGTGAAGTTTAGCAACGATTATTGCACCAAATAATATGAGGAAAAGGTATTCATGACCAAAATTCCTTATGAGTTTACTATTGGTAGTCTTATGTATGCTATGGTAGCTATGGGACCAAACATTGCATTTGCATTGGGATTTGTGAGCAAATATATATCTAATCCTGGCAAGAAGCATTGGTAAATGATCAAGGTGTTTTTGAGACATCAGAGTAAACTAAGGACAAGTGTCTATGATTGGGTAGAGGAGAGCCATCCATTATTGGTTACACAAATTATGATTATGTTGCTTGTGTAGACAATTGAACATGTACATTAAGGTACATTTTTCACTTTGTCGAAGGTGCTATCTCTTGGAGATCTCATCTTCAAGAATGTACAATTGTTTGCAATACAAAAGCTGAGTATATTGCAACTAGTGAGCCATGTAAGGAAGCATTGTGGATTTCTCATCTTGCTTGGTCATATGGGTCTACCTCAACATGTACCTTGTTTTATCAATGATAATCACAGTGCCTTTGCTTTGGCTAAGAATCCGGTCTATCATGCAAAGACCGAGTACAGTGAATTGAGGTATCACTTCATTAGAGACTACTAAGCCACTCATCGCATTTTCTTGAGAATGTTCATACTTGAGATAATGTTGTAGATGCTTTGACTAAAGCTCTACCATAAGATAGCTTTCATCATTCTTGTCCCTTGATGGGGCTTACTTGATTCATGATCTTGCATAGTTATTTGTCCACTTTGTAACATGCACAGCCATGCGGTGTGATGCATAGTGTGTATACCTACACTCAAGTATCCTTTATCATTTTTTATTTTTTATGCCATAGTTCACTTTGTTCATATTGGCCTTCATTAGGATATTGTTAACATTAGTGTCCATGTGAAAGGCCAAATGGATGCCAAGAAGTTTTTTATATATTTATTAATAAAACATATAGTGACTTGGTCAACCACAAATTGTAAGTTCTACTACATCTGTAAAACCTAGGAAATTTGTGTTTGGGGTTTTTATGTATTGTGTAGTTTTTGCATATTCTAGAGGTTCGTGCAAAATATTTTGTGTGTCACCCAAAACTCGGTTTAGTATTGTGAGGGCATTTTCGTGATGATATCTTAAAGGGGAACCCACCGTGGTGCTTTGCCATTGCACCACATCACTCAACGTGTATAGATAAACCATAATCATCCACTTCAAAGATCATATTCAAAAAGGATTTTCTTTCATCTCTAATGAAACGACAATAGATCAAGACAAGCCTCTCCGTGCTAGATCCATGTGCTTATTGCACAGCCTCATCTTTTGCACACATTTTTATATCAACTACATTTAGGCTATGCATATGATTGGAGCCACATTCCATGGCCTTGCATGAGACACAATTATGATATCCCATGCATGTGAGAGTGATACATTGTAATCTAAGGTCATCAACCATGTGTATACTTTGCTCTACAATACTAATGTTTAGTTGTTTATGATCAATGATCTTTATAGAAATGAAACTACTTTGTGATTCCTAATGATGTCATTCAAGTGCAAGTGGGAAGAATCTTATTCATAATAATGGCACACAATTCATATCATAAGATTTGGCAACCACCTATGGAAGCATAATTCAAAATCCAGGCATCCTAGGTTCCAAACATGCATGCATGATACACAACTATCTAAGAATATCTCTTGGATGTTGTATTCAAGTTACTACATACTAATGATTCACATGTCCAGTTTTTAGATCATAAAACATCGACACAATTCATGGTTATTATTACAGAATATCAAGATGCAAAATGATGTGCAATAGGAATTCATTGTGTCTTGAAATACTTCCAGGCTTCATGACCTCTACAACCACATTGTGCATCATGTGGAGCCATCCACATTAGGTCAAGGTCAACCAAATATCCAAAGGTGAAATTCTTGCAATCACTCGAATAGGATGCCTTATCAGTAGCTACCCCTTGGGCACCATGATCAAGTACCTCTTTTCTTTTTCGCACCATTTCTTTTTCTTTTGTGTTGTATAGTGTGCATGCATAAATCTGCCATATAAGGCCATGCACATGCACTTTTCTTTCTTTTTCCGCATTCAATACACTAATTAGTATGTCTGTACTATTATAAAAAAACAACAAAACATAAGGAAAAAAAACAAACAGAAACAAGAAATATAACTTGAAATGCATGTCATATCTTTCTTTTGTCATATCTTTCTTTCTAGGAACTTGAGAACCCAATGCACTTCAACACCCATGCTTTCACATGATCAACAACATGAAATCGATTTGTTAGGGATGACAAACTCTCGGAGGGGATGAGTGTTGTAGGTAGAGGCTCACTGAAGGTGAAATTCTTGCAATCACTCGAATAGGATGCCTTATCAGTAGCTACCCCTTGGGCACCATGATCAAGTACTTCTTTTCTTTTTGCACCATTTCTCTTTCTTTTGTGTTGTATAGTGTGCATGCATAAATATGCCATACAAGGCCATGCGCATGCACTTTTCTTTATTTCTTCCCATTCACTACACTAAGTAGTATGTCTGTACTATTATAAAAAAACAATAAAACATAACAAAAAAAAAACAAAAAAACAAGGAATATCACTTGAAATGCATGTCATATCTTTGTTTCTAGGAACTTTCCAACCCCAATGCACTTCAACACCCATGCTTTCACATGATCAACAACATGAAATCAATTTGTTAGGGATGAAAAACTCTCAGAGGGGATGAGTGTTGTAGATAGAGGCTCACTAAAGTGTTTCTTGAAAACCATGGAGAGAGAAGATGATCGAGATGGTGAAAAAATAAAGGAATAAGCATGATGGATTCACTCAAGCAATGTAACAGGCTGATTGGGGTAGTGAGACCTCCAAGATTGTTCCTCAAATTGGGATTTTTATATTAAAACCTACCTTTAGAAACATGTCTAGAAGCCTTTTCTTGTTATTTACTCCATGTTTGTGCAAGCCAAGGAGTCCTCAAGGTTGAGAAGTGATTCCCTACCCTCAAGGATTTTACAATATTTTTTTGCACTCAATTTGGGCCTCAAATGAGGGTTTAGGACAAATTTTAACCTAGGGTGGACATTAGAGTGTGAAGAGGGTCAAAAACTTGACTATTGTTCTTATGTCTAGTCCGAGTGAGGCTTTGCTTAAATGTGTGTGCATGTATGCATGTGTGAGACTCTTTGTGTGTGTGCGTGACTTCGAGCATGGTGAAGGTCATCATATCACTAACTTGTCTCTCATATTTACATTTTGTTAATGAGGATCCATTGCTTGATGTCAGTTGGTATGTCTCTCATGCGAGCGGGTCTACATCAAACGTGCCTCAACATCTTGGATGATGGATTTCATGTCATAGTTATCTTCCTCGTGCAAGTGCAAGTCCTTATGTCTAGGTGCTTGAGTCTCCAATTGTATGGGTTCTTGGTATAGCTCCACTCTTGGGGACTCTAGAAGGTATGCAAGTTCTTGTGGTTGATTTTTTCTTTGAAGGAGGGTCTCATCAAGGAAAAATTTCTAGCTCTTTGTCTCTTTGTCATGCTAAGGTCTTCCATGAGGGTGTCACCTTGTGGCTTTGAGAGATCTCTTTGAGTTTATTTCTGCAGCCTCATAGGCAATCAATTTAGCATTCATCACCAATGAAATCTTTCCAAAAATTTCAAAGTACCTCTCAAAAAATCCATAGTCAAGGGCTTCAAGAAAAATCTATACAAAGTGGTTGCCCATAAATACTACTCTACTTTAATATGCCATCAAGAAGATTCTATCTAGTATCTCATTTAGATCAAATATTAAAGCACTTATATCTGCATTGAAACCTATGAATTTAAAGAATCTAACATATGTATCTGTAAAAACTTTCTAAGCATGTTGTTATAAGTTTCAAAACCCTTACAATTAATATATAAGAGGAATCTTTTAGATTTGCCAAATCTTCAATCATTAAATTACAAGTTGTTATCATGTACTATTTGATTAGCTATGAACTCTTCTTTGGTCCTCCTAGCTTAGGGAAATTCAACCATCTGACTCTGATCTAACCTTCTTCTCTCATGTTCAAGAAATTTTTACACTTCCTCCTTTTTGAAAAAGGAAAAAAAATTGGATTTATCTTTCAACACTCTTTATTTTTGTCCAACCACTCAATTCTCCATGATGGATTAAAATTAACAAATAATTCTTTTGTAACTAGAATAGATTCATAAAACTCCAAGAATTCATTAGAAACAACTCCAAATTTTACCCATGATGGTTTTCTAGAGCAAATTGCGCTACCTTGTTTTCATAAACATTGTGTATATTTTTATATAATCCATTCTTGTTTCCATATCTATTAACAACTTTTGGATAGATTCATTAGACTCTTCATATTTTTTATAGTGCTCTCTTTCTTCATTATTTATATCCTTGATAGAAGATATTGTCCTCTTTCTTTGTACTCTTCTACTACTCTTTCTGATTCTTCCTTCATTTGACTTGATTCTATCCCCCACTTCTCTATTTGTTGATATATTTAGATAATGATGTGTGTGAACACACTTAGGACTACCGGGGCACTTTTTTCTCTCTCTAGGAGGTTTTTTTCCCCGGATTATATAGTGAGGCTCATGTTGCTTATCTCCGAAAATAGTTGGAGAGTGAGCATATGAGTGAAAGAGACTCCATGGACAATTTTTTGACAAAGATCAAATATTTGAAGGAGCAGTTGATTTATGTTGATGAACTCTTGCTAGATAGTTCACTTGTGTAGACTATTCTTAATGGTCTTCCACATTCATATTAGAGTTTAACTTCTACTCTTCAATTAATGATGAAAGGCAATCCAAATGCCTTAATGTTTGAGGAGTTAGTCTATGTTTTGTTGCAAGAAGACCATTCGAGATAAAACAGGTCCATTATGCATGTTGCAGATCAAGCTTTCCTAGCTTGTCAAAAAGACAAAGGTAAATGAAGCACATCTACTAATAAGCAAAAATATGCTAATGTTGCATAGTCAAAGAAGGAAAACAAAGATGAGAAGGGAATAGAAAAGCAGAAAAAATTTTGCAAATACTATAAGGGAAATGATCATGTCATAAAGAGTTGTCCAAAATTGGATGCAAAATAGTAGAAGAAGAAAGTTTTGGGATGGTTGTTGGAGAGGCCTATACACCTAAAAAGAGTCTTCTATTACTGCATGCAACTATGGTTTCTTCAGTTCACTTGCGCCTGTCCCTATAGGGAATACTATCACATGCACTGATGACTCCTCTCATCATGTAATGGGAGTTGGTAAGATCATTCTGACTACTACTGATGGTAGTTCTTTCACATTGTCAGATGCTTCGTATGTACTAGGGATCAAGAAAAAATTGTTGTCAGTTTCAACATTAGCCAAGATTGGCTTGGTTGTCCAATTTGTTGATGAAAAATGTACATTATATGATCTCTCAAATGACAATGTTATTATTGTTTCTGGCATTTTATGTCATGGGTTGTATAAGCTGATAGACTATGCAAAATTTTTCAATGATTCAACGTATGAAGTTCAAGATTCTCATGCTATCTCAGATGCAAAGCTTTGGCATGCATGCTTTGATCATCTAAATTTTCCTAGTTTGCTACACCTATAAAAATTTGAAATGGTGTTCCTCTACCCAAATTTGAGGCATCTTGTAAACATGTTTGTGAAGGTTATATTTTGGAAAAAATGCAGCATTCTTCCTTCCCAAAAGATGGTTTAGTTTGAACTACTCATAAATTACAACTTGTTCATAGTGATGCATGTGGTTCTTTGCAGACACCTTCTTTAGGGAACTACCTTTACTTCTTGACTTTCATTGATGATTTCTCTTGGCATTCATGGGTGTATCCATTGAAAGAAAAATCCAAAGTGTTTATGTGCTTCAAACAGTTTTTGGTTATGGTTGAAAATATGTCAGCATGTCGATTGGGTACCCTCCGTTCTGATCGAGGGGGGAATAGTCTTCTGATTTTTATGAATTTCTCACTTAATGTGGGATAAAACAACAGTAATCCTCAAGAAAATGGATTTGATGAAAGGTAGGTCTCTCATGGATATGGCAAGGTATATGGTCAAAGTCAGGCTTTCACACATAGCTTTTGGCTTTTGGCTATTATGTGTGTAGCATATGTACTTAACAAGTGTCCCACCAAAGCACTAAAATCTATCACTCCATATGAGGCTTGGCATGGTCACAAGCCATATGTTGCTCATATGCATGTCTTTGGTTGTCTGGAATATGAATTAGTGTCTAAAAAACAACACAATAATTCAACGTTAAAGTGGTGAACTGTATTTTTGTTGGGTACAATTCTAAAAGCAAAGGCTATCATTTATATCATCCACAAACTAAACACATTTTAGTTAGGCATGGTGTCTGCATAGGATCACAAGCATCACTATGAACAAGCTGCAATTTTTTAGTAGCTCAAGCTGAACCATCTTTTGGGAAGGAGGAATACTCGATTTTGCCCAAAATACAGCCTTCACATACATGTTTACCAAGTGCCTCAAGTTTGGGCAAAGAGGACACCATTTCATATTTTTGCAGGCATAGCAAACTAGAAAAATTCAGATGAACAAAGTGTGCATGCCAAAGCTTTGCATCTGACATAGCCTGAGAATTATGAATTGCACATGCTGAATCATTCACAAAATTTTCATAGTCTATGAGCTTATGCAGCCCACGACATAAAATGCTAGAAGCAATAATGATGTCGCCATTTGACAGATCATGAATTGTACATCTTTCGTTAACAAATTTCACAACCAAGCCAATCTTAGCTAAAGCTGAAATTGATAACAGATTCTTCTTGATCCTTGGCATAAATAAAGCGTCTAACAAGTAAATGAACTTCCATCAACCATGTCAAAATGATCTTACCAATTCCCATGAGAGGATAAGAGGAGTTGTTGGCGCATGTGACAATACTCCCTGTAGGGGTAGGCTTGACTGAAATGAAGAAACTGCGCTGCAAGGTAATTTGTTTCGTTGCCCCACTATCAAAGTACCAAACATCTGAGTCTACTGTAGACCTACACTGTTCATGAGAAGATGGGTCATAACTACAAACAATGATAAATGCCCATTCTTCATTCTGCACAAGATTAGCAGACTGTGTTTTGGGTGTAGAGGTCTCTACAACAACCATTCTAGACTCTTGCTTGCCTCTTTAGTAGCGAGTTTTGGAAAACTCTTTATGACATGATCATTTCCTTTATACTATTTGCAAAACAATTTTTGCTTTTGTGTTTTCTTCTCGTCTCTATCATCCTTCTTTGATTGTGCAGAATTAGTAGATTCTACTTACTAGTAGAAGAGCTCCATGTACCTTTGCCCTTTTGGCTAGCTAGGAAAGCTTGATCTGCAACAAACATAATGGACCTATTCTTCCTAGAGTGACCTTCTTGCAATAGAAGAAAGACTAACTCCTCAAATGTTAAGACATTTGGATTTCCTTTCATCATCCAATGAAGAATAGAAGCAAAACTCTGATATGAATCAGGAAGACCATTCAGAACAATCTGCACAAGTGAATTGTCAGGCAAGACTTCATCAGCAGAAATCAATCATTCCTTCAAATCTTTGATCTTTGTCAAAAAGCTATCCATGGAATCTCCTTCATTCATGTGCTCACTCTCCAACTATTTTCAGAGGTAAGCAACTCGAGCCTCATTCCTTGCCTAGTATAAAGTTGTAAGTATATCCCAAGCATCCTTAGTTGTTCTACAAGATCGAATGTGAGGAATGATGGCACATTTGACAGACGAGGCTATCAATGCATGTGCTTGAGCATCTGTGCCATCCCAACAAATTTGCTATGCAATAGGTGCAACAAGAACTGCAACATGAACATGAACATGAAGAATATTGGCATCTTCAACACTGTCTGCATCACCTTCAACAACTATGTTTGCAGGTGTAATAGGATGTTTTTCAATGCCCTGCACAATATTCCATAGTCCTTTTGCAACCAATACATGATGCATCATATAAGCCCATAATGGGTAATTAGTACCATCCAACTTATCCTCAACAACTATGAAATACATCACTACTTTTAACCATGGCCACTGACTAAAATACCCTAATGTAGAAAATGGACTATATCTCAAAAAGTTGAATAGAACTACCCTATCAAGTATTGCTAAACCTATAGCAAACTTCGAGATGCTTGTATTGGTGAACCGATACCTGTATATATGTTTGGCACAAAAAGATGAAATTTCCTGCACAAGCACTGTGATAGTGGGTTGGAAGGCCAATATAAGGGGTGTCAACGATGCCCTAAATGAAGCCATGACCTGCTCTGATACCAATTGTTGGAGTCTGAGTTCTACAGAAGCACGCGAGCAACACAAGGAAGAAGAAGAAGCTTGGAGCACAACACACAATATTGAATGTATTACCTCTAGAATGTACAAAGATAAGTAAACCGTTAGGGTTATAGAAATATATACAAGCCAGGGGAAAAAAACCTTCTAAAGAGGGAAGAAAGTGCCTCGATGGTCCTAGTGTGTTCACACACATCACTACGTAAATATATCAACAATTATGGATGCATGGATTCTTGATATGACCCAAATGACTTCACACATTCCTTATCAAACTATAGTTTGAATTTGTCAAGTGGTAGTGACTCATATTCCTTGATGGTATTTTCTTTGATAGCAACCCATGGTTGTAGATATATCTCATAGATCCTATTGAGTCTTGTTCCGTTGATATCTTTGAATAGATCACAGTTATTGATCTTGGGAATTCTACACACAAATCCTAGATAATTGCTATCCAATTTCTTGACCGAATTTTCATGTTGTTATCTTGTCAATGTAATCTTGACCTTCCAAAGTATTGATGGTTTAAAAATCATATTGATTGGGTCCATCTCTTGTTTCGGCTCTAGTGGTAGTGAATAAGGAGCGATATCAAACACATCTTCTTCAATTATACGTTTAGGTTGAGAACTTGTGCTTGTTGTTGATCTCTCTTGAAATTCTTGAAACTGAGCCTTTAAGGTAGTAATGAAAGAGACCATGTTGATCATTTCTTGTTGTAATTGCTCAAACTGTTGACATAATTCTACTACTTGTGCTTATAGCACTTTGGTTGAAAATATGGCAAAAATATTGAGTTCGATGTTAGGGTACTTAGGAGTTCATGGTTTTCATCTCTAAATCTTTCATTATCATCCATTATATTCGATATAGACAATGCAAAATAATTGTTTCATCTCTCGATTATGGATTGTTTCAACTTGAGTTGCTCCAATTTTTCTCTTAGTTGGATTATTTCACTATGCTGCTCCTCATTTGCCATACATAATGTCTTTGCATTGCTCATGACTAAGGTTTGTGATTTCTTTAAACTCATGACTTCCTTTTGAAGGTCTTGTGTCTTTTTCATACCTCCTTCTCTGCTTGTTGTGGTTCTCATTGGTTTTGGATTCAATCCTGCAAATATGGTGACCATATGCCTAATGTCTGCATTAAGTCTTGAAAATACTGGTTCTCTAGAGATGATGTGACTCTTGAAGTTTCTTGTGTAGTTGTAGGTAGGGGGAAGGGGAATGTGGTAGTGATATGCATAGGTGAAGTGACAGTGATAGATGTTACGTGGATAAATGCAGCTACAATGGTGGATGATTATATTTCCATGGCAATAGGCATATACATTGATACTTGAACTCCTATAGGTGATTGTTGTGTGGTTGTAGAAGTGTGTATGCCAATGGGATGGGGAGATGGTAGTATTTATGTGTCCATGGTGTTTAGGCCTACAATGTCAAACACATGTGAGTGCATACCCATGGATTGTGATTCTCCTTGAGTTCCTCCTTCAATGGATGTTGTGACTTTTGATTTTGTAACATGGTTGTGCACGTGGTCTGTGATTAGTGAGCACATTTTTGAGATGTACCTCTCTTCTTCTCTGCAAGACTCCTTTCATGAGGAGCCTGCTTGTGCCTTTCTCTTTAGTAGTGGGACCGAATAATTGTTTGGCCCATGACAATGGAGTTCTTCTTGTTTGTCCTAATTCTTTTTCTTGGTACATGATGAGTTGAGTGAGGCCTTGTAGATTCCTTTGTAATTTTCCTTTGTGTTCCATATCTCTTTGAGTTTGTTCCACAACTAACCAAATTTGTTCTTCTTGCTCTCTATGGAGGGATTCAATGCTTGCAACAACTAGGTCTAGGGTTTCCCTTGAACTAATGGTGTGACTTAATGGCTGAGTTTGTGCATCTTCTCTACCTACATAAGAAATGGGTGTGCCTATTGGAATCCTTTTAGATGAGAATGTATCAAACTATGAACCTTGGTAGACTTCTCTATTGTTTGATGAAGCCATGAAGAGGGCACCTTGTCCAAAATTACCTCCCAGGTATTGTGGACCATTCCCAATACTTACAAGAATAGGAAAGGTGGTTTATCAACTCCAACTTCTAGATAATAGTTAGATCCATGTGAGGAGGCTTAAGATAAGTTTATGTAAATCTAAGAACCTTATTCTTGATAGTGAGGTAGTAAAATCTATTTTTGCTCAATCTGTTCCACATGAGCCTCAGAGAATACTATGCATTCAAGAGAAGTGGATGAGAATTCACCTATATAAAGCAAGTAGTAAAGTGGAAAGATAGTTGAGAGGATAGTGCTACATGGGAGCACATTACCACCCTTTAGAGACATTTTTTAAACTTTGTTTTGCCTTCTCAATGGTTTTCTTAAGGGGAAGGGTGTACGGAAGCACCACTGAGAGATTTTCATGTACTTAGGATACATGGGGTTCAATGGGAGTACATATTCTAGATTTTCTCTCTCTTTCATTAGGACCTTTAAATACTATTTCTAGGATAAAAATGGACGTAAGGAGAAGGAAATGTTATGTGGGAGCATGATGATGAGGGAGTTGTGAACCATCCCTAGCTCACTTGGACACCTGGGTTCTCAGACGAGTGCCAAGTGGCATTCATGTGAGGAGCAATTTGGGCTCTCTATTATATAGAAAGAGGAGGAAAGATAAAAGAAAAAGGTAGGGCGTTGGGTGGCAAGTAAAATGAGAACTGTACATGTGGTTTATTCCGTTTTCATGGTCAACAATTCATCTATATCACGTGTCAAGCTCAAACATCATTTTTGCTAAAAAAAGGGTTCATGAGAAGTTCAACAATATAAATAATACATAGAGTGGATATATATATAGGATATGAGAGGAAACGAAGTAAGGAAATAGAAAACAACATGTTTAGTTCATATAAAATTGAATGACATTGATACATAGGAAACGAGAACAATGCCATGCTCTCTTTTAAACATTACAAGGAAACATTGGAAACAAGCAAAATTTGACCACTTTCTCTTTTCTTTATGAAAATCCTAATATATAATTCAACTATGGCAAAAGATTTAGGTGATTTCTCTTCTCAATTATATCTATCAACCTCTAAGAATGTTTTCTGAAAGAAATGCTATATTTATGCATTGAAAATTCCCATAAAGGCTATGGATTACTCTAACGAATTTAAATATGCCCACATGCGAGACATATGGCAATCATCCAAGAACTGATTTTACCTCAATGCCACATGATAGAGGATCTCACACAATATTTGGAAAATTATAAAATATAAAAAATACTACCCTTCTTGTTTCAAGACTTTTATGTGAAACAAATGACAAGTTGCAAGGGCTCGGTAAACAAATAACACACCGTGAGCATGAAACGACACAAAACTAATTCAAGTGAATACTCAAACTGAGAAAAAGAGGGGGGCAAGTGATAATTGAAGTGGATAACACCAATTATAGAAAAAGGAAACTCTCATTAGATTTGAATATAAGAGATACAATTTTCCCTTACAAATATGCCTAATTATTCAAATTACAAAGGGACTTGATCATACTCCTACTCCTTTACATGCATTACATCATCCTTTGTAGCACTATGCATGCCATGTTGATTGGTGCAACCTTTGAAGCACTGTCTCAATTCCTAGGAAAATCTCACATGAGATGTTCTTTGGCATAATCTGAGCAATTATCCTTGAATCATAATTAATTGTGGTGGAGAATGAGGACAATTTTGAACAAAAGGATCTTGTTGACATCTAAAACATTGTCCTCTTGGAGCTTGTGGCCTTACGTATCTCATTTGATGCCGAGGGATCACATTGACATACATCACATTAGTATAGTTTGGTTCCCAAAGAGGTTCTGGTGGGGGGTCATACTGATATAAGCCTCTGGGTGCTCATGTGACTCGGTATGATAGTTTGGTACTACATCACTATGTGTTGAGTCAAAACTATTGCCATTCTAATCATTATTTGTAATCAAGGGTAACATGGGCATTAATGTTCTATCTTGATTCTCTTGTCCCACTACATAATTGATTGAAGCTACATTGGTAAATATGTATGTTTTTGTATGTATGCATGTGTCTATGTATGTGTGTGTTTCTCTATATCTGTGTGTTTGTATGTATATGTGTATGTTTATGTGTTTATGTATGTGTGTATATATGTGTATATATGTATGTTTATGTGTGTATGCATGTGTGTATGTATGTGAGTGTATGTAAGTGTGTATATATGTGTGTGTGTGTAAGTATGTGTGTATGTATGTATATGTGTGTATGTAAGTATGTGTATGAGTATATGTATGTATGTGTGAGTATATGTATGTATGTGTGAGTGTATGTATGTATGTATGTGTGTGTATATGTTTGTGTATATGTGTGTGTATGCGTGTGTATGTGCATGTACGAGTGTATGTATGGGCATGTGTATGTGTTTATGTGAGTGTATGTATGTTATGTATGTGTGCATGTGTGTATATGTGTATGCATGTGTATGTATGTGTGTGAGTGTATGTATGCATGTGCCTATGTATGTGTGTGAGAGTATGTATGAATGTATTTATGGTTTATATATGTGTGTTTGTGTATGTGTATATTTGTGTGTATCTGTGTATATGTATGTGTGTGTATGTATGCATGTGCATATATGTGTGCATAAATTAACAAATTGGATAAACAAAATGAATAAATAAAAGAGAAAAATGCAACTTTCTTGTAAAATTTGCATATATAAAAAGTCTTCTGTGTCTAAAGTCGCAAGGCCTACAAGCTCAAGAGAGTGAGTAACCAAGTGAGAAACTGAAAAAAAAAACGAAGAAAATGAAGCTCGCTTATCTGCAGCATTGCACACAGTCTCAGGCTTGTGTCTTCAATTATGGCATGTGGGCCCTTATTTGATTTTTAACATGTGGGAAAAGAATAACAGGTAGTTTAATTTTTTGCCAACGTGACTTTCATTATGGCATGCGTGTCTTATTCTATTGCAAAAGTGTATGTCTTAATCTAATTATTCTTTTCATATTTAGGGAAATGTTGTCAAATCTATTTTGCCTTTTCGCGTTATATATACATACATACTTACTTGGTTTATTCCATACGTACATACATGCATACTTATGTACATACATACGTTCTTAGTTACTGACTTATTTGTTTAATTACTTACTTGCTTACATACATTCATACATACAAACATGCATACATACATACATAGATACACAAATACATACATACTTACTTACTTACTTACTTACTTCCTTCCTTACTTGCATACATGCATGCATACATACATACATACATACATATATGCATACATGCATACATGCATGCACTCATACATGCATACATGCATTCATACATACATACATACATACATACATACATACATACATACACACATATATACATACATGCAATCATACATACATCCATACATACATACATACATACATACATACATGCGTTCATATATACATACATACATACTTATTGACGTACATACATATTTACAAACTTACATATATATATATACATACATACTTACTTACTTACTTACTTACTCACTTACTTACTTACTTATGTGCATACATACATACATATAACATACATGCATGCATGCATACATACATACATACATGCATGGATGCATACATACATACATACATACATACATACATATATAAATACAATCATACATCATTACACATTCATACACACACATACACACACATACACATATACATACATACATATATACGTACATACATACATACATATACACACACATACATACATACATGCATACATATATGCATATATGCATACATACATACATACATACATTTTACATACATGCATACATGCATGCATGCATACATACATACATACATACATACATACATACATACATACATACATACATACATACACATAAATACATACATACATACATACATACATACATACATACATACATACATACATACACACACACATACATGCACACTTACATAGATATTCGCATACATAGTTAATCTTCTTTAGAGCACGAAATATTATGTCATAGTCTGCATGCACCAGTTTAAATATTATGTCATAGTCTGCATGCACCAGTTTTCTAGCAATTGATGGGAGGTAGAAATGTGAGTAGAAAGTTGAAACTAAAAAGTAGTGTGGGATTGAGAGCTATTGGAAGGAGAAGAGTGGGGATGAAAACTGATGTACGAAGGACTACAAAGTAATGCCCATGCCCCACGATGTGAATCAAAGCATGCTCATACAAGTATACAATGCCAAGCTAGTTAAATTGAAACAAAACTAAAAATTAGGGCTTTTAGGATATATGCTAGTATGTATACTTAAGTGTCTAGAAATTAGCTAGAGTTTTATTATTTATTAATATTTTTATTGGAATTTATATATTTTCATGAATCATTATTGATACAGGTTTTGTTCATAGCATGGCCACCAGTAGTACACCATGGTATTATTGTGATGCAAACTTCTAGGGGATCTTGTCTCGCATGACTCTTGCACATATGCAATTGGCCTTAGAGATGTATATGACATCTACGATTTATCCTTCTCAAGATCTTCCTCCATCATTTCTTCACATTGG
The DNA here is from genome assembly GCA_020310875.1 of Ceratopteris richardii. Classification (NCBI taxonomy): domain Eukaryota; kingdom Viridiplantae; phylum Streptophyta; class Polypodiopsida; order Polypodiales; family Pteridaceae; genus Ceratopteris; species Ceratopteris richardii. The sequence goes on from CM035408.1 coordinate 119,490,259, forward strand.
TAAACTACAAGGCAAACATCTAGATATCCGATATCCACAATATCATGAGGGGTCTACATCTTGAGTGCCTAGCATATGATAGGATCATGTATTTGTTGGATCATCTAGAGCCTTACAAGTAGTAGCTAGCTTATCACATCAAACATGAGATCGATGTATATATGATAGTTGATGTTGTAGTGGAGATGATGCATCCATACCACCATGATCACATCGATGATCATATCTAGTTACATTGACCACATTCGACACACCTTGGGGTGAACATGAGCATGAAAAATACAAGGTATATAGATGTGATCAGGATGGACTCATCCACATGGTTAAAGTTGGCATATCTATATGCCAATGTATACAGTCCCTCATAGAGATGCAAGATAAAAATTGCACACTTCTTCATTGGAAGGAGCAAGAAAATAATAGAGTGTATTTATTAAGAGTATCAACCAACAGATGCATGCGTGTCAACTTCTCATAAATGGACCAAGAATGTTTCCATTGAAACTCTAAAACATAGAAGTGATTTTGCGAGGAAAGTTGCTCATGATGGGCTTTGAAATCCCTTTTATATTACTTGACATGAGTGGAAGATGCTACTCAAGGACATAGACGATCTTGAACATTATCAACAACAAAGAGAGGCAATAACTTAACATTTCAAAGGCATGGGAACCTCCCATTTATGGAGTGGAAAATTTGAAACATTTCACCATGGGTTTGTAAGTATTTTTTGTATATTTCATATATATATATATATATATATATATATATATATATATATATATATATATATATATATATATATGTATGTATGTGTGTGTATGTTATCATTAATGTTCATTTGAATGTTCGTTGGACACTTTTGTATATGTTCCTAAATAAAAATATAGTGGACTGGTTAACCATAGACTATAAGTTTGCATGCAGTTTTAAAACCTAAGAGATTTGTGTTCAGAGACTCTGTGTATTTTGTAGTTTTTTGTATTCTACACGTATGTGCAAAGTATTGTGCATGTCACCTAGAGCTCAATTTTTTATTGTGAAAGTATCATCATGAAGCTCTCTTTAAGTGGAATCCATTGTGGAGCATGGCTGAGTAGTTCGTAGCAAAGGGTTTTTGTTGTTGTGCGAGCAAAGTGAGCACCTCTGGTTCCTAACACTTTATGGCATGTGTTGACTTTCTCCAAGGCTTAGGAAAGGAAGCAACCAAGGCATAGACCTTGGCATACTTTTTCATGCAATTCACTGAAGTCACCATTGGCGTCATTGGCTATGTGTGCATGAGGAAGGACTTCAACGATCAAGGAAGACAAAGTACTAATTCTCCTCGGGAGGTCACCATTCGAGTAGTGTTCCCCCCAAGGGAGGCTAACCAACTGGTTTCCCTACCACTAAGCCCTAGTTGCTTGGTGATTTTAGGAGTGAAGATACCTAAGGTTAAAGTTGTTTTGGAGCCTGCATAATGCTCTCTTTGAGTGCAAAATTGGGGAAAATTAGAAAGTGATTTTGTACTTTTGGAACATTTTGCACTACATAGTTGGAAAAGTGCATCCAAAGATCAATGTTGGCACTAGAGGAACTTGAGATTGTGTCTCAATAGCATACATTCAACTTTATCATTGAATTTCAACTCTTGAATCTTCTTACAGGTTTTTCGAAAGGCTTTGAGTTGTGGTTGAAGCAATTGTTGCAAGTTTATGTAGGCTTTTGGGCCTAAAGAACGGAGTTGATAAACACATAGAGGTGTTGTTGGATAGTTTTTGGGTTGTAAATTCAGCCTTCAATTCCATTTTATTGCATATATTGATAACATACACACTATGTATGCTTCTATGGACACAACTTATCTATGCCCATCTGGTCATTGACATAGCAGTTAAATTTTTGCATAAAGCCCTTGAAATTTATAAAGAGAGTAATGGTGAGGTTTTCTTAACTAGGTGACACCTAGATGTTGGTGTCTCTTTCTCATATAATCTCCTTGGTTGGTCATTGTTGTTGATTGATCCATTTTGTTGGGGAAACTCTACCAAAATTTCTAAAATTTCACATCACCTTTTTGTATCCTTAGTGTTGCTTGGAAGACTATAGCTCCATTATCATTCTAGTTAGCTCTCTATCATCATGGCATCAAGAATCTCAGGCACATCTGGTGGATTAGGGTCTAGTTGCCAATGTTCCTAAGAGGATTTATAACTTGCATTGCAAAGAACATTTTGAGATCCAAAAATTTCATGGCACAAACTTTGCTATATGGAAGAATCAGATGAAAGATGTATTGATTCAGAGGAGGCGATAGAAGCCAGTAAATGCTAGACTATAAGTCAAATAAATGCATTTTTCTTGGATACGGTCAAGATGGTTGAGTTGGATATTGCTTATGGGATCCTAAAACATGACCAATGATAAGAAGTAGTGATTTCATTTTCAATTTGTCTAAGATGCATAAAAAACCCATTAAGGAGTTTGAAATGAGAAGAGTGGGTGTTTGAGGATACTAGTCCTCCAATTAGCATGCATAAGAATGCTACACATAGAGATGTTCAGGAGAATGTCTAATACGAATAGCCTAGAAAATGTTCATGTTCAAGATCCATTGAGAAGTTTCACATGATTCTCACATCCACTTGATAGATATGTTCTAGGTTTGGACTTTGTTATGCTGACAGATGCAGGTGAGCCTTCTTTCTACAAAGAGGCTATACAAACAAAGGATCATGTCAAGCAGGAGCATTCCATGAAGAGTGAATTGGATTTTTTTCACAAGAATGGTACTTGGGATTTAGTACCTTTATCAAAGAATAGGAAGCTTTACCCTGTATATGGGTATACAAACTAAATATCACATTGGATAGTGCTTCTCCAAAGTATAAAACATGATTATTTTCAAAGGGATTTAAGCAATAACACGGTGTCAATTTTGGGGAAATCTTCTCCCTAGTAGTCAAAATGACTACACTGTGCATGTTGCTTGGATTTTTTGCTATGGAGGACTTAGAGCTAGTCAAAATGAATCTGAAAATTGCTTGTTTGCATGGAGATATTACATGTGTGTTCTATATGGAACAAGTAAAGGGTTATGTAGTTCTTGAAAAAGAGTCTTTTTTGTAAGTTGAAGAAGAGCTTATGTGGACTTAAGAAGTCCACAGACAATGGTATCAAAAGTTTGATGATTTTTTGAAGTCTCAAGGTTATTCTTGAAGTAATGAGGATCATTGTCTCTACATTAGGAGATGCTCATATGAAAACTGGATATGATTAAGACTTTACATCCATGATATATTGATTTCTGGGAATTCCTCTCATGACTTGTCACTGCTTAAGAAGAAGTTGAGTGAGACATTTGATATCAAGGATTGGGGGATTCCAAATATATTCTTGGCATGTGCATTACTCGAGATAGGAGTAAAAGATGCATATTGTCTGAAAGTGAGTATGTATCCAAAGTACTTCACATGTTCATTATGCAAGGTGGAAAGACATTGAGTACACCTTTACCTACATATGTGAAATTGAGCAAGGATGATTGCCTGAAATTAGATGAGGAAAAGGAATTCATGAACAAAATTCCTTATCAGTTTTTTGTTGGTAGTCTTATGTATGATATGGTGGCTACGTACCTAGACAATTCATTGGTAGCTACAGGACTAGTCTTATGTATGCTATGGCAGCTACATATAATCTTGGCCAGAAGTATTGGAAAGTGATCAAGATATTTTGAGATATATGAGTGGCATTTATGTCTTATGTATGCTTGGGTACATAAGACAAGTTATGGTAGTCTTATGTACGCTATGGTAGCTACAGTAATAGTCTTATTTATGTATGCTATTGTAGCTATAGATAATCTATATCATGTGCGTTCTTCTCTTGCATTTGTAACCATATATTTCATATATATATATATATATATATATATATATATATATATATATATATATATATATATATATATATATATATATATATATATATATATATATATATATATATATATGATATTTATATACCAAGAGATATACTTTTTTTTTGGCTTCATATGGATGCAATGCATTTATATTTATCATTCTATACATGAGGTTTTGTATTGCATGTCCAATATTCTCAAGTTCAATTAAGGTTATGATTACTTTTGTTCGGTTAAGATTTATGATTATGATGTTTATGCAAATGTCAATGATTATAGTGTTTATGATTATGATGCTCGGTTAAGACTCATGATTATGATATTGATGTATAGGTCTGTAATGTTTATGTATAGTCCTATGATGTTTATGTACAATTTCTTGATTATCATGTTTATGATTATGATGTTTATTATCATGATACTAATTTTGTCAAGGTTTAAAATTATGATGTTTTATTATCATGATACTAATTCTGTCAAGGTTTAAAATTATGATGTTTCTGTAAATGTTTATGCACACATTTATGATTATGATGTTTTGTTGATGTATATGTAAAATTTTATGATTATGATGTTTTGTTGATGTTTATGTAAAATTTTATGATTATGATGTTTATATATAGGTTTCTACGAGTTCATGTTATGCAAGCTTGTGCAAACATAGGCATACATAAACCTGCATAGGCATGGGAACCTTTATTATTGTTATTTTTTTCATTATCGAATGCTATAGTTTTTTAATGAAAAGAAATTATTTTATGCATGGTTCTTTTACCATCACATGGACTAGTATATTGAATAGTATATAGACATACTTTAGACGAGCATAATGACCATTACATTGTTGGGTACACAAAATACCTATGTGCCTTTACACACATATCACAATGTTCGTGGGTATAGCAACATTTTCATAGCGATAAATATAGAAATTATAATCCCATTTAATATAAGCGCAATAATTTCTCCGTTTCTAACTGAATATAGAGTGTGTCATTATAAGAAATGGCCCTCTATAGTGACTACTAACGTGACATGCATAGATATGAATGTTTGTTCGTGTTGATATATTTTGGTAGTGATGTGTGTGAACACACTAGGACCATCAAGGCACTTTTTTCCCTCTTTAGGAGGTTTTTTCCCTTGGCCTGTATATATGCCTATAGCCCTAACAAGTCACTTATCTTTGTAATTCTAGTGGTAATACGTTCAGTATTGTGCGTTATGCTCGAAGCTTATTCTTCTTCTTTGTGCTCCTTGCATGCTTCCATAGACGTCTAACTCCAACAATTGGTATCAGAGCAGGTCACCACTTCATCTAGGGCATTGTCGAAACCCCTCCGGTAACAATCTCAGAATCGCATGAAATTTGGTGTGCATACTCAAGGTGATTAGGAGATCAAAACAACTTCATTTTGTGGTGCTGAAATCACAATCTGAGCTCATTTTGGCCTCCAAATGCACTATTGTAGCGCTTATGCAGGCTATTTCATCTTTTTGTGCCAAAGATATATACAAGTTTTGGTTTGCTAGTATAAGCACCTCGAAGTTTGCTACATGTTTAGGAGAACTCGACAATGTAGTTCTATTCAACATTTTCAGATATAGTCATTTTTTTGCATCAAGGTATTTTAGTCAATGGCCATGGCTGAAAGCAGTGATGTATTTTGTATGTTGGCTATTGAGGATAAGTTAAATGGTACGAATTACCCATTGTGGGCTTATATGATGCGTCATGTATCGATCACAAAAGGACTATGGAATATTGTGCAGGGTGTTGAAAAACATCCTATTACACCTACAAATACAAGTACTGAAGCTGATGCAAATGGCGTTGAAGATGACAATATTCTTCATATTCTTGCTTGTGATATTCTTCATGTTCTTGCTTGTGCTATAGTTTTTGTTGCACCTACTACAAAGCAAATTTGTTGGGATGGCAAAGATGCTCAAGCACATGTATTGATAGCCTTGTCTGTCAAACATGCCATTTTTCTCACATTTGCTCTAACAGAATAGCTAAGGATGCTTGGGATACAGTTACCACATTGTACCATGCTAGGAATGAGGCTCGTGTTGCTTACCTCTAAAAACACTTGGAGAGTGAGCATATGAATGAAGGTGATTCTATGGATAGTTTTCTAACAAAGATCAAAGATTTGAAGGAACAATTAATTTCTGCTCAGGAATTCTTGCCTAACAAATTACTTGTGCAGACTATTCTAAATGGTCTTCCCAATTCATTCCAAAGTTTTGCTTCTATTATTCATTTGATGATGAAAGACAATCCAAATGCTTTAACATTTGAGGAGTTAGTCTCTGTTCTGTTGTAGGAAGATCAATCTAGGCAGAGCAAGTCCATTATGCATGTTGTAGATCAAGCTTTCCCAGCTAGTCAGAAGGGCAAAGGTAAATGGAGCACTTCTACTAGTAAGCAGAAATTTGCTAATTTTGCACAATCAAAGAAGGAAGACATAGAAGAAAAGAAAACATAAAAGCAAAAATTGTTTTGCAAGTACTGTAAAGCAAATGATCATGTCATAAAGAATTGTCCAAAAAAAGCTGCAAAAGTGGCAAAGAAAAAAGAGGCTAGAATGGTTGTTGCAGAGGCCTCTACACTGAAAATAGAGTTTGCTAATCTAGTGCAGAATGAAGAATGTGCGTTTACTACTGTTTACAGGTTTTGACCCATCCTCTCCTGAACAGTGTATGTTTGCAATAGAATCATATGTTTGGTACTTTGATAGTGGGGCAACCAAACATATTACCTCATAGTGCGGTTTCTTCACTTTACTTGAGCCTGCCCCTACAGGGAATACTGTCACATGCAGCAACAACTCCTCTTATCCTCTCATGGGATTTGCTAAGATCATTTTGACTACTGCTTATGGTAGTTATTTCACTTTTTCAGATGCTTTATTCGTGCCAGGGATCAAGAAGAACCTATTATCAGTTTTAGTTTTAGCCAATCTTGGCTTGGTTGTTAAATTTGTTGATGACATGTGTACAGTTCATGATCTGTAAAATGGCGATGTGATTATTGCTTCTGGCATTTTATGTTGTGGGTTGTATAAGCTCATAGACTATGAAACATCTGGGAATGATTCAGCATGTGTAGTACATGATTCGCAGGCTATGTTAGATGCAAAGCTTTGGCATGCACGCTTTGCTCATTTGAATTTTACTAGTTTGATACACCTTTAAAAATTTGAAATGGTGTCCTCTTTGCCCAAACTTAAGACACCCAATAAACATGTTTGTGAAGGCTGTATTTTTGGCAAAATGCAGCAATCATCCTTCCCAAAAGATGGTTCAATTTGAGCTACTCAGAAATTGTAGCTTGTACATAGCGATGTCTATGGTCCTATGCAAACACCTTCTTTTGGAAACTATCTTTACTTCCTCAATTTCATTGATGATTTTTCTTGGCATGCATGGGTATATCCATTGAAAGCAAGGTCTCAGGGTTTTAGGGTTTCTAGACATGCATACACATATACACATATAATACATATACACATACACATGTATATACACATGCATACACGCACGCACATACATACACACACACACATACACACACACACATATATATATATATATATATATATATATATATATATATATATATATATATATATATATATATATATATATATATATATATATATATATATATATATGTGTGTGTGTGTGTGTGTGTGTGTACACACACACACACATGCATACATGCACATATACAAAAAAATTAAATTATATAATTAAATATATAGAAAATAGGTCTTTAGAATTTTTTAGTTATATATATATATATATATATATATATATATATATATATATATATATATATATATATATATATAATAGGAATTTTAGTATAGATGCATAAATATGAAAAGAGCGAGGGTCTTAAATATATAAATTAAATATATATAATTAGATATTCTAAAAAATAGAGTTTTAGATTGAATATTAATATATATATATATATATATATATATATATATATATATATATATATATATATATATATATATATAATCAAGAAAAAAGTATAATATAGAATCAAATATATATATATAAAAGGATAATATAGATAAATAAATTTGAAAAGAGCTAGGATTTTTTAATTAAATATATAAAAAGTAGGATTTTAGGTTTAGTATTAGTATATATATATATATATATATAAGGAAAAAAAGAATAATATATATAAAAAATAGGATTTTAGGATTTTTTAATTAAATCAAATACATATAATTAAATACTAGTATATATAATCATATATTTATAAAAATAAGAAAAAAAATACAATTAATAATCAAATGTACTACGTATAACTAAATACATAAGAAATTATGGTTTTTGAATTAAATTAGATATATATAATTAAATATATAAAAAATAGGATTTTTTGTTTGATATATAAAATTAGGGTTTAAGAATTAAATGTCCTAACATGTCCGCATGGTATCAGATGGCATATTTCGATCCAGAGGAGAGAATGACATGTCCTTGCACTCAATGCAAGTATCTTATTTATTGGAAATGACGGATTTGTATTGCACATGTTAGAGAATATGGATCATTTGATAAAACTTGACTAGAAAGCCTACACTACCATTTGCATGGTCCCCCTAGTGAGCAGGTGGACCCAAATGACATTCCATTGGTAATCTCTCATGGACACAAGAGAATGAAGAGGGAGATAGAAGTACAAGGTACTAGTAGCATTACACAGAATGAGCACATAAGAAATGCTTGAGGCATTTTATGAGATGGATGAAGATAATGATGGTGGAGAAGATGTCGTGGGTTCCATGGACATGGCATAATTTTTATGACCAGAAGTCGATGAAGAATACCATAACATGCAAAAACTAGCTGATTTACCATTGCATACAAGGGCAAAGATATATGTACTATGCGTGTTGCTCGCAATGCTGAATCTTCAATCCATTTATGGATGGTCAAATAGTAGTGTCTCTGAATTGTTTAGGTAAGTGGATTTGAAATAAAATTTCATTGTTGTATTAAAATAACTTTATTTACTAATATCGTTCTAATTGCTTATTGTAGGCTTTTTAAAGATCAGTTTTTTCCATATTGCAATGACATGCCTCCAACACGTGGAGATGCAAACAAAACTTTTCCAATTCGTTGGAATGGACTATACCAAGATCCATGCTTCTTTGAATGATTGCATTCTCTTTTGAAACGAGTATGAGAATCTCCACATATGTCCAAAGTGTGGAGCGAATAGATTTTGAGAAGACCTTGTGGGCAAAGCAGTCCCCGCAAATGTTATTCACCACTTTCCTATCATTCCAAAAATTAAGAGCATGTTCATATGCAAATCCATAGCTCAGTTAATGTCATGGCATGTAAAGCGCATGTCTATATACAATGTAATGTGAGTGCCTGCTGACTCTAATGCTTGGAAACACATAGATAGTAAGTGGGTAGAGTTTGCTAGTGAGCCTTGAAACTATCATCTATGCCTAGCTATGGATGGAGTAAATCAATTTGATTTATGCAGCTCTTCATGGAGCACATGGCATGTATGTTTGGTCAACTATAATATCCCACCATGGTTGGCCACAGAAAAGGATCATTTATTATTAGCTCTCATTATGTAAGGTAAGTATAAGGTAAAAAACATGGATGCATACCTTGCATCACTTGTGGAAGAGTTGCACACTTTATGGGATACGATTATTATGTGTGACATGTCTCAACCTATAAGAAAACGGGACGTGCGAGTGTAAGACATACTTATGTGGATGATGCATGAATGGCCCGGTTATGGTGAATGTTCAAGTTTATTGATTTTGAGTTACCATGCTTGTCGTCTATGCGGACCACAACTCAAAGGACGCTACTCCAAGGCACTTTAGAAAACTATCTATGAAGGGCATCATAGATATTTTCCTAATGGACATGTTTTATGTGAAGGGAAAATTGATCAACAAGCGCAACACCAAATGAAAGCAAGTGATTGGAATGAGCTATGGGATATAGAAACACCAGTTGCTGGCATGAAAAAATTGTCGATGTTTCACAAACTCCCTCATTGGAGTGAGTTATTGATCACTCATTTGGTAGACCCGATGCATATTTTCAAGAATGTGTGAGAGATTCTCTAGAAGACTTTGATCAGAAAGAAAGAAAGCAAAGCACAAAGGAAAGATTTGGAAGAGCGAGGTTACATACAAGAGTTATGGGCAATTACTAAGCCCAACAGAACAATGTCGCTACCAAGAGCTCCTTGGGTGCTTCGCAAGATGAAAGAGCAACAAGTGAAGAAGGTGATTTTAGAGTTCAAAGCAGATAAATTTATGAGAATATAGACGTAGAAGAAATTCCATCTATAGTGGACTCTCAGATTCATTCGGTAGTCCAAGAGAAAGAGATCATTGTCCGAGATAAAGAGATCTTTGAAGAAGACAAGATACACGATGAGGTAACAAACAATATATTGTACGAGAACAATGATAAAAAAGGAGTTACCATACCAAGAGATCTAGAAGTTGCCAAATACAAAGATAGATATTCTCTCTGCATCAGATCTCCAAGAGGATGCTAGAATAGAGGATTTATGAAGCAACACTTGTATGTACTAATTTGTGTGTTTTTTTTTGCTATGTTTCTTGTATACTACTATTTTTCTATATTACCATTATTATCATATGCTAGTTATTTGAGTTTTTGTTGCAGAGCATGATAGGAGATAGTCCTCCGATCACTCCACATTCCATGATAGAGGAACAGTTCTTAGAGTTTATATCTCAGGCACCTCCTTCTTATATGGCCATCACATCACAGTACTGGATCACTCGCGGTAGTACTCCCCCAGCCTCACTCCTTCCGATCTCACTCCTGTCGGCCTCACTCCTACTGATATCACTCTCGCCGATGTCACTCTCGTGGGTGGAGCTACTCCCGCTAGAGGTAATCTTGGCTTTATGACTCCACCACGACCGCCTTCTCAGCTATCCCCCAGTGGCTCCAGTAGTCGATATATGCATTCAACACCTCAGCATGATACAAGTGTTAGCTTGTCTCATAAGTCAAGATCACACTCTGGAGGAGGAGATTCAAGAAGTGGATCTACAGGTGGCTCTAGAGGAGACAAATGTTGCGGAAGAGATGCCACGGACGTTGTCTCCTAGTTCTACTCCTAGAGCGAGTACCTCAAATGCAGGAACGCCACATGATATGCCACGTGGTACACCATGCACACCTTGGGATGCTCATTATTATGATGACTCCAAGTTGTATAGTATACGTGATGGAGCTCCATTGATGGATGTGTCTGGAAAAGCCATGAATTAGTGCATATGATAGCTTTTCTCCATAGTACACTTTGGACATTCTATCATGTTGAAATGGAGTGAACAATATAAAGATCACAAAAAATATATCATAAAGACGGTCTATCAAGAGTAGTGGCCAACACTTGGGCATCCTATTGTCAGCTAGGAGTGGATTCAACACACATCACGTGAAGCGATCTCCCATCAAGTATTCGAAGGTCGTGATGCTTTCAGAGCATGCTTATTGAAGCCTGTATGGTTAGACGCTGAGAAGTGGGATATGATTCACAATGAGTAGTAGTAGACTCTTGACTGAGATTGCCAGTAGTAAGATGTAGCAGCCACACATCTAGATATGGTTGTGTTAGACGGCCGCCGAACAAAGGACAATTGTACTTAGACAGAGGTTTTTAATGTAGAAAGAACCCTTCTGGAAGTACGCGGTAAAGAAAGATTCGCGCAAGCCTTGTAATAAAATTCTATTTAAAGCAATGAAAAGAACGGCAGAGGACGAGAGAAGGAGCCCCCCGTTTTTGGGAGTTGTGAGTGTATTGTGAGAGCCCTGATTTGGGAATTAACTCTTCTACTGTGTGTAGGTAGGTGTTAACGAGTAGAGTATCTTGGCTCTGTCCTGTTCTGCGCGCCTTATCTGTGTAATCGTTTTGACTGCGTATGCGTGATACACTGCGGTGTTACGAGTCGGTACTACGATTTTGAGATTCTGTTCGATAACGAGTTAAGATATCTTTGATTATGCGTAAGGTGTTAGTGTGTTGTCTATCTGCTATTTCTTCGGTGAAATAGGTAAGCGTGAAGATTGGACATGAGTTGCTATGATTCTCTGTAAGTGACTGAGTCGGTATCATAGTCTGTGTTCAAAGGTAACGCCGGTAATGTCTAAGTACGCGTAGAATGGTAACAATGTTGCGACACGTCTTGCGGTCAGTAGATATTACGGGTTGAAGGTAGATACACGGTAAATCTGTGAACTGACAAGAAGAACTGTGTGTTATGATTTTGTTAAGTTACTAAAGGTATTGGACTGTCATCTCGGACTACTGCTCAACTACTATGGTAGGAACAGTCTAGGAGCTCTGAGTCCAGCACGTTGGTCTAGTTGAAGTTGTTCAGGAGCAAAACTGAGCTAAGACGTGAAAACCATAACTACGGTTGAGCGAGGAGTTGGGAAAATAGTACAGGGCCTCTGTCAACAGACCCCTACCACTCCCAAGGACCCACATGGTTAGAGTCAGTTTATTTTGAGGTAAGATTGAGTACAGAGAAAGAGAGACTCGGAAATATCTGGTACGCAGGTGTGGAACCAAATTCTGGAGTCTCTGAAGGATTGTTGTTTTAAACTAGTAATTAACGGCTGCGATAGGTAGTTAACAGTTAAGTTAATAGTAAACGATCTTACATTTAACATTTGGCGCCATCTGTGGGAAAGTGGCATCCGCTTGCCAGTTCTCTGGCCCGTTGCCTGTGGGAAAGTGGCAACTGATTACCAGTCTCTGCGGTAAAGTAGCATTTGATTACGAGTCACTTGTGAGACAGTGGTATTAGAGTGCTAACGGTTTGTAAGAAGCAAACATCCAACAACATTTGCTTCACTGACAGTAGCAACAGATCCAGATTGTTGCAAACTGCTCAGATAGTATCACTGGGCAATGATACATGCCGGTCACTCGATCGGGCGAAACATATCCTAAGAATCGTCAGATTGAAGCACGAAAATCACAAAAGATAGCCTCGGGAGAAGCAGGCATAACTAGATCTGACCAAGTGGTCAAGAAAAGTAGAAATGTTATAACTGATTCCGGTCATATTCCGGTAGGACGGTCAACGCCTTCGATACATTCTGATGCTACTTCGACCCAGCCTATCGAAGATATAGCAAGTCCAGACTCTATCAAAACGCCGTTGGAACCTAGTTTAACAATATCAGATAAAGATTTAGAGTTATCCACGGTCAGAAATACGTTAGGAAAATTCGGCAAAAGTAGTAAAACAGGGCATTCTGGCCCAATTTCGGTTCATTCCGGTGAGATTCCGGTGATAGAATCACCGATCGCTGGCAAAGGTTTAGCCTTTTTTTGCGGAATCATCAGCTCAACCTTCGTGTTTGGAAGAAAGATTTCGAATATTAGACATTCAGAAGGAAGGAAAGCTGTTCGAAACAGAGATCCGAAGCATCCTAAGTCGAAACAGCACACCGGAAAACGCACCATCCGGCGATACAAGTCCCGATAGTTCACCCGATCAATCCCGAGATACAGAAGGAAACCCTGAACCCTTCACAATGAGCGGGCAACACCAACAACAACAACATCAACAACAACAGCTAGGACCGCCAAGGCCACCTCCAACAGGAGTAACCTACACAAAATTCGGTGGATTCCCAGGAGACGACCCAGACGCCCACGTACGAACTTTCGAGATAAGTTATGCAGTTCTTAACCATCCACCAGATCAGGCGTATAAAGCCATTGTTTTTCAATCTACACTGATCAATGAGGCGGCGAGATGGCTCACGGAATATGATATCAATCATTTCGGTACTTACGATGCAGTACGAGACGCCTTTTTACAACGATTCAGACTAAAGAAGAATCCTGCTGAAATCTTTGAGTATTTACAGAACAACAGACAGAAAGTAAATCAGACCGTCCAGGAGTACGCTACCCTCTTTAGAACACATTTACGGCAGATACCACAGGCTCACGCTAATCTACCTGATGATGTCATCTCTCAATGGTTTATCAATGGATTAACCCCACAACTGAAGCAGATCATGATCATAAGATGTGTCGGAGCTATGACCTTGGATGCCGTCATTGCAATGGCTCTACAGCTAGAATCCAAGGTTGGTGGATTTTTAGAAGACTTGAAATGGTTAAAAACAAACAAAATTATGGCTGAAGATATCACCAGGCAAGTATATTGCACCACATGCAAAAATTCGGGGCATACAAGTGCCAACTGTGCACTGAACCAAGTGTTTTGCGCTATCTGCAACACTACCGGGCACACCACCGGAAACTGTGTCTACAACGCTAGAATACAAGGGACAGCAACCGTCATTGCAGTCATCCAAGAACATGGCCAACCAGTAAATCACTATGTGCCTCCGCAACTGAGAAACAATCAACAACAAGGATATCGGAACTACCGAGGACAGAGAAACAACACTTATAATGCCAACCGATGGCAGAATGGACCACCACCGGAAAACCCTGAGTTACCACCTCCACGCTGTCATTTCTGTGGCGAATTCGGCCACATTAGAAGGTTTTGTAAAGACGCAATGGAGTATGATCAAAGAAAGAAGGAACGCCAAAATCCAATGGCCAACATGGTAAAAATTACACCGATCGAGACACAGACTGCTACAGTCCAGACCCGTTCCGGTAAACAACTTCAGCCGGCAGCAGAAATCTTTGAACCAGGGATACAAGAACAACGAAGAATGTATAACAAAGCTAGTCACTGGACCACAACAGAACCACCAGTGTTCCCATAACCTATTCCGGTGACTCAGGCTTCTTCATCAAAGGACGAAACAACACAAAAGGATGCATCAGAAGGGCCATCATCATCAGTAGAGACAACAGCAGACACTTCTGCGTCAGTAGAAACTTCAAGTCCAAAAGAACAAGACAGTCAAGCTCAACAGGCCTGGGAAATTTTGTCCAAGGCATCCATCACTCTGCCTCTAGGCCAACTTCTGGCCTTAGTGCCCGGGATCCGACAACAGTTTCAGCAACAATTCAGCCCAGTACCTTCTTGCATTCCTACGACAGCCGCAGTTCAACCGGAACCTGATGCTGCGATTGATCACGCAGTGCCCTTGATCACAGTATGGTATAAGAATCAGATGATCACGCAGGTATTAATTGATGGAGGCTCAGGTGTAAACATTGTGACCGCAGCGTTATGCAAAAAGCTAGGCTGGACCGAAATTGAACCAGTTCAATTCTTTGTTCGAATGGCGGATCAATCGAGAGTCCATCCTGTAGGACTTGTGCGGAATGTACCCATCACTCTACAAGGTACAACTTTCAAGATGACTTTTGTCATACTAGATCTACCCGAATCCACTTTGGATTACAATCTTCTTTTCGGCCGACCTTGGCTGAAGCATGTGAAGGTAATACAGGACTGGTCTGCACAAGAGCTTACATTCAAGGATGCCCATCGTAAATATGTGGTGAAACTAGATGCTATGCAATCTTGCGAACCTCACGCCAGACCGTACTTTGCTGAACCAGTTCATATGTTAGATGGACTGTCAGATGATGAAGAAGAGCAATTTCTGAAGAGTAATGCCGATTTAATGTCTCTAGGAACTGTTGACCTACAATCCGTCATAGATAACTGGAACACGTCAGTATGTACAGTAGTAGCTATCACCGGAAAGACGGTCCAGGAAGATACTTCCTCAACCCATGACGACGAATTACAACCACTGTTCAAGCCAACAGATGATACAAAGAAACCTCAACAATTTTATGTTCCAGAAGACCAGCTGATCACGTACAATCTAGGAGATAGAGACCACCCACGACCTGTGAAGATGAGGTAGAACTTATCGGAAACATTTAAGGAGGATTTGATTAAACTTCTTCGCGAATTCGCAGACGTCTTTGCATGGGATTACAAAGATATGAAAGGATTAGATCCGCGCATCTATCAACACAGGGTCATGTTGAAACCGGAAGTGAAACCAAAAAGACAACCCAGCTACAGAATGAACCCCCATTATGCATCACAGGTAAAAGCCGAACTTGATAGACTATTAAAAATCGGATTCATTGTACCAGTAGAACACGCTGAATGGATCTCACCCATCGTGATCGTGCCAAAGAAAAACAAGCAGTTACGAATCTGTGTGGATTACCGGAAATTAAATGCAGCAACAGTACCAGATCCTTTCCCGATCCCCTTTTTGGATACCATGCTTGATAGAGTCGCACGTCACGAAATGTATTCATTTTTAGATGGATACAGCGGGTACAACCAGGTTAGAATGGCTGAAGAGGATATACCAAAAACTGCCTTCATTACCAATTGGGGTGTCTTTGCCTGCACAGTAATGTGGTTCGGATTGAGAAATGCACCAAGCACATTTCAAAGATGTATGGAGGAGATATTTTCTCCTTATCTCACTTCATTCATGCAAGTATATCTCGACGACTTCTCAATCTTTGGGAAGATGATAGCCCATTTGTTTCATTTACGATGCTGTTTTCAAAAGTGTAGAGAATATAGACTCTGCGTTAATCCCAACAAATCCGTGTTTGCAGTTTCGTGTGGCAAACTACTTGGGCATATTGTATCTGCTCAAGGTATTCGAGTGGACCCGGATAAGATTTCAGCGATTTTAGAAGCCCCGATACCCACAACTCCGAAGGGAGTAATGCGTTTTATGGGTCAAATACGGTGGCATGGCAGACACTTACGGTGGCTTGCTCACCTAGCAGTGCCACTGAACAAGCTAATCACAAAAACTCCCCGACAGTTTGAATGGACTGAAGAATGTCAAACTACATTTGATCGACTCAAGTATCTCTTGACACACGCTCCAATTTTACAACCACCGGACTGGGACAATCCGTTCCACGTTTTTGTTGACGCTTCAGATATTGCAATCGGCAGTATTCTGATGCAGCAAACAGATAAGTGGTTTCGCCCTGTTTATTACGCCAGTAGAAGACTGGCACCGGTAGAAAAGAACTATTCCACCACTGAAAGAGAATGTCTAGGATTGATCTACTCAATCAAAAAGTTCAGACATTATCTACTAGGCCGGAAATTTACCTTTCATGTGGATCATGCTGCCCTTGTTTATCTAGTAAGACAGCAGCACTTAGGAGGACGATTAGCACGATGGATGGTACTTTTACAAGAATTCGACTATGATGTCATTCACCGACCCGGAAATGCACATGCCTTAGCAGATTTCTTATCACGCCTAGATTCCGGTGAAGCTCCGGCAGGAATAGATGACACGACTCCTGCGATTTATAATGCTGAACCACTACCAGATGAGACGCCCAACTTACAAACACCACCTACATACTATGATCAGATTCTAACTTTTCTCACCGAAGGACGCTTTCCAGCTGAGACTGCCAAGGCGGTTCGAAGAAAAATCGCAGTTTTTAGCCGCCGATTTCGGTTATTTGCTGGAGAACTATATTATACAGATCATACCGGAATCCTACTTCGCTGTATCCCACCACATGAAGTTAACTCAGTCATCACTTTGGCTCACTCAATTCCTCCCGGTGGCCATTTTGCAGCAGACTTAACTCACCGGAAAATTCTGCAAGGAGGACTCTGGTGGCCAACTATGTACAGAGATATCTCACAGTTTGTTAAACAATGCGATGCTTGCCAAAGAGCTGGTCAGCCTTTACAACGACATCTTTTTCCCCTGCAACCCATCTTACCATTAGAACCTTTTCAGAAATGGGGTTTAGATTTTATCGGGCCAATTACACCCCCAGCAGTATCCAGTAACAATCGATACATACTGACTTGCACAGATTACGCAACTAGATGGGCAGAAGCTTGGGCTTTGCGGTCTGCAACAGCAGTTACGGTAGCAAAATGTCTACTCACGGATGTGTTCCCACGATTTGGTTTACCACTGGAAATTGTCTCAGATCAAGGCACTCATTTTGTAAACAATTTAATGAAGGCACTCACACAGTCCTTCCAAGTCACACATAAATTTAGCTCTCCTTATTATCCACGTGCCAATGGATTGGCTAAAAGTACAAACAAATCACTGTTAAACATCCTCCGGAAATTGATCATGGAAGCACCGGAAAGATGGGATCAACTACTACCTGCAGTTTTATGGGCATACCGAACTACATATAAAGTAACAACAGGCTTGACACCTTTCAAGCTAGCTTATGGCTTAGAAGCAATCGCTCCCATGGAAGTAGTCATCCCAAGTTTGCGGGTAGCAATCACTCAGAAGATGCTACCGGAATCTTCACTGACAGCACGATTGGACGCACTCAGAGAACTTGATGAGCACCGATGGCTCAGTTTTTTAACTATGCGCGAAGTTCAACTAAGGCAAGCTAAGACACACGATCGATATTTGAAGACGCCAATCTTTTCGGTAGGACAGCTTGTACTCTTCTATAACGCAAAATCGGACAGAGCATCAGGAAAATTCAAACTACGATGGTTCGGCCCTTTCAAGATCTCAACACAAATAGGTCCGGCAACTTTTCGGTTGACTACGTTGACCGAAATTCCACTTCCAAAAGTAATTAATGGATCGAAGTTGCGGCCGTATTATCCCACTACCAGTACGCCTTAATTATTCGGCGACGAGCCACGTTTTGTATAGATTTTTATGTTTTGTTTTTAGCCGTCTTTTGTACAAATCTTTATGATACCAGCCGCCTCTCCCTACCGGTCACTCAGTACGCACGCTAGCATGCAAACCGTATCATTTCCGCACCACACAATGATACTCACCCCCACACCGTGTTCTCCATATTTAACCCCCTGAGTTGCGCCAAAAACCGCTATTGTGTTTTCGTGATTGTGTGTGTTATCTCAGTATTCTGTGTTTTCTGTAAGTGTGCATTGTGAACGCCATGGAAGCGCTAGCCAACTACGCTTCTTTCCGCGACGGTATCCCTACAGACGTAGGCGAATACCTGCGATGCAGAGGGTTGGCCAACTTCGCTGAGTTGCCTTGGCACTCAGTGGAAGCCCATCCCTTCTCCGCACAGATCATCCAAGCCATTGCCCAAAGCCCCGCCACCGAACGACAGTGGGTCTTCCTTTCCCTCCCACATAGATCCGTCATCACCTTCCAAGCCTTCGCCGACGCCTACCGCCTCGCCCCGCAAGGCCGCGAAAATGGCCCTACCATCCCTTTCGCCCGTATGACCGAACTCTTTCCCCGCTCCTCATCAAACGAATACGCCATTCTATGCCGCCCAAAACCCGAGCTATCCGCCCTACAGTTCCTTGTAGCCATCCTTAACTTGCAAAAACGAACATATGGCATCTCTCGCCCCTTCTATTCCGCCTTAGACTTAGCTGCCCGCGAACCTGTAAATTTTGCCTCTTACTTTTTCCTTAGAATCCATAAAGAATGTGTAGCTATCGTAAAACAGCTCCAAAAGGGTTCTACCCCCCGCTCTCGCCTTCCCCACATCATCTCCTTCCTCTTCCCAACCATTCTCGCCACACAACCCCCACCCGCAGGCCCCGCACTTCGACACGAAGAATACGCACAACCAATCGAGGACACTGAAGAAGAAGACGAAGAGATTAATCAGCTCTTCCGTACCAAGCGAATTCGGATCAGCTCCTCGGAAAGTGAAGTCCAAGGATCCGCCGGAAAAGATCAGGAGACCAAGCCAGACGACCAAGAGGAAACATACCACGACACCGTCACACACAACGAAACATCGACGGAGCAACCAGACCAGCAGGATCAAGCAGAGACAGAAATAGTGTCCACAGAAAAAGAATCTGAGCAGCACCAGGATGAACAGGAATCGGCCACCAAAGCACTGGATCAACTCATCGACGCCATCAACCAGACAGAAACCATACAACAAACACTCGCCAAGGTAAACCCCTCAGATACCGTTCTCCCTACACCACCTCCTGCCAAACCCCTCCCCCCATCGGAACCACCCCTCCCACCCATCACTGAACCCGCAGCATCTTCCTCTTCCTCCCCTAACTACTCTCCGCCAAACTCCCAGCAACTACTCACCGACACATCCTCTCAACCTCGTCATCCTCCACCACCACCGCCACATAACGCATTCTCGGAACTTGCCGCCATGGGGCAGTTCCTCATCCAGTTATCACACCAGTTGCCCGCCCAGTTTATGGCAGCCACGGACCACCTGAAACTCGAATACCAGCACAAGGTAGACACCCTGGAAGCCGACATCGCCCCCCTCCAGGAAGAAGTTGATGCCGTAAAGACCGAGAATCATCAACTCCGGACACAGCTAGCAGAACTCCAAGCACGATTTTCGACAGAACAGACGCTAGTACAACAACAAGATGCAGCCCTGGACCAGCTAGCTGCCAAAGACCAACTCATACACGACGCACATGAGGAAATTCGAACACTGAAGGCCGCCCTTCAAGAACAAGAAGATATCAACGTATCTCTCGAAGAATTGATCGCAGACACGAAGACTCAATTACAAGAAACCACCCAGAAGATGCAGGACCAACAGAAAGAAGCCGACCAAGTTCAAGAGCAATTACGGCGAGCCGAAGAATGTGCCGACGCGGTCAACCGTATTCTCAAACAACAATTACTAAAGGAAGGCCAATACCAAAAAGATATCGCCAACGCCCGCAGAGAACGCGATGCGTATAAGAAAACTCTCAATTTCCAAACACAGCAATTTGAACGCCAAGACAACCAAATACGCAACCAGAAGGAGTGCATCAGAGAGATGCAGACCAAATTGACTGAAATAACGACAGCCCGAGATGCGGCATTAGCCAACGAATTTTATCTCCAGGAGGCTTTTCTTCAAACCCAAGCCGAAATTTTGTTAAATCAAGCCATAGCCCTCAGTGCAGTCAGAACCGACGCCCAATTATTAGAACCTACCACCTTAGTGCAAATGTTAGAAACCCTCAAAAAGAAAATTACCCGAACATTTAGGCTCGCCCGAAGTATGTACTTAGAAGGTCTAGTATCCGAACCATAGGAACTTGCGGGTTCGAGTCCACCGTGTGTGCCAGTGTTAGACGGCCGCCGAACAAAGGACAATTGTACTTAGACAGAGGTTTTTAATGTAGAAAGAACCCTTCTGGAAGTACGCGGTAAAGAAAGATTCGTGCAAGCCTTGTAATAAAATTCTATTTAAAGCAATGAAAAGAACGGCAGAGGACGAGAGAAGGAGCCCCCCGTTTTTGGGAGTTGTGAGTGTATTGTGAGAGCCCTGATTTGGGAATTAACTCTTCTACTGTGTGTAGGTAGGTGTTAACGAGTAGAGTATCTTGGCTCTGTCCTGTTCTGCGCGCCTTATCTGTGTAATCGTTTTGACTGCGTATGCGTGATACACTGCGGTGTTACGAGTCGGTACTGCGATTTTGAGATTCTGTTCGATAACGAGTTAAGATATCTTTGATTATGCGTAAGGTGTTAGTGTGTTGTCTATCTGCTATTTCTTCGGTGAAATAGGTAAGCGTGAAGATTGGACATGAGTTGCTATGATTCTCTGTAAGTGACTGAGTCGGTATCATAGTCTGTGTTCAAAGGTAACGCCGGTAATGTCTAAGTACGCGTAGAATGGTAACAATGTTGCGACACGTCTTGCGGTCAGTAGATATTACGGGTTGAAGGTAGATACACGGTAAATCTGTGAACTGACAAGAAGAACTGTGTGTTATGATTTTGTTAAGTTACTAAAGGTATTGGACTGTCATCTCGGACTACTGCTCAACTACTATGGCAGGAACAGTCTGGGAGCTCTGAGTCCAGCACGTTGGTCTAGTTGAAGTTGTTCAGGAGCAAAACTGAGCTAAGACGTGAAAACCATAACTACGGTTGAGCGAGGAGTTGGGAAAATAGTACAGGGCCTCTGTCAACAGACCCCTACCACTCCCAAGGACCCACATGGTTAGAGTCAGTTTATTTTGAGGTAAGATTGAGTACAGAGAAAGAGAGACTCGGAAATATCTGGTACGCAGGTGTGGAACCAGATTCTGGAGTCTCTGAAGGATTGTTGTTTTAAACTAGTAATTAACGGCTGCGATAGGTAGTTAACAGTTAAGTTAATAGTAAACGATCTTACATTTAACAGTTGGAACATCACATTTGGGTAGTAGCAGATCTAACATTTTGCATATTTATTGAAGGAGCTGATAGTGGGTCGTCCTCCGACATGAATCGAGGAGGTTTATGGATATCGACATGGATTGGTTTCACTGTTGGAGGACTTGGAGGGATATGGTGCAGTCATTTCATGAGAGCATCTATGATGAGGTGAGCTTATAAACTTGGTTTGGTGTTTTTAGTTGTTGTTTATAAATACCATTTCAATTTGTCTCATTTCATGAATGTGCTTTGTTGGAGGATTGTAGATATAGATGTTTTGATCCCTATGGGCATATGTATGGTAGTGATGTGCCACATTTTGTATTTGGCTCATATATGGAATTGGTACGCCATAATTTTGTATTTGGTTTCTATAGGATAGTGCTTTGCCACATTTTATGTTTGGATCACATATGGCAGTGGTTTATCACACTTTTGTACATGGTTCATTTATGGAATATATATCTCTTTTGTACATGATTCATTTATGTGATGCTTCTTTTGTACATGGTTCACGGTTCATTCTGCTGATCTCTTTTATGTTCGACAATGTTTTGCTTTATCAAATCATGTTTTGGTTGCTAGTCATCTAAAGACTAAATTGGCAACCGCTAGAGTACATGTCACATGTACTCGTTTTTTTTTTTGGGCAGTTGCTACACAACAACATGGTAATGTTGCTATGGCAAGAGACAACACAGTCTACCATTTTTTTTTTTTACAAATATGGTCATCGGTATAGACGATGGTATGAGCATCGGTATGCCTAGTAGCTTACCAACACCTATACTGATGCTTTTGGCCAGTAGCTTACCAAGGCTTATACCGTCGCTTTTGCCAGGGGAATACCGACGCTTATACCAAGGCCTATTTTAGTGCTTATACCGATGCTTATACCAGTGCTCTGGTACTGACACATATGCTTGTGCTTACAGCGGCATCACAACAAAATGGTATCCATGCATTTTTGCTGATATAAGCCTCAATATACCCCTCATATCTTGTAGTGTGAGTGTGTGTGATGCATATGCATGCATGTGAATGTGTGTGTGATATATACATGTGTGTATGCATGTGTATATCACATGCATGCATGTATGCATGTGTATATCACATGCATGCATGTATGCATGTGTATGTATGTATGTGCATGTGTGTGTATACATGTGTGTGTGATGTGTATGTATGTATGTGCATGTGTGTTTATGCATGTGTGTATGCATGTGTGTGTGTGGTGTATTTATGTATGTGCATGTGTGTGATATGTATTTATGTATGTGCATGTGTGTGTGATGTGTATTTATGTATTTGCATATGTGTGTTATGTGTATTTATGTATGTGCATGTGGTTGGGATATATGCATGCAGTGTGTGTACGCATGCATGTGTGCATGTATGCATGTATGCATGTGTGCATGTATGCATGTGTGCATGTATGCATGTGTGTGTATGCATTTGTATGCATGTGTATATGCATGTGTATATGCATGTATGCATGTGCGTGTACGTATATTATATTCATATGTGTGTGTATGCATGTGTGTCTATGTGTGTGTGATGTGTATGCATGCATGTATGTGTGTATGCATTTGTGTATGTATGCATGCATGTATGTGTGTATTCATGCATGTATGCATGTGTGTGATGTGTATATATGTATATGCATGTGTGTTTGTGCATGCATGTATGCATGTGTATATGTATGGATGTGTGTGTCTGGTATATGTATGTTTGTGCATGTGTGCGTCTGTATGCATGCCTGTGTGCATGTTTGTATGCATGCATGCATGTGTGTGTGATGTGTATGTATGTATATGCATGTGTGTTTGATATATGTGTGTATGAGCATTCGTTTACATGTGTGTGAATGCATGTATGTATGCATGTGTGTATACAATATGTGTGTGATGTGTATGTATGTATCTGAATGTGTGTGATGTATGCATGTATGTGGATGTGTACATATGCATGTGCATGTGCATGTGTGTGATGTGTATGTATGTATGTGCATGTATATGGGATATATGCATGTGTGTCTATGCATGCATGTATGCATGTGTGTGTATGCATGTGTTTGTATGTATATTTGTGCATATGTGTGTGTATGCATGCATGTATGCATGTGTGTATGTATGCATGTGCGTATGTATGCATGTGAGTACGTGTATGATGTGTATGTATGTGTATGTGTGCGTGTGGTGTATATGTATGTGCATGTTTGTGATATATACATGTGTGTGTATGCATGCATGTATGTATATATGCATGTATGTATGTGTGTATGTACATATGCATGTATGTGTGTAAGCATGCATGTATGCATGTGTGTGTGATGTGTATATATGTATGTGCATGTGTATGGGATATATGCATGCTTGTGTGCATGTATGCATGTGTGTGTATGTATATCAGTGCATATGTGTGTCTATGTACTGTGTGTGTGATGTGTATGTATGTATTTGTATGTGTGTGTAATGTGTATGTATGTATGTACATGTGTGTGATATACACATGTGTTTGTATGCATGTACATGTGTGTGAGATATTACACATGTGTGTATGCATGTATGTATGTATGTATGTATGCATTTGTATGTATGCATGTGTGTGTGATGTGTGTGTATATGTGTGCATGTATGTGTGTATGCATGTGTATGCACGTGTATATGTATGCATGCATGTGCTCTCTCTCATTCTCTCATTCTCTCTCTCTCTCTCCACATTACCTCTTGCTTGAATCCATTGTTGGCACAATCACGACCAATTTGTCAATGTCGCAAAAAACATCACTAACTTGCGATGTTTTTTGTGATGTTAAATAACATTGCATAAGCAATACTTATGCGATGGAAAGAGTCTTTTTTTTTTTTATGCATTGTTATGCGATGCTCTGTATAGGGAACGTGACATAAACAACACTTCCCTTTTTCTTTTGGGAGGGGACATCGCTCAGAACCCATTCTCTTGTATAAGTGCATGTCGATTCTTCTTGAAATTTATATACTATTAAAATTTCTCCACTTCAAGCCCTTTGGATGAGCTCTTCCTTATTCTTATTCCAGAAAAGTACCATATAGTTTTAGATTGGCCCCAAGGCCGATACGGGAACAAGGAGCCCAAAGGTCCAATACACAAGGAAGAACCTGTGAAAGCCAATTGAAGTCAATGAGCCCGAAGGCCAAGCAAAGTCATCCCAACCTCATGCATCCACTACGACAAGAGGGGTGGAAAGACTCGAACTTTGCTTTTTTTTTTTTTTTTTTTAATGGAGGTTCGGTCGAGGCTTACTCCCCCGGACTTTAACTTTGAAATTGCAACTGTACAAGGAAGGGCATAGTACCCATGGGACCCCCTTTATCCCACAAGAACAGGGGTTTACAAGACTGGATTAAACGGCGGTCAACACTACCACAGGGATAGACAAACGGTGGCACTCAGCCACATTGGAACATCTTTCCAGATTACATGTCCCTTACATGTTGCTGCCAGAGATTGAACCCTCGCCCCCGCCTCAAGAGGTGAGAGGCCCAACCACTAGGTCAGCGAAGTGGACCTCGAACTCTGCTTTGATGAGACACTACTCCCTGTAATGAATGTAAGGCTTCCATCAACGTCAATTAAATCCACTAGAAATGAAGTCGTGTTTTTTAAAGCTTTGTCCTACCACGTCAAGAAGACAGACGTCTCCTAATAATGAAATAGAACACGTGTACTACAATACGCGGAGCCAATTTCACATGATCAGATTTCTAAAACTCTAAAAAGCAAAAGCAGCTCGATTGTAGTTCCAAACCCTGTGGAAGAGAGCCTTATTAGGCTCGCGAGTGGCCACCCGGATGCAGCCCAGGTTCAAGCGGGTCACGGAATTGCCTACTCGCTCACGGTACTGTTGATATACCGTGATCAGATTTGATTCGCCCTCTCTCTCTCTCTCACACACACACACATAATTGCTCGTCTCTACTTAAAACTGTGGATAGTACCAAACGTGCATTTGGGAAACAATCTGATGCGCTGATTTGTCGTCGATGAAGAGGGCGATGTCGGAAAAGTGAGAACAGAAGCCGCGGTGCCGTAAGCGTCAATGGCGGCGGAATACATCGGCCGTTGCCAAGTTACTCTCTCTCTCTCTCTGTCTCCAATGCAGTCTCTCCCCAACTTTCATGTTTATAGTTATCGTACATTCGCTCAATTCATAACTCTGTCTGTTGCGTAGTAAATTAACCTTTCTTTCCTCGCTTACTATGTTCTTCGCCTGCTTCAATTTTAGAAATGCGCAGCGTATAAACCTCCTTTCAACACCCACATGTTTCGTAGCATCTTTCGTCATCCTCAGCACTGTTTAATTTCCTTTGTCTTAGGCTACCATGTCTTAGTCCGCACTATCTCTCGTGTGGATTATGCCATGCTCTCCTATCCTGATCTGGCACCTCGAGCTCGGTTCCGCCATTGTCGTCCAGATTTGTCCACTGCATGTACTCGTGTCTCTTGACCGCCAGATGCTTCAAACAAGATGCATTCGTGCTCTTTCGGCTCGTGAGTCGTGAATACATTAGCCGACCTTGAGAATATAATAAGTATTTTTTGGTTCTTCTCAAATCCTGAAAGTATGCGATTGCAATCGCTAATTACGCCCTAGTTACATCCATTGATTTGGGAATCGATAGTAACTATACACTTCCTCTTCTCATTTCCCTGTCGAGGAGGTCTTCTCACATCGAGTCGTTAGACCTCTACACCATCACTGTCTCAGGACATGGAGCATTTCAGATATAAAAATGTATTTCACATTTTTTTTAATTTTCTACAATGAGGTGGATTGTTCATGAAGAGTACTGTTCAGAGGAAACACTCAGGAGAAATAAGAATGTCCAAGGAAAGATTGAATGATCTCAGACTCACGACTCACGAGTATGCTGGTACAAATGAACGTACGCACACATGCGCACATTCGTGTGCGCGCACAGACACACGCACGCATGCACACATAGCTTCCATGTGTCAAGAACAGCTGACCAGATAGACCAGCCGACTCCCGAGTCGACTAATAATGCTTTCTCGGGAGAAAGGAATGCAGAGTGGCATACTCCCATGACTGCTTGGAGTATCGCACTACAAGCGTGCACTACATGAATGGAGCATTCTGAGTAATGCATCATGTACTGTCGAGGAAACAGATGGCACGCGTGAGATCCCAGAGACATTGTGCACTCCAATGTCAGTAGTAATTCAAGTCTTTGTAGGACTTGTATCTATGAGTTTTTCACAAATTGGTGCCTTTACTTTACCAGATTGGGTGTGTGAATGTGTTTGCATTTCATGTGTGAGTGTGTTTTCAATTCATTGGGTGTGTGAGTGTGTTTTCATTTCATGTGTGAGTGTGTTTTCAATTCATACCGTGAGAGTGATATGAGCCCATAAGATCTTGACAATGAACATCCAAAGAGCAGTTATAATTAATAGCTTTGGGGTACGAGATCAAATGATAAGTGTGGCCGCTTAACCCAGTCGTTTGACGTCTTGAGTGTTAAGGAAGAAGTCTTGAGTTCAAGTTTTTGTTGGACATGTATCTATGAGTTCCTCACAAATTGGTGCCTCTACTTTATGAGGTTGGGTGTGTTAGTGTGTTTTCAATTCATACCAGCGGGAGAGTGATATGAGGCCATAAGATCTTGGCAATGAACATCCAAAGAGCCGTTATAATTAATAGCTCTAAGGTACGAGATCAAATGATAAGTGTGGCTTAAGCTTGTGTTGTAGACAAATGTGACATATCAACAATGTCAAGCAAACATACATTTTTGTTCTTATAATTTTCCACTCACATTATCATTTTAAATTCTTCAATGAACCATATGTGAACGTGCATATTAGAGGTCATAATGTACCTCTAATCTTATGATTATGACCATATAAATTCATTAAAATATATTATTGTATATGCTTATGAAGAAGTAGATCAAACCTCTCTAATGCATCGTTGTTGGAAATTTTATGTTTTATATATTTTTAGATTATCCTAAGAAAGCAAAGTATGCCATCTAATCATTTTATCCACATCTCTGAACCAAAAATCCATTTTTTTGTACACTACATTCTTTTTATGTTGCATTTCATGCTCTTGTACATATCAATATATATCTGAATTTTCTTCCTTCAGCTGATTCCATAAAGATTTCCACTTCATTTAGGTCGTCAAATCTCGAACATTCCATGTGCTTATCAGCAAGGAACCTCATATATTGAAGTCTAAGCTACATTCCATTATCTTCCTTGGAATGTATCTATTCTTGATCAACCCAACTGCATCATATGAAGATGAAGATGGATCTTAGAGTTAAGCCCATCAATCGAGATTTCCATTTGAAATCGTTTCTCTTACACATCGTAAGCTCCAAGCCATCGTCATCAATTTTTCTCTGACATAGAATTTGAACCATGTATTTTATTACTAGCATTAATTGTTTAAGATTGCTGTTTTTTTTTTTAATCTAACAATCATTTTTTTACTTTTCCAAAGATAGGAGGTAAGATACATAAGGTCTTCCCATGTAAGAAAATTTAAAAATCTTAGAGTACATAAACAATGCATCTTGTACCTCTTTAGTTAGCTCAAAAATCGATGAAACCATATATTGACATGAAGAACCACTCATCAAAATAGAAATCCATGCTGTGTGAACATCCTAGTTCATGAAATCACCTTTAATTGAAGGATCGTTTTGCAACCCGTCATTGCTATTCTTTCCTAATGTGATCTTCAATATAAAAAAATGTTAAAATATTCACCACTTGAAGCCATATATTTTGGTGAACAAAGATCCCAAGATTTAAGCTAAGGGACACGACCTATTTGAATTACTTTGGATGATTAGATAATGGGAATATAAGGTATTAGCGGGAAGTCGCAAAACAAAAACACGCAATCAACACATTTGGCATATGATGGTCTCAAACTTCAGCTCCTTGCATGCACGCACATACATACATACAAGCATGCATACATACATAGATATACATACACACATAAACACATACATACACACAAACACATACGTACGCACATACATACGTACAATACAACACCCAATCTCGTAAGGTAGAGGCACCCATCAACAATCTATAAACACATACGTACATACATATGTACGTACATACACATACATACATATTTAGAATACAACACCCAACCTCGTAAGATAGAGGCACCCATCAACAACCTATAAACACATACGTACATACATACATACATACGTACAATACAACACCCAACCTCATAAGGTAGAGGCACCCATCAACAACCTATATTCCAGATAGATGTGTCGAGCCACATATCAAACTCGGAACTTCCTCTTGGAGGGTTCATAGGCCACATCCATTGAACTCTATGAGCCATGTTACCATCCACAAAGGTGTGTCCCGAGGGATTCGAGGCCTTCTATGGATAGGCTTTCAAAAGTTAAAAGAAAGTCTCTAGTCTGCATGACAGATGTCCAATTTCTCAATGTGCACGTGTACATGAGAAATACATATAAATATTCGAGACTTTTCAAATTCAAAACCCAAAATGGAGCTCGATTCTATTTTCGTTCCCAGACGAGCTGTGACAACTTCCCAGCTGTTTGAACACCGTGCTGGCGGCTTTCGGGAAGCCGAGCTAGCTCATCGTACTCATCACTTACTCGGCGACGGGGCGCAGCGCCTTCATCTTTTTTGCGTTAACTATAAATTGTTCTACTTAAATCCCGATACAAGCAAATGTCGAATCTGATTCACCAGACTGGTCACCGTCGACGAGGAACAGGACTCCCAAAGAACAAAAACCAGTAGCTAGCGGTACCGTAACCGTCATTGGCGACGCAACATAGGGCCTTGCCAAACTAGTATGGTCTCTCTCTCTCTCTCTCTCTCTCTGGCCTTCTCTCGCAAAATAAGAAGAGTTTTCTTCTTTCAAGTCGTGTTCAGCTGCCTGCGTTGAAATTATGAACTGGGAAAGCTAGAGTTGTATTCATTCTCTTCGTAAACGGAATCGTTCTTTACGCTCGTTGCTAGTTGAAAAATCTGAGCTGGTCGCCTTATCGTATTAAAGCTCAAAATTACAAATAAAGACTCTAGGAGAGCATTCGAATGTTGATCGAACGACTATATAAAGAGAGGTCGCACGTGCTCGCTATGGGCTATCTTATGAGCTGGTAGGTTGTAGGTTGTCAGAAAACTTCGTCAGTGTCAAGACTCTTTTTGGAGTGTTGATTTGTTCTGGTCGCCAATTTCCTTGACTTTGATCATGAAGGCAACAACAGTCAGAAGTAATGTTCAAACCGATTTTCCTGGCATTCTGAAAGTATGAATGCCTCAATTTTTTACAGCTTATAGGTTAATGCTAATGGAAGAATAAGAACAGAAAGTTGGCTTCAGTTTGATACCTGTGCTACAATGATGGAACCAAGCAGCAGCTAAACCTCCCTCCCATCTCTGATTGTGTTGCTCTTTAGGCCTCGATTTTGAACCTGCATAGCATATAGAACTCCTTTACATCCCTGATGTTTCACGATATTTCCACGTATCTCCGGTGTAACTTCTTTGCCTAGATTGTCTTACTCCTCTACTATCTCTCAAAATGGCCTCATAGCTATTGCCGTGTTTTCCCACTTTAATCTTTATATCCTTAGTATGCTTTTCTTAGCCCCCTGCTATCCGGTGTACACACAGAGAAAGTGTCAAATATTCAAAGAGGCATGGTTGTTTCTCAAGTTTCTTAAATGTTCAACTTATCATATTCGTGCTTTTTGAGGTCATGTATATGAGATGAATCGGCCTTTTTATATTATTATCTGCTATTTTGTTCTTTTCATTTTCCTGAAATTATACATAGATCATCGCTTATGAGGTCCTTTTTATGCGAGCGTTATGAGCGGATAACGCTTATCTGTAAATTCATAGTGGTTGTACACTTCCTGGGATCGTCTTCTTGTCGAGGAAGTCTGTTTACATGGAATCTTTCATCTTCTGCAAATTAATTTGCAAGCGAACTCCTGCTGGACATCTGGCAACCACATGTGCACGTGTGCCCATGTGTACACGTATGCGCTCATTTGAACATGTGCATATGCGTTCATTTGCACACACATCTACATGCATATCCACTTGCGTGCACGTGTTTGCATGTGCAAGTCCATGCGCGCACAGACACAAACCTCACATCGCACACGTCTTTCTTTTGAATGTGAATATGATGGAAAATCGAAAACCCTAAAATAATTTACATTGGGTTTCTTACCAATAATAAGCTTTATAAGGTGTAATATTTTTTATCTTAAAGCTTTTGTGATAACCTATCAAGAATATGGTTGGCTATACGAATAGTACCAAACCAAAAGTAGATGTCCTATCAAGAATATGGTTAAGTGAATGAATAGTATCAAAACAAAACCTGTGGGAAAGCTTCTTTGAAGCTTTGTACATATTTTTTTGTAGCATTCTCAGCTAATGCAGAGTCATTGGCAATTTTGACCTATATTTCTCCTATGCTGTGTTTGCTCTCTTGGTATGTATACTTGTATCAATCCTAGCTACTTCTCTTGCTAACACTAGGGACTTTGGCTACTAGCCATTATCCCATACACACATGGTAATGGTCTGAGATGAGATCATACATGTCTGTTGCCTCTCAATCTGTGCCCACTAATCAGCTATCAATCTAGGTACTCAGATTGTCGTTGAACACATGAAGGCTGCGATTACAAAGGTGTCTAAAAGCTATCCCTTCATGCGGGGCACTTGAAGTGCACTAGGTGGCATCGCCGCTCTAACATGGCTAGAGTTGTGTATCCTCGGGTGATCTTATCACTACCCTCCTGCTCCATTGTGAAGGGTCATAGTAAACTGGTGAAAGTGACTCCAAGGTAGACATATGAGGTAGCCAGATCAATCTATCTTCCTTCTATTGTGAAGGTGGAAGCACTCTTTATTGCATTGCATGTGTGAAAGATTATAACCTTTGTTTTGCCAAGGTTCAAAGTCAACCCCTTATGTGTGCGAAAATCGTCTAAAGCCCCTAGATTGCACCGCAAACCCTCGTGTGACATTGAAACTAACACAATATCATTGGTGTAGAGCATGATGTGGGTTGAAGTATGGTGGAAGGCTCGTTTAAAGCCTTCCTAACCTGGGGCTCATAAACACTCTATTGTGAAGGTGGAAGCACTCTTTATTGCATTGCATGTGTGAAAGATTATAACCTTTGTTTTGCCAAGGTTCAAAGTCAACCCCTTATGTGTGCGAAAATCGTCTAAAGCCCCTAGATTGCACCGCAAACCCTCGTGTGACATTGAAACTAACACAATATCATTGGTGTAGAGCATGATGTGGGTTGAAGTATGGTGGAAGGCTCGTTTAAAGCCTTCCTAACCTGGGGCTCGTTTATCTATTCATATGAGATGAGGGCTGAATCAAGCACTGCTCCTTATAGCTTGGCTATTGTGTGGTCAATCATGATGGTCCTGTAATTCCTTGGGTCCAAGGTATTGCTAGATTTGTGGATAGGCATGGTGGTGTGTTGTGTCCACTCCTCTGGGAATCCGTTGCCTATAGCCAGGTTGATGACTTGTGGAATCAACAATGCTATAGTGGAGGCCACATAAATGATGTGCTCACTCTATAATCAGGTATAATGAGCTGATTGTCTGAGCTGATGGTCCTTTCTACAATCTCTATTGTGGAGGAGGAGGATAGCATGTGGAGTGGCATGAGTGGCTCTGGGATGGGAGGCTTCCCTGGTACCTGATATAATCTCTCTGCATAATCATGTTATATCTGTTGATCCTCAATATGTATAGTTAGATGTGACTCGTGGAGAGTGTGCTATGCTGTCCATACCCATGAATAAGTGATATAGCTTGAGCTCTTGTGCCTCCTCAAATATTCACCGTCTCTGGCATCTCAGTGCCTTCAAATGCTATCTGACCTCTCTCTTTCTGATAGATTCAGGGCTCTTTGTGTATGGAGGGGTACATGTAGCTTTCTGCACTCATCATCATGCCAGCAGTTTTGGGACATAGTATGAGGGGGACGGGTGCATCCATTGTGGGTGGTATGTGGAAAAGAGGTAATGTCTGAAGTTTGGAGGAGGAGGTATGTGATTTGAGGACTCACGAGTGGTGTGGATAGGTGGAGTAGGCAAACATCCCTGTGAAAGGCGTTACTCTGCGTAAAGGGAGGCTAGCCATGTGTGAAATGGATGGTAGTATGTGGAGGCGTTACTGTGGAGGGGTGTGGGATGGTGTCTCCATTGATGGAGAAAGAGTGGCATGCATGCTCGGCTTTGATGGGTATGGGTGGAATTGAGAAGGATTCGATGAGCTGTGTGCGCGCGGATGAATATGAGAGAGAGAGAGAGAGAGAGAGAGAGAGAGAGAGAGAGAGAGAGAGAGAGAGAGAGAGAGAGAGAGAGAGAGAGAGAGAGAGAGAGAGAGAGAGAGAGAGAGAATTAAATCTGATCACGGTATATCAAGAGTACCGTGAGCGAGTAGGCATTTCCGTGACCCTCTTGAAACCCCCCCCCCCCCCCCCCCCCCCCCCCCCCCCCCCCCCGGTTTTTCCTTCTTGGTCTTCTATCCAGGAAGTTGTGTGCTTGGGTGGTTTGCCGTGAGGCGCCGAATTGTGCGCACTTATGATGGGGACCTCGTTAATCATCCAGTGAACAATCGAGCGACCTTGCGACCAACGTGCCCTAGCCCCCTTCCAACGTCCCTTGAGCACATCTCTTCTCGAAATCGCGCTCCATGCCATCAGGAAGCCCCTCATCCCTGCGTTCGCCCGCGATGCTTAACGCGGGCTGGCTACCTTCAACGTTTGCCCACAACGTCTGATGCGGGCCAGCTCGGGCAGAGAGAGAGAGAGAGAGAGAGAGAGAGAGAGAGAGAGAGAGAGAGAGAGAGAGAGAGAGAGAGAGAGAGAGAGAGAGAGAGAGAGAGAGAGAGAGAGAGAGAGAGAGAGAGAGAGAGAGAGAGAGAGAGAGAGAGAGAGAGAGAGAGAGAGAGAGAGAGAGAGAGAGAGAGAGAGAGAGAGAGCTAGCTAGCTAGCTAGCTACATCACAGGGATGTTTGCAAAGTAAAAGCCAAATCTTATTGATTCTTATAACACATAATTATCCATCAATCAGAGTTATATCATCGTTATAATCCACTACTATTGTGGCAGTATGCCACCAGGTCTGTTGCATTATTCACATATGCCCATGGCTAAGAGAGAACACAGATGGGCATCACATGTTGATATTGAAGTTGGCATGTTGAAGTTGATGCTGTATTCAGCAATCATGTATAGGAAATGAACTTCAATGGTGCATTCGAGAAGCCATGGCTAAGTTAGTTGAGGATGAAATGGAGGCTGTTAAACCAGGATAAGGGTAATCTTTCAATTTTTTTTTTTTTTCCAAGAATAATAGGCTGAAGGGTCTTTAGATGAGGAATGGGGTGCAGAAACATGGCCTGGGCCCTGAATTACATCATCAAAGGCCATCCCTGAAGTTACCTTAGGATCATTTGTAATTTGCCACCTTTGGCTATCCTCTTCCACATGCAGAGTGAGGATGATTAAGTAATCAGACAGCTACTTGAGCAGGAAAATTGGTGAACTTGTTCACACTTCATCTGTATCTGTTTTGCAGATGTGAGAGGCCTAACAGTTATATTTTCTATCTCCAAAACATGGAATCTTGATCTGTAGGGTTTGGTGCATTATAAACATCTAACAATCCTGCCTTCTAAAGGATGATTTTAATCATAACTTTTTGTATTGCCATTGTCTTTTGAATTTTTTAATTTATATCAGAAAAAAAATGGGTGGAGCCACGTACAAGTTGCTCACATGAGGATGGTTTGATCTTTAGTTCGTCTGCTGGGAATAAAAGGGCATTGCAACAGTTGGTGGGCAGAACAGATGTTCCCAACTCAAGGAGTGGGCAGAGGGCACTCTGACTACTTATGGTTGCATTGGCTCTAAAGCATTGGAGCAGTATGAGACAGGAAACGAAAACCATGCTGCACGTTCATCGCATGGGCAATAGGGTTATTCCTTACTGCTGCAAAATCACTATAGACCATGAAAAAGCATTGTCCTTTCTCTAGCTGATAATCTTAGAAGTACATTTAGGAACAACAAATAAAACTGCCTCCATAGAGTGCATACATGCTCGTTGAATATGATTCTTCAAAAATAGAAAATATCGATTTAATTTTTCACCTTCTCTAATGAGTAAAACCAAACATGTGTTCAAATTTAACTTCCAAAAAATGGTGCAAGGTACTTCAGAGCACACCAAATGCCATTTGACTGTATGCTGCAGAAACTGAAACTATTAGTTCAATGTTTTGCAACACTGCGAATGGTGATAAGGAAATATTTATTTTATCTCAGCCGATGCATAGTTCCTCAAGGGCCCATGAGACGGAGTGATTATATAATCATCATACATAAGTTAACTGTTTTTAAACATCAACAAGAAGTGATGAAATACAGTATAAGAACAAATTTTCTGATCTGGACTGCAAGGAGCACATGGTATCAGACTCCTGTATAACAACAAAACAAGGGAGAAGAAGATATAGGCAGGTCAAAAGATATCATTATTATTATCAGCAATATTATCATTATCGCTAGTATTATATGCTTTGAACATGATTTTCTCTTTACTGTTGCTGTTTTTATAAATGTTGAAAGGGGAGAGGAAGCAGATGGATGGGGAGAGGTGAAGGATTGAAACAAGGTGTTGATGAGTATTTTATTTTAATTTTTATCTGCTTGCTTTCACAGGAAGAAAAATTGAGGAAGATGCCAGTTGATCTTGTGAAAGATGCCTTTGGCTGCGACATAATTATTTTACGAGAACCAAATGGAGCTTCTGCAGTGGTGAGATCAAGTAGCTTTGGAGCAGATTATAAGCCTCTCAAATATGTTCAAAGATTTGCTTTTCTCTTGTTTTCCATTATTTTCTGAGAAGTCTTTTTTTACATTACATGCAACAGTTAAATATTTGTCATCCATTGCAGAGTAAAACAATGTTTTGCCATGACAACCATGCACATTTCAGAGACATGTACATGGAGATGCCTGAATGTGTGTGTGCATGCACGTGGGCATGCATGCATGCATGCATGTATGTATGTATGTATGTATGTATGTATGCATGCATGCATGTATGTATGTATGTATGTATGTATGTATGTATGCATGCATGTTCAACATGGGTGGCATAATGGAAATGTCATGAATTGGATTCCTTGAGGCTGGGGGTACAAGCCCTGCAAGGCATACTGGGGAGGGTTACGTATGTGAGATAAAATGAATATTATTCATTCTATATATGTGGGAGAATATGGCAAGGGCTGGGTGCCCACAAGGAGCTGCCTCCACTCATGACTCCACGTATATGAGATTACATGATTATGGGGAGGGTTACGTATGTGAGATAAAATCCACGTATATGAGATTACATGATTATGGGGAGGGTTACGTATGTGAGATAAAATGAATATTATTCATTCTATATATGTGGGAGAATATGGCAAGGGCTGGGTGCCCACAAGGAGCTGCCTCCACTCATGACTCCCTTGGTGCAAAGTTAATGGTATAGGTAGGTTCCCCAAGGATGCCTACATTGCTCTGTGGTTCTGCCTGATTAGATCCTCTTGTTTGATTGTATACTGACAATCTGGATAGAACAGGGAGATTGGTGGCCCCTTCTCCAATTAAATGTATGTGCTTTGAGTACACAGGTGTAAAAGTAACCCTATACTTTGCTTCACTTGATGAGGTAGCTAGTGTTTAAGGCAATCTCCAACATAGAAACAATAACCACTTGTGCTTCTTCTTGCGTCCATAATTCAAAGTTCCCTTCAAATATTTGAATATCCTTTTAACTTCGTTCCAATTCTTTTTGAATGATTTGTGCATGAATCTTCATACTTGAGAAACTGCAAACTCAATGTCAGGTCGTGTATTACATAGATAGATCAAGCATCCAACTGATCAAGCAGTTGGATAGATTTAAGGATCCAACTCAATGTCAGCTCATGTATTACATAGATAGATCAAGAATCCATTGCTTGACTATATAAAGTAGCATCTAAAAATTCGGAACCGTGTACATTTGTTTGTAATGACACATTAACATCCATATGTGTCTGCATAGGTTTACAATATGTCATTTCAAACCTTTTTAAAAGTTTTTCAACGTACTTTTGTTATGCTATATAGATTTGTTTGTAATGACACACATTAACATCCATATGTGTCTGCATAGGTTT
The DNA here is from genome assembly GCA_020310875.1 of Ceratopteris richardii. Lineage (NCBI taxonomy): Eukaryota > Viridiplantae > Streptophyta > Polypodiopsida > Polypodiales > Pteridaceae > Ceratopteris > Ceratopteris richardii. Next base: position 119,527,627 of record CM035408.1, read on the forward strand.
ACAATATGTCATTTCAAACCTTTTTAAAAGTTCTTCAACATACTTTTTTTGTGCTATATAGATACAAACATTCTTGAATTTGAATTCAATGCTTAAATAATGATGTAAAATTTTGAAGATCATTAACATCAAATGCGTGTTTATGTTGTGACTTAAAGAATTGAAGATTGGAATTCTTTTAGACCATACACCCAAGAATATCTTGAAAAAGTTGTGAAATACCTGAATCCTTGAATAGAATCTACTCTCATGGGTCCATTAACATCCGAATATATGATTTGTAATTTTTTGGTAGCAGTGGTTTCTTGTAGTAATGGTATATAACTTTCCTCGAGGTGGGTGTAGTGGAAGTAGGCTTCTCTTTAGAAGTGATAGAAGTACTAGAACTAGATGTGGTAGAAGAAGTGGATGAAGAGTTGGAAGACTTTCTTTCTTTTTTGCGCTAGTGACTCTAGTCTCTTTCTTTGTGGTTTCCTTCTTCTTCTTTCCTTTAGATGATGCACAATGGCTTCATCATTCTCTTCTATACTCTTCTGTTAGTCTTCATCTTGAAGTAACACGAGTTGCAACTCTTCAAATGATATTTCATTCTCTTGGAGAGAGAGAAAGAAAATAATCAATGAAGTATAGGTAGATGGAAGTGAATTCATGAGGGTAATCACCATCTCATCATCAAGTGACTCCAACATTAAGAAGATGATCTTGTAAGTCCTCAAAGTTTCAAATTGTATGATTGAATTGACTCACCAAGTTCCATCCTTGTGTTGGCTAATTGTCGTATGAGGTGAGCTTTCCTACCAAGGTTTCTCCTCTAATAGAGATTCTCTCATTCCAATCAAGTATGATGAGATGTTCTACATGACCTGATTTGTGGAATAATGTGCCTCTTGCCTTTCCATAGCAATAAATGAGAGTGCTTGTGCACCTCTAGAATCCCATCTGCACTATCCATGCACTATTCATCTGTAGGTTGAATCTTCATTTGTCTCTTTGTGTCTCTGGATGAATATATAATCTCCTCTTCTTCCTCTTTAGTCTGCCGGGCAGAAATTGGGGTAGTAGCCTTCTTGGATGAAAAAGCAACATCTTCTTGAGCTTGTCTTGGCTTGAGGTACTTGCCATTGGCAATAGTCCACAAGTCCTTGGAAACTCGCAAATACATCATCCGAAAACCCCACATTGGATAGTTAGACATTCCATCAAGTTTGTCTTCTAGAGTCGCACCTCCCTCCCCTGCTTTGGTTGAAACTCATGCACATACTCCATCCACCTACTTCTTCAATTTTGAATCACTTGCATCCCACGAGCGAGAAAGTAATGTTCGTTTTCCCCATTTTCCTCCATATCTTGCCCACCTCTAAGACTTAGACCTTGTCAAGAATAACTTCCAAGGGACTGCTAATAGGATTGTACAAGATAACAAGCTTCTAAAGAAAAATAATGTTTAACCAGAACGAATGGGTGAAACTAGTGAGGACTTCTTTTTTCCATGCCAAGGTAGCTATTACAAATAAAGAGCAAGAAACCCTGGAACTAGAAGGCAAGACAAAGAATTGGAGGTACAACTGCAGAACGTTCTTAAAGAATGTGATGGCCTTTGACAACAATGGGACTCCTACAAAAAATACAATATCATAAGGCCAAAGAATTCTTCATGCAGAGTATGTACAGCAAGCAAAGTAAGGTCACTGAGCAGAAGGCATCCTTAGGTTCTTAACTTACATCCTACTTCTCCAATGCCAGCATATCCAAATTGTGCTGAATAGGTTCAATGCAAATCAGGAGACCTTTTATTCATTTGTTTATTATCTTGGGGTGTCACAGATTATCGGATCATTGTATAGACCAGGGCCTATGATACTTCTATAGTGACTTTCTTTATCTCTGTATAGATGAAGAAAATAAAGACCACTTTTTTCTTGAAAATTGATCTTTTTACCTTTTACATTGCTACTTATCTCGGAAATGGGAGGGAAGAGTGACAATAAATTAGTTTCTATTATCGTTCGGCATGTGCAATCATAGATGTGATGGCAGGTAAGTGTGCTTCTGCTTGTATGATTGTTGGGGTACTGACTTTTTTGGCAAATCAATCTTACCAATATCTCACTATAATATGCAGGTTCACCTGCATGGTGGACAAGTAACGTCATGGAAAAATGCACAAGGGGATGAGCTACTTTTCCTAAGCAGCAAGGTAAAATACAGGAGTTACACTATTCATGATTGCGCCCTTTTGTTATACAAAGAAGTGTTTCCTAATCACAACTTTATTTTCAGGCCACACATAAACCATCAAAGAGAATGAGAGGTGGCATACCCATCTGTTTCCCCCATGTATGAAGTATAAGAAGCTGCAGTTTACAACTTTCTTCTTATAATAATAGGCACTGAGGAATATTTGCATTGCCATTATGCAGGTCAGAAATCTTGGATCACTGGAACAGCAAAGCTTAGTTAGATGCCATAATTGGACTATTGATCCTAATCCACCACCACCTCCAACCAATGGTATCAAGGCTTATCTTGATCTTTTGTCTAGGCCAACAGCAGCTGACATGAATATATGGGCCCATAAGTAAGCAAGCTAATCAGAGCATTGTATGCTTATAAATGTGCAGTAAATTTAACATTTCTAGACTTTTTCTTGCTGAATGTTGAAGCAGTTTTGAGCTTAGACTACGAGTATCTCTGGGGATGGCCAACCTTACATTGACCACGAGAGTCAAAAACATTGAAAAAGTCAAAGCTTTGTCGTTTAACTTCGCTATATGTACATATATATCAGTCTCAGATATTAGGTAAGATTGATTGTTTACATCAATATGCTATTGAATCTGAATGTCGTTTGCTCGATTACCATGATTTCTTTAGAATAAATGTGCATGCATCCATACATAAATGCATCCATTTTGCCTCATCATATGTAGAAGGATCTTCTTCTACTTTCACCCCCACACCTGCACAACTTAGCTGCATCCATTGACTTCCACACAACTTTAGCTGCCTCTGTACACAGTACTAGTGCCTTCACTCCAACAGCAGTCTCATCTGCCCATGCATGTACACATGCATACACATTTGCACACATGCGGGATTGCATGCGAACACATACACAGGCCCCTGTATGCACGCCCACATGTGTGCACGCATGCGAGCGCGCGCGCGCGCACACACACACACACACACACACACACACACACACACAAAAAAAAAAAAAAAAAGAGATAAAAAACAACCCACCCACCCACCCATACAATGTTATATTCCCCCCTACAATCTTGAAATTACAGGCATTATCATCTGTAGACTTTACGGCATGATATAAACAAGATCCAAAACACAAACCCAAAGACATGTATATCCACCTAGATCGATGGACTTTCCATGCAATTCTTGAATTTATATAACACTCATTTTATGACTCTGTGGCATCATATCTATACTTCTGGATATATCTTTTGTAGTTGATGAATTTATCTGAAACCCATTGAATTTTGATGGATCGTGCGGAGGCAAATGCCATGGAACTTGATGGTTCTCTTAAGAATGGGATGACATCCATAGATGATTTACAAGGTTCCATCAATCGAAGTCATTGTTACTTCAGATGCATTCAGAGTTTCTCTAATATCAAGCAGACAATGGTATGGTGTAGAACACTCTTTTTTGGGCTTCTAGTTTGATTTCATAGGCCCTATCTACTGCACAGGCCATCGCTCCAAGGCTACAGACTACGCCACTGAGTGAGCAAAAGCACTAGCCACCCCTATTTGTACTTCTTGTATAGTAGCATCTTTTCTATATGAACTTTTATTTCTTTGCTGATTTGGGTGCCCCTTGGACATCAGCAATGACCAGGGTATCCGTTTTGTGAGTGAGATCCTTACCAAGATTTTCATGAAGTATATGGTTTTTCAAAAAAAGGTCTTGTGCATACTATTCAAGGGCTAATAAGTCAAGCTAAAAGTACTAATAATTGTGTAAACTACTTTAGTGAGGAACGCGTGCCATATTCAACCCTCAACCTGGGGTGTTACATAGTTAGGTGTTGTGTGGGCATATAGATCAACCTTCAAGGATACCATCAAGCATATTCCCTCCCAATCGTTCTATGGCTTGGAGGTAGTGACACTATTTGAGCTCATCATCAGGTCTGCAAGAGTAGGATCATGTTATCATCAGAAGTTGCAAGTCATGAAGAAGACATCATCATCAAAGCTTGCAAAGTCATGAGAAACAGCAACATATTGCTACTGCACATCCTCAAGGAGAGGTGAGATGCGGCCAACAGTGCAAGTGCAGAGAAAAGTATGGCATGGTCGCTACCTCTATTTATCATCTTTCTTTGAAGGATCACTAATTCTCCTGTATCAACTAAGTTTATATTCGAGCAAGGACAAGAAACCAACTATAAGGTGGAGGGGACCCTACAAAGTGGTCAGATTATTTCCTCAGAGAGCAAGTGGAATCGAATACTTTAGGTGGATTTAAACTTCCATTGATAAATGGCTTACATCAAAAGCTCTATAAAGAGTCGTGAGTGTCGTAATTTTGTTCCCTGTCCTGGAGCTTCCACCATCTATCTGCTGCTGCTGGAGAACACGAAATTGGGCTATGATTATTATTCCTGAATCCTTTTTTGTGACAACAAATAGAAGTCCACTTCAGCAGACAGAATGAAGGATGAGCATGTGGCTCAAGAATATGCTATTGGTCCCAACAACTGCATAAACTTGAAATTCTTCTGCATTTTAGATATACACTTTCCAGCATAAAGAAAGGACATGCTGATGGTAACAACCCCTGAAGACATGGGTGAGAGTCTGCTCATGGTGTTAGGTCCCCAAACCCAAAGGACATCAAAGGTGTGTGCCTGTAGTTAAATGTTCTGCAAAGTGTGAAGTGTCCACCCAAGTGTGAACTGGGCCACCTCCTTAAAAGAGACTATAAATAGGACGTATGGACTCATTTGTCATTCGTTCCTCTGAGACTCTTGGCCCATGGTGCAGTCCTCCACGCACCTGTATGGTGTGGGTATGGTGGTATGGGAAACCATGCCATTTAGAGGGTTGCCACCTGCTTGGCTGCAGGCTCTCAGGCTCGGCAGTGGGTTGTTATTGAGCTTATGGCTGGGTGATGAGTCTAATGTCTGCCTGTCCGTTGTTTGTGAATATGGCTTATGTCTTGACTTGTTCAGCAGGAAGGATCTCGGGGGACCTAACATTGGTATCAGAGCAGCTGAGAAGACAAGGCCACGTGCACAAAACCATCAAAGCTCATGAAGCCGGAATGGCTCAGCTTGACGGGCTTATCACCCTCTTGCATGGGGTGGTATTGGATGCAAGCGGATGGTTGGAGAACACATGTAAGTCCCTCTCTTGGTGTGTTTTCCATTTAGATAGGTGGCTGTTTATTGGTCCTCTCCATCATCATCTTGATTGGAGCCATGGCTAGAATCTCCTTCCCTACTGCAGGAGGTGAAGGGGGGTGCCATATGGGTGCCAGGATGCTTGGGCACAAGAAGGGGAAGTTGTCTGGAGACAACCTCTCTTGTGTTTGGGAAGGAGGAAAATAGAGTGCTGTCATAATAGGCAACAAGGCATGAATTCCAGTAGTCCCAGCATGGCGTTATGCCTCAGGAGTGGGTGGAGGTAAGCACTGTTGTTGACCTTGTGTGGAGCTGAAGTGAGGGCAAAGAATTGTCTTGCGAGAGCTGGTGCAGCTCTTGAAGACAAATACATGCCATTGTTTTCTCTTTTCTCCGAGGAGGTTACTGAATCCTTGCAAGGAGGTTGTGGCTGTCACCTTGTAGGGTGGTGGCTGCTGCACTCTAAGGTGGTTAGTGCAATGCTCAAAGGCACTGGGTATTTGGGAATTTCTCTATGAGGCGACCAAGCCAGCCTTTAAGGTGGCGAAGGCCTGTCCCAGGGAAGCTGGCCACTTCTTAAGGGTTGGCTGGCTTGCCTAAGGGGCAGCCATGGCCAACCCACAAGACGGTTTGGACTGCCATAAGGGAAGCCTTACCACATGGAGAAGTCTCGCTTGATCCCCATGGCTAAAGCAGTTGCAACAGCTTGATCTCCATGTAGGACATGTCAGCAGGTGCATGCGACTTTGATTGTTTCTCTGCCATTGGAGAAGCCTATGGATAAGGTGCCTGAAGGTTTTGGGTTGGCAAGCCTCAAGATGACAGCATGTTCACTCAAGCAGAGGGTTGGATGGAGATAAGTGTAGGTATGCTGGGATGGAATGTTGTATGGTGGGCTGGTTTAGCCCCTATGGGAGGAGACCCAGGGCACCTAGGAGGCGGCCATGGGCATCCATAGAGGGTGGCTGGCTGCGCTTTGAGGCAGCTAGAGCTGGGCCCCCTCATAGGGGAGCTAAGCCTGCAATAGACACCTCAGCCAGCACTGACTTACATTCCACATCCTTCTTCTTGGGTGGCAGTTTTTTTTTTTTGATTCACTTTTGTTGAGCAACAAGCCAAACCTTCAGGGTAGTTCAGCCAGGAGTTGCCACATGGACAGTCCCATGGCAGTGAAATCTGATATTAGCAGATTTTAGGAATACAATAATTTTTTCCTCTAACCTCATAAAGACTTCACATAGCTGGAAATTTAATAGAGGCTCTGTGCTTAAAAGTAGCTTGTTTTGGAGAACTTATTATTTGTAGAGAGATGGCTGGAAATTGATGGAGGTGGAAGGCCATCATTGGAAAAATATGTGAGAGGCGAACAGTGTCCTCTCTACATTTTGGCAAGTCACTCTTTTAGCCAAGTATTGCACAAAGGGAGAGAGGGCCTCATGTCATATATCCCAGCCTCTATTATTGGACTCCAAGCCACTCCATCTTCTGCGATCATGGTGAAGGTCTCACAGCCAATAAACTCTCAGCCATTATTGTTAGCCAGTCCAGTCTAACCAATGGAAGGTATGACTACTTCCACATCCTGCAGACATGCATGGGCAGTGTGAGGACCTTCATCCTTGAGCATAGGGGCATCCTTTGCATATCAGCCCTCGCTTGTTTCCATGGGGTCGTTGCCACCCCTTCCCAAAACCTTAGGAGTGATGCGAAGGAATGAGTGGAGGGCTTGATTGATACTTGGTCAACGTAGTGGATGGGTTTCTACGACATATGCTAGTGGTTCGGGTTGGAGGGGTTGAACTAGGCCTCAGAGGAGTTCTTCGAGGTCTTTAAGGACCATTTTTATGCATGACATTGTGGTCCTCGAATATGGGAGACTCCTTAGAGTGCCAGGTTTGGGAAGTATTCTCTTGATGCGTATTGATGGGATTCCGAGTATGATGGGCATGTACCAAGTCCTCGAGAATGTATTAGGTCATGTTCATGATCCGACGAAGAGGGCCTTTCTCTTAGGATGCTCTCCACTACTACTAGGTGCTACTTTGGACATGCGCTTCATTGTTCATGGTGTTTCTATGGCAATGTCAAGAGACCTTTGGTGGGGCTGTGCCTGCCATGGTCTAATTGCAGCTAGATAGTCGAGAGAATCTCTGGTGAGGGCTATGCCTACCAAGATCTGAAGCCTTTCTCGGAGACTTTAGCACTTGATGGCTAGTGGTGGATAGAGGATCATGGATGGCTTGGTGTCCCTATGGTGGTATGCAAGCTGGTTCCATGATGATAGGCTTGCTACGGGTGACACGAGAGAGAGAGAGAGAGAGAGAGAGAGAGAGAGAGAGAGAGAGAGAGAGAGAGAGAGAGAGAGAGAGAGAGAGAGAGAGAGAGAGAGAGAGAGAGAGAGAGAGAGAGAGAGAGAGAGAGAGAGAGAGAGAGAGAGAGAGAGAGAGAGAGAGAGAGAGAGAGAGAGAGAGAGAGGTCTACGACGTACGTCATGGTGTGGTTGGAGATCACATGGATGATGTGTATCTCTTGGGCGAGGGGTATTCTAGAGGGATCGTTTTGGAGATATGAGATTGTTGGATTGATCCATGATGGATCCTTAACTCATAGTTATGAGACTTCTATATGTATTATTGTGTGGATCCGTGCCTACAGGTGAAGCATGTGTACCTTTGTATGGCCATATAGATTTGTCACTCATTGATCACTGTAAGTGATCTAGACATGAGTTGAGGGGTCGATGGACGATAGATGAGGTGGTACGTAGTACTAGCCTCCATATCAATAGGCACTAGATTTTTAAGAGTTCCATTGAGTGGATCATAAGCATGAGGGATAATTCTTTTCATGTCATGAGGCTACTTGCAAGTGGAGTCTCTACATATGATTTGTTATGCATATGTGGTGCTTGTTAGTACAAGTCAAAGGACAGAGGATATAGGTTCTTAGTGTGCACAAATGGGGATGGTTTGGTGAGAGATTTTTATCTCCATGAATGCTTGTGAGTTTCTTCCATGTGATAGAGGACTTCTTAGTAGAGTCACCAATGACATCTACATTATGATGAGGATTACGATCCTAAGTAGTTACATGAGGGGATTTGTTATGGGATAGAGGAATTTAGTTTCCTGATCCGTTTTGGGGATTGGTGCATCCATGATGTATTTTTGTTTGATAGTGCTATTTACACATTATTTTGCTTTGATCAATGAATCATCTATGCATTTCATTGCATTTGCCTTGTGTTCATGCGTAGGATTATAACAAGGAGGATACTTGCAAGGAGGATGCAACAATGGTCCTTGTGAGAAGTGTAGTGCGGGCACCAACCCACACAGAGCTTCGACCCCGAGCTACACACCTTGCCACAGGGTGAATGGTTCTATCTTACAAAAGTCCCTCATGATAGATAATACGTGCAGGATATGAATGTAGCTCTTGCAAAATGTGCAAAATATCGCTAGATACCAATGTAGCGCGTAGAGTGCAAAGGGTCATCCCGATGGTGCAATTTCTTCTTTAATTCTTGTTTATTGTTTGGGCAACTGTTTCCAAGTTATCATGGGCATTTTCTTGCCCTTCTATTATGATGCCTTGGAGAGAATCACGTTTAAGATTCTATTTTACATGGAAAAGGAGAAAAAGGGAGTGAGGAGAAGAGTATCATATATCATGAAGGGGTTAGGATTAATGTGCATGAGTGCTCAGTGCATAAAGATTGCATGAAAGATACACGTGGGAAAGCATAGAAGAAAGAGTGTATAGGGAGGAGAGAGGTACCAGTGAGTCCATGTGGAAAAAGGGAAAGGGAGAGGGAGCAAAGACTAAAGTACATGTACGTACCACTTAGAAGAAGATGAAGAGCAAGGGGATCTAGTGCCACTTGGCAAGAGAGAAAATCCACATACACATCGGGATGAATCGGGGGAGAGAGGAGGGTAATACATAAAAATTTTGTGAGGGAGCCTTTCTTTCACATTTGATTCTTCAATTCACTTTTTAGCTTTTTGTTTTTATGTGCATATACTAGAAGTCATCAAGTACATGGAAAGTATTGTAAGTACAAAGTACCTTATGAAAGTAGGTTGAAGTATAGAAGTACCACTTGCAAGTACACGCAAGTACAAGAATAGGACAAGTAAGTACAAGGATAGGGCTTCCGTAAGTAAGTTTCCATAGAGGCTCTATAGGTACCTACCACTAAAGGGCTCTTGTCCTAGAGAACATTGGCACAACATTGAGAAGATTCCAAAGTGCCTACTTGAAGAGCAAGGAAACATGAGCTTTAGAAAGGTTCAAACAAGTGCAAGATTTTCACTCGCACTTGCATCGCATGCAACTGCACACTGCAAAGACTAACACCTCAGTGGCTCAAGTTGGACCAAACTTTCTAATTGCATCGACTCCTATGAGGCAAGTGGAACTGGCCGCCCAGTGTGAACTGGGCCACCTCCTCATTCGAGCCTATAAATAGGATTCCTCGTATGAGGCACTTGGACTCTTGGTTCTTTGGTGGAGCTTAGTCACCCGTATTGGTTGGGGGCAGGTGGTATGGGACGTTGGTCCCTTGGTGGTGGTTGCCCGCTTGACTACAAGCTTTTAGGCTCAGGGGTGAGCTTGTGTTGGCTCTACGGTTGGAAGGTGAGCTTAATGTCTTCCCTTTTATTGTTTGTGAATATGGCTTGTGTCTTGTCTTGTCGAGCACGAAGGATCCAGGAGGTTCTGGCATGTCTTGGGAGGTATATCTACTCCTCTTCCTCAAGAACTAGTGTGCAATCGTTGTTAATTTTGGTGCATATTCTAATGCGATCCATCAATGAGTTAGGCTTCATGCAAAAAATGCTTGCATGTAATTTTCCATTGCTTAGGCCATCTAAAAATAATCTTGTCAGCTTTTCAACTTAAGGGAGGTGAATGTAGTGTATCATATAATGTTTGAACCTTCTAACTCCTCTCACTGATGCACTATGGCTTTGCTTGAAGTGAAGAAGTTTAAGGATGTCGTTTCTAATGTCAACAGGTTTAAATTCATGGATAAATGCTTCCAAGATATTATCAATGCTTCTAAATTATTCTCAATTTAGCATTTGGAACCAAGCCATGGTGTATGCTTTTAAAGTTAAATCAAACACGTGATACTGAAATTTAGTCGCATTAGATTAGGCATTGTCTGTTCCATACAAAACACTTCGCATATTTTTTGCCAGCTCGGTAGGCGAGAGAGATTCAGATGAGGCTTTGGATAGTTTGCTTAGGTTTTCTAGGTCCAATGTTTGGTTAGACTCTGTTTTAAGTGATTCAATAGATTCTGAGGAATTTGTGCTAGGTTAGCGAACAAGTGTGGCATCATGTATTCAAAGACTGGTTCCCCATTAAATGTATACAAAGATGGTAGAGAACGGAGAGAGGAAAATAATTCCATCCCTCCACATCTATGTATGTTGTCTCGCCAGAAGATGGGCTTTTCAATTTATGGATATCTACGTGATTGTTCCTTTGTTCCAAGGGTGTGGAAAACACCCAAAAGACTTAATTGATTTTGGAACAAAGTATAATTCCATTAGGGGATTGTCTTGTGGGAGTTCGTGAGCCATCACTATTTGATTGGTATTTGGTAAGGCTTGAGCACCCAGTGCCATGGGCATATTACAATGGGCAGCATGAAAGGAGGTCGTCATGATCCTCATGACGACCTCCCCTTTCACCCCGACTTGTTGTCTTTGAATTGAAGATGCCCTAGGCTTTTATCTTCTTTGGATAAGTAATGTCTACCCAGGTTTCCACACTCAGTGTCTCCTAGGGATATTGCTTGGTCAATTAAGTTCAAGGGGTGGTCAAATTTTACGGGTGCTATTTGGCACTTAAGTAGGATTGGATCAATGATCCCCGAGCCTCAATCTAAAGCATTGCTTCTCGATGATATTCAACAACTGTGTCTCTTTAGCATCTATTAGGGAGATCATTAGCCTATGGAAGCCTATGGAAGCTCAAGGAGTGAGCGTTTGTAGTGAATGTTTTTACTAACCCTCTTGTTGGATTATGTGAATGGGTTTTGATTTAAATTCCGGGTGTAGAACTATTTCTCACTCTATTTGCAAAGGTGTCTCATTGAGACATTGTTGGACTCTGAAGGGATTAAAAGGAGTTCACGTTGACTTGCACATAAAAAGTGCTTTTTATACTTCTTTTATGAAATTAGGATTTGCAAATTGACCCTTCATCTGCTTCCAATTACTTGAGTTACATACCATTGGAAAGCTCTTGATGAGTATTTTCACAGTATGTTAAAAATTTTCTATCATTTTTTTACAATTTTGACTTGTCTTGACCAACTATTGACCAAGGTTTGACCATCTATATTTGGTTTTCTTTTATCCCACAAATGGGTCCCTAGTGAAATGTTGCTCCATAACTCTATTTTTCCAACAATCCCCTCCTAACTTAACACTAGTGAAATATGGCAGGTAGATATATTGTTGTTATAGTTATCAAGTTTAAATTAGGTACGTCTAGTTTTCACATATTGTGACAAGTATTTATGAGCACACACAAGGACCTTAAACATGAAGAGCACTCCAATAACACATATCACAAGGAGAGCTCACACATCCCCCGCTCTTTTGAACGAAGTACTACATGGAAAGATAGAGACAACTATAGGATCCTAAGTAATGGAATGTAGACTCAAACATCTCGCTCAACTATCAAAGTTGGTTAGGCTTATAAGGTTAAAGTCATATGCTCTCATCTACACCTATCAAACAAACACCCACACATACAAGGTGTAAAATATCCACCATATAGTTCCGAATGTAGATGTATTACCCCTTTGTGCTCACATAAGTCTAACATGCGATCTCATATATACATGGATGAGTGACAAAATTCCAAGGAGCACTAGAAGGTTGACTAGTAGGTTGAACATCACTTCTTAAGTGCATAAGCAATGCTCTCCAATATGCAAAATCTTTCGCTAATAATTCTCCACCATATGTGAATCCAACATAACCAGCACATAGACATTATTACACAGACACATTATTAGTTGCTGCCAAATTAGCTGCATGCCTAATTTTGATGTGATTGCTAATGCAATTTTCCAAAGTTGGATGTGACCCCTCTTGGGTTTGGCTTTCCTTCAATTTTATAATGAGCATTTGCATCAAGACTTATCATTTGGATCATGTGTCTGCATCAAGACTCATCATTTGGATCATCCAATGCTTCATGCTGAATATAAAATTGAGCTTGATTTACATCTTCCATGAAGATTTCATTCTTATCTTCATGCATCCTTATTCTCTATGTGCACTATTTTATCTTGTTGTGATACCAATTGTTGGTTTTCGGGCCCACAATCAATATAGAGACAAAGAGATAATAGAGACGATGTGGAGAATAGATAAAACATGAGAATAGATAATTGCATTCCATGATTACATCAAGTTACAATGTAGCATAGAGAATATGCATGAGAAGGCAACTTAGGAGATTGGAAATTTTACCGCCTCCATGAATGCGCTAGATCCCGTTTTCTTCATCTTAGTGCTCTTTGCTTCTTCTTCTTCTCATCTTGCTCGAAGCTGAGGTAACTTTTCTTGTACTTGGCTTTTGCATCGCGAAAAGTAAAACATAAAGTACATTATTTAAGGGGCGTATCAGAGTACCCCACTACAACCTTTCTTTTATCGTGCAGATGGCTTCCCTAGTCGAACATTCCCGTAACTCTATTTTTCCAACACCTTTGTTCTCTTGCAGTGTCCAGTGTCCACTTTGATTTGTTAAGCTCACTTCTATTATAGCATTGACAACGGAGTTCTTATGGTTAGTGTTCCCCCAAAAGATGGAATGATAGCCCAGCAATAGGAACTCAAGGACATCGTTTTCTTCCAATTTAGCTATTTGATCGTTACTGTCTTTCCCTTCCCAGTTCCCCTTATCACTTACTTTCCTATTTTAAGTTTTTGCTTTATTACCTCAGTGATCACCAACCACGCGATGTCCATAGGCTGGGTGATAGGTAATGTCTCTACAAGGGCCCTACTCACAACAATGTCCCAGCTAGGCATGACGTCCTTACTAAGGTTCAATCATAGACCCTTGCTTGCCCACTCCTCTTCTTCCACTTCCTAGTATCTATGGTGATGCTTCTAGATTGGGGGGGCATATGAGTCCCCGTTCATTGGAAGTTTGGCAGTCATTAGCACTTTTTGCCAGTGTGGTAAGTCTTGCATGATGAGGTGTACGGTGAAGCATGGGGTGACCGGAACGGAACGTTCCCCACTAAAGTTTTCCATTCGGGTCACCGAATGGTTCGATCAGCTGCTGGATTGATGTGATGTGCACCAATTTTATTGTAAATTGGGATTTACAGCAGGTTTGAAAAAGACAATTACCTTAAGATGCGCGTAAAGGCAATTATGTTAAGATGCGTTAAGATGGAAAGAGAGCAATTCAGCCCCACATCTTTAACCATATAATCTCTTAGCCATTGGATTTATTCATTCCTTTGGTGAGAAACCATCACGTATGTTAAAGAATTACAATCCAATAGTGGCTTATAAAAAACTAAAGAAGCTTCATTATGATCCTCCATTTTCTTCATAAGAGTCTAAAATAATTTTTATTTGTTATGAACAAGAAATATACTCTTCCATGTGGGTAAGGGCGAGTTTGAAAGGACAATTTACTCATCTCTTGATCTCTTTGATCTTTTGATAGGAAGATTATCAAAAGCATTGCTTACGGATGAGCATGTTGCTATGTTTGAAACAAATGCATGTGGCCGACTTAAAAAGGATATCATAAAACCATATGAAACAAAACCAATGCTCATCTTTGATTAAACCCTAAACCCTAAACCTTTCATATTTTTTAGTGAACTTGATCACCAAGTGAATTGCCTCAATTGATACCATGTGTCCCTATTTCCGGCCAACAGAAGTTGGGTGATTGTTACGCATGTGCCCATAATTACGGTGACGGGAATTCACCGAACCTATCATACATGTGCCCATAGTTTTTTTCGTACTCGTATGCTATATTTTTCCCACCGTTGGACATATGGTATTATCAGACATATGAAATCGCTTTTCATACTACAGCATTCAAATCACTTTTCTTATTCCAAAATTGTATTCATTATATGAAAGTGATTACTGAGATAGCTTTTTATACTCTAAAATTGTATTCCATTTTTGTATGTAAAAAGGGATATTCATGGAAAACATATTGTATGCGTTATATACCTATTGTATATTGAGAGTCTGTACAATATAAAAATTGTACTCTCTGAGTCGTTGACTATATATCTATTATACTTCCCCTCATATATAATGTATTAATGTAGTAGATGAAGGACATTGTATATAATGTACTATGTTGTAATGTATGTAGTAATGTAAGTAGGTAATGTATATATACATAATACATACATTATACTCTCTTGTATTGTATTGTACTGTATGGTAGAGTAGATTATAATGTCCTCTAAAGTAGAGTACAATACAATACATTACATAATATATGTTTTATGCATACTGCACTAAACCTACAATACTTATTTATAATCTTTTCCCCACCTCTTGTTGTAGGTCATGTATGGTCATGCATGGTATTTTTAATCATATTTTTTCCGTACTTCCGTACTCGTATGCATTTGCCGTATAGTTGTCATATGAAAAAACTATGCATGTGGCCCTAATGCTCTGTTTGGTCACTGGTGATCCAAACAGTGCAATCCGGTCACACAAAAAAACATGCATGTGCCCCCCCTAAGATTGTCCTGGGATGCCTTCACCCCCCCTTTTTTTTGTGGTGCCTTTTATCTTTATGCCTCATTTTAGATACTCGTTGGCAGTAGTCTTTTTTGAATCATCTTTCTTAGCAGACCTGGGCAATGACCCCTTATTGGGGGATGCCCCAAAATCTGTCAAGGACAGATGTTGCTTGCTCCTCCTATCTTAACCTGTTCTATACTTCACTAGGTGACACTTCTCAACCTTCTCCTCTTGTCCTTAGGTGTCTTGCATAGATCGATGTTCGTGACGATGGTGATGGCAGGGACAACACCATGTTCTCTCACCCACAATCCTCTTTGATCTCTTGCACTCGTACCCTGAAGTCTCCCCTTGTCTTATGAACTTGTCAATGTCCTCCTGCTGCTGCTGGGATGATGTCCCTGATGGGAGAGGTGATATCTCTGCACTGAGGAAGATTTAGAATATTTTTCAGATATATTATATCCTTGATGTCCGTCAAGGGATTTGATGTCCCTGCCACACCTTTCCCATGGGTAGCCCTACAGTGACCCCCCATCTCTGTAGCACTCAGGGGCACACATTTGCCACTTAACCTTTCTTTTCTTCTGTTTGCACAGCCTGTAATAGGCACTCTGGAACTTCAACCCTGCTGTAGCAGGTGGGCGAGGCATTTGCTTGGCCTCCCTTCTTTATCCTGCAATCCAAAAAGTGAAACCCTCAACCCAGACTTTCAAATTCTATGCCTATCCACACACATATTAAGAACGAGTGCAAAGGCCTTTGGACCAACCTCCTACAGCTACAATGCCCCTAAGACAACCTGAAGATCCACACGAACATGATATAGTTTGTGTTTTTGCCCCTAGGTCCGCTTCTCACTTCCTCTTCATGGCCATTACCCTCAGGTCGTCACTGTAACTCTTTGTGCATTCATTTTGAGCCCTGTGAAGCTCATGTGTGTCCCAGACCTCTAGCTTTCTTGTTAAGTGATAGCAACACAAAAACGAAACAATAAAAGCAGAATGTCATATCTGTTGCAAGTTCTTTCGACAGTGCTAAAGCCTGCCATGGCTGCTCCTTCCACTCACAGAAGACATGTGCCCCTTTTCGATGGTCTGCTCCTTGGACCTTCCCTAATACAAGCAAGTACACACAGTGTATGTTCAATGTGTAGTCAAGCTGTTATGCCTTATCGAAGGCTGTCCCAGCTTCTTTTGAACTCTGAAAGTTCATTTCTCGAAAATCCCACCTACCTAGAGGTTATGCGGAGGCTCTTACACTGCCACTTCAATCTGCAGTCCAGATTTTTTTTCAAAAAGAACATGAGATGCTCCTCTTGCATTGGGCACTAAACCCTTTCAGATCTTTTACAACCACCTTTGCTTATCTAAACCCCCCCCCCCCCCTTTCCCCCCCCCCCCCCCCCCCCCTTCCCCCCCTTTCCTTTATGGGTCTGAAATGAAGAGATTGAGCAAAAAATGGAGAAAAGGGAAGTGGAAAATACAGGTTCAATGGAAAACTCAGCAATGATACGAACCCTAAAAATGGATTTTTTTGCTATTTCTTGCTATCTATCTACGTAAACGTTAAAACAAAGCTGAAAATACTGAGAATGAACTCCCAATCAAGCAAGTCAGTCCTGGAACACACTCACCGACGTGATCTTCCAAGCATGATGACCGACAAGATGCATCCCCAACAACGGTGCCAAAATGTTTGATGTAGACGTGCTCGCATGACACGTACAAACTGGCATGGATCTTGGCCCGCAAATTGTCACTCCGAGAGACGAGTTGGTGGTATGATGACTTTCACCATGCTATGAGACACGCATGTGTGTGTGTGTCTCATACACACATGCATACATGCACCCATGCGAGCAAGTCTCACTCATGGACAAGGAACAAGCTCCCAAAAAACTCTCACTTGATTAGAAGAGAGAATGAACAAAGGAAAAGTACAAATGAGAGTTTGCTCACTTTTATAGTCAAGTTTTACAAAATGATCATCTAAGTTTGATTCGCTAGTTAGGAGGAGAATTTACTAGCATGTGTGTCAATTGTGAATCATTTGCAATCTGCTGCTCAGTTTCGTACTAAAAGGTGGATCTGTCTTGGGGACAAAGAAAAGTTATTCATAATAGAAGTTGAAAAGTGACACCCCCGGTTCTGAAGAGTTGTAGCTGGTGCTTCTGTTTCCATGTAATCTAAACTGTTTTGGATATATGAATGTACTTTCTCAATATAGAAGTTGCATGCTTTTAAGGCTGGTGAAATTATTTTATTAACTGTGTACAGTCTGCATATGCCATTCTTTTATGATCTTTACAGTGAGGTTCGAATCGAAGGTCTTGAAACCACTGACTATTTAGATAATCTGAAGTGCAAAGAACGTTTCACAGAACAAGGGAATGCAATAACCTTTGACGGAGAGGTTCGTTGTCTCTAATCACTGTTCTGTGAGTATGCTTATGGATTTATGCAATATTCCTTTTCCATTACGAAACATGCCTTGGAAACTTTTCATATAAGGTTAACTGATCATCTCTGATAAATCTTGCATCTTTATTTGCAGTTGGATAGGGTTTATTTGGGCACACCAACCAAAATTGCCATAATAGACCATGAAAAAAAGAGAACATTTGAGCTGAGAAAGGACGGGCTTCCTGACGCTGGTAAGATCTTGTTTCGGATTGTTCTTTATGTACGTGTTAAAATATTCCACTTTTTTAATACTCCATTACTTGCAGTTGTATGGAACCCTTGGGATAAAAAATCAAAAACAATAGCTGACCTTGGCGATGATGACTATATGAGAATGTTATGTATAGAATCTGCAGCAGTGGAGAAGTCCATAGTTCTGAAGCCGGGTCAAGAATGGAAAGGACGACAAGAAATCACAGCAGTATTGTCAAGCTACTGCAGTGGACAATTCGATCGCCATGTAGCATCAGATGGATGATTGTGTGAATGGGAGTTTTCACAGGTCACTTGTATGTTGACAGTCATCGAGCTACAGACCGCATTAGTTACACAGGCTTCTCATTGTTGCTGTTGTCTCCGTAATAAGAAACATACGGAGGGGGGCTGGGCTTGGATGCATGGGTTTCATTTCTTCTGCACTTCTTAATTTCTTGAAATGTACAGTTTCTTGGACTATTGGGATGACCTAAATGAGAAATGCATCTATCAGACCCCTCTTATTTTTAAAGATATGTTTCAGCATTGTTTGTCAATGCTGAGATGATGTGGAAATAACTAAGATATAATTGGTGTAAATACAGAAAACTCCTTAACCATGATTGTGTGCCTCAGCATTTTTTATTAATGCTGAGATCCTTAAAATTGGACAGGCAAAAACAATGTCAATACAGACACTTGATGTAACATTATCTATCCTGGACACATGATTCAGTATTCTTTGGAATTCTTATGTGCTCATGTACTCCCATTGGTATTTATTGCATCCAAAAACCAGTCAGCTATTCAAGGTACACATGCTTCAATTGTATAATTTTATATTTTCATGCAGTGCCTTCCGGAATCTAGCTTCCTACCCGGCTCACTCCCTCTCCAATGTCAAAACATAAAAAAACAGGAAAAATAACAAATTCTACTTTCAGCAGGACAGATGAATGCACCAAGCATTTGAGTCGTGGGTCAGATCATATAAATCTATCTTTGCTGTCAGGCTATGTCTCACAACTTATCATTATTGACCGCGCGCTATTTTAAATGTAAAATAACAGTGAAGTTTTAGAGGTTGTCAATGGACATGTCTCATACTTACGTTGGACAGCCTCTCAAGTGTGCATTGTAAATATTGGATGCGTGCACAAATTTGCACAATGATGTTTTATTGCGTCGGTCAATCAATGTTCTGGTATTTTGCGCCTCTCTGCAGTGGATGTATGGCTTTGATTTGCTCATGGTCATAGATGCAGATGCATAGGATATATTAGGGTCGACTTCAACGGGGCAGTGCTGCCTATGACGAGATCAACGGTCACTAGATTCAGCCTTTTTTAAAAATGGAGGTTCGGCCGAGGTCTACTCCCCGGGCTTTAACTTTGAAATTGCAACTCTACAACGAAGGGTATAGTACCCATGGGACCTCCCTTGTCCCACAAGAACAGAGGTTTACAAGACTGGGTTGAACAGCGGTCACAACTACCGCAAGGCTAGTCAAACGATATGGCACATCAGCCATATGTTTCATCATTCCAGGTTATACATGTCCCTTACATGTGGCCGGCAGGGATTGAACCCTCGCCCCCGCCTCAAGAAGCGAGATGCCCAACCAGTTGCCTTAACGGCCTGGGACAATTCACCGAAGCCTTTGCAACCGTGGAGATGGAAGTCATTGAATGCTCAACTCGAGGGACCTCAAAATATTGGATTTTACTTTGTTGTATGTGCTTTCCTTCTTTAATATAAGTTACAGTAGTTGCTGCAAAGAAATAAAAAGGAACTTTTGGTACCCACATGGCGTCCGCTATTTTGTAGTTTGGGATCTTCCATGTGGGCCATCATCCAAGATATTACAATGGAGATAGCTGGAAATGTATATATCTCTTGTGTATGATTAGACCCAAGTCATTAGTATTATATGAGAAGACTAGTAGAGAGCTTCTCCTAGCTTCACGATACAAAACATAGTAGGTTAAGATGGTGGTGGTGGTGGTGTGTGTGTGTGTTTTTTTTTTTTTTTTTTTTTTTAATAATTAATAAATGGAGGCTCGGCAAGCGGCTACTCTCATTAGCCTTAAACTTTTGTTTACTAGTTAGAAAATCATTGATTATGTGCACAAATGCGAACATGGATTGGAATTAGGTCCATCTGCGTATATGTTGACAACCACTAACTAATTAGAAAGTTTTGGTCACATCTCCCCTGAGAGCACTTGCTTTTTACTAAGATACTGTAAAAATTGATCTATACTCGTTTTCTTGGAAATAAACAAGGATAATTTTGTGAATAATCATTCTTTAAACGTAAGGGTTCTTTCACAAAAGTTCAGTAGATTGTGTAATGCCCACATTTTCATTATCATTGACTTGTCGACCAAAAGACAATCCACTGAAAGTTCTTTTTATCCTTTAAATCTTTCTTATCTGTTGATTAAATGTGGTTAATATCATTATTATGCGATGAATAGATTGGGTAAAATCCAATATGTTAATGATAACATGCTCTTCAATCGAAAACTAATTGCCCTCAATTGAGAATAAAAGTGAAACATGGAACAATCAGATTTCAGAGCATTGAATAATAATAAAATGTATCGTGTGACAAATAAGACGCATGCATAGAATTTAAACATTGGATTTTGTAAACAAATATTTTACTAATGGAACAAGTGATCATCTTCATTTTGACGTTTTTATATCCATTGAGATAGAATTATTTTTTTAATTTACTAAATATTCAAGTTATTGAACATCAATGCATATTATAGTCACATCATAATGAAGTACTTTCTTCGATGTTAAGATTTATTAACCTTATCTTCAAATAATGGGAGGTTCATATGGCTAGGATTCATGGAAGAGTTTTTTTTTTTTATTATTTTAATTTTTTGCCTAGTAATATGTAGCTATATCAAATCATTTATATCAAACTCCTTTGAAATTCTTTTTTGTTAGTTTTTTATGTGTGCCATTTTTGAATTTGTTTTATTCTATCTTGAACTTCCTAAGGCAAGGCCATATGCTACTTGGGTATAAACCATAGGAATACTAGTTTGAGTTAGACAATGGAGGTGTAATTTTTTTTGCCAAATATTACTTCAAAGGGTGGACTCTTAGTAGGATTGATTTGTGTTATTGCATGCAAATTAAAGACTTGGTAAGTTTTTTCATTTCCATTTCTAAGATTCTTTCTAAATACAAGTTTAATAAATCTAAAATTATGTGATTACTGACTTCACTTTGACCATTACTTTTGAGATGGAATGCATAACCAAAATGTTCTACCCAAATGTGATTAAAGAAATGAACATCATGAAAATAAAGTAACTTTAGAAAAACTATGGTGTGAAACAATACTTTTCATAAGAAATTTACCAACTTGAGGTGTGGATATTGTTTTTTGTAAGGAATAAAATATGCATATTTGCCAAACCTAGCCACTACTGTTTAAAATTTATCATTATGTGAAGATTTCCGAAGAAGAGTAAAAAGATCCATAGAAATTTGTTGCGATTGTTTCTTTGGGATTAAACCCAAGGTTTTGCCATGATGATGCGAAATAAATTGTGTAGTATCTTTTTTCATGTGAGGTCAAAAGCAGGATTCATAACGTGCACAAATAGTGTATTGTTTACTTCCTTGTCCCATATATGGTGGTTCATGCATTTATTTCATTATAAATTTCTTAAAAGTTTGTGGGCTTCATAATTTCTTTTGATAGTAAAAGAAATCACTATCAAAGGTATAACCATGAAGATTTCGTAGCTTTGAGCTATCTGAAATTGTTCTATGCACATGAAAAACCCAAAACAAATGCAAAATTGAAAATTAGTCTATTAAATGAAACATGAATAAAATGGGTTCTTTTAGGAGGTAAACAACTAAGAACATAAAAAATTTCACTATGTTTTTTGGGTTGATATTGAAACATAGGATAAAAATTTTGAATAAAACCAATCTATTTTATATGCATATAAAATCATTTAAATAAATTATTCATTGCTTGTTGACTTTGGAACCCGCAAGATAATCCTTTTAAATCTTCTCTGCATGTGCAACATGTCCATTATTATTATGTGTTATTTATTTTCTCAAAGGGCTTAATTTTTTGTTTACTTTTAAATGCAATAAAATGATCTTTCCCCTTAAGCATGTAGTTATGACTGAGCCACAAGCATCAACTATTACTACAAAGACTAGTTGTTGAAAAGTGAATATTGGAACATAACTTCATGCAAAAGAAGATGTTTAAGTGTTTCATATGACTTTTAATGTTATGGGCCATGTATCATATTGAAACATGAAAATCTCTTAAATAAATTTATGATAAAGTTACATAATCCAAGAAAATTTTACATGTATTAGCAAAGTTAGAAATATAAAAACAATGAATAACTTTTAAGTTAGAAGTATAAAAACAATGAATAACTTTTACTTTCATGGGATCAATTTGAATTCATTAACTAGAAGCTATATGTCCAAAATATTAAAGCTTATTTAGAAACGGAAACCCTTTTGAAGATTTGCATATGATGTGTTTTTGCATAACATATTTACGACTATATGAAAATGATTTTTATTGTCATGATAATTTTACAATAAATTAGAATACATCAAAGGCAAAAATACGAATAAAACCTTGATAATAAAAATATATGTTAATCAAAATTTATGCAAATGTGCTATGTGTATTTGTTAATCCAATGGCATTAGCACGTCCATAGTGATAAATTTAAATTATAGAAGCAATTTTATATATGTCATTAACATGAAAATTCGGTGATAAACAAATTTAAAATTAAACTTATTAGATACAATGTCCCCTCTTAGCTTATTCAAGAAGTTGTCTACACAAGTCATTGGATATCAATTATTAATGGTTACTTTATGCAAAGCGAATTGGGACCCTTTTATCAAGCAAATCCTTACAATTGATGCTATGCTCGTTTTTCTTGAAATAGACCATGCTTATAGGGTGCCTTATGTGGAGGTGAACTACCAAGGATAAGGTCAGTACTATGGTGTGTATTCTTGGGATATCAAGCTCAACATGGTGATGACTGATCATGACAAATATCATTTTTTGCTTCTCTAAATGTATAGTGGTTATTTTGATATATATATCAGGGATATTTTTAGTGAGCTTCATTGGATCAGTCTACCATGATTGATGGCATAATTTTTTCTTTCCAACTCAAATAATTCATGGACATGGACATTGGGTTTTTCCTTATGTATTGTTGTTTATATATTATATTCATTGTGTTGTTGTATTAGATTATTTCTTGTACACTCTCTTTATGTAATAGAAAAAGAAGTACAAGATCATTCTTCATTGCCTCAATCTACGTGGGATCTTATCTTCCTCATGTCCTTTCTCTTGGCATGGTATCACAACCAGTGTAGTTGTAGAGAGCTTGTGACTTATAGTGAAGAGTCCTTGAGAAGGCACGGAGAAATTGTGCTTCAAAAACAATCTTAGACTGCTATGAACTTTGGCGGTAGGTAGAAAATGCCAAAACTATTCTCATGAGTTGTTTCTTTAGGGAAACTCATTTTGCTCAAGCTTCATGTTTGGAGCCATTTCAACCTCTGTTTTGAGCATGTAAGGTGGGCCCCATTGAAAACCCTTTTTTTTTTGCAAAATTATGACTTGCATTATGTTTCCTATCTTCAAACTATTTCAAATGCAAAGTTTCAAGAAATTTTGTGTATTGTTAATAAGAAAAAATTGTTTTTCTAAGTACATATTGTCAAGTCACATAGGAGCTACATATAAGTAGTTCAATACTTTTATTAAAACCAAGAAGAATATCCCAAAATTTATTGATCTTGTGTCCATGTTGATAAATGAAGAAAAGAATTTGGTGAAGACTCAAACTCCCAAGGAAAATCTAGTTCTAAGCAAGTATTCTACTCTAGTAGAGAAAGAAGCCAAGGTGGAGGCCTTTGAAGTGGATGAGAAAATAGTACACAAGACCAAGATCAACAATAAACTTATGCCAAAGATAAAGGACATTTTCAAAGCAAGGGGAGCCAAAGAGGCTATAGAAATTTCTAGAGAAATGATACAAGTAATGATACTAAGGCATGATGGAATGGTAAACCAAGTAACTTTGAAGATGATTGTAGGTTGAAAAAATGAAAACAACAAAAAGCAACAGAGAAAGTATGTGTCCACAAGTGCAGATAATCTAGAGAAACTTTTTTGCAAAAATTCTAAGTTCCTGGACTTTTTTGAAAGGGGTGATGATACATCACATACTATTGAGCATACATGATATAGCATTGTTCATGGAGGATGTGAAGCTAAAGCATCTTGTTGATGTACTACATGTTCAGAACATAACAATGAACCCATTTTTTTTTTTTTGGAAAAACAATTGACTAAGGATGATAAGTCAGGTTCAATTCTAATGGATTATATGTAGAAGAGTACAAGAAGCATAGAAGACTGATTGCCAAAGGGAACAAAGTGGGTAAGATGTTTACTTTCAATATGAAAATCCTGAAGTGGACTCAACCATGTTTGCAAAAGTTGAAGGTGTTACTAGTGACATAAAAACATGGAGCAAATGACATGCAAACATATAGAGTCTAAATTTGATCCAATCAAAGGAGCTTGTCAATGGATTATCAAAATTCAAGGTTGCAGAGATGTGGAAAGTACACGAAGCATGTCTATGATAAAGATTGAAGAGCATCATTTCATCACAAACATGTTAGTGAGAATGTGCTAGAGATAATGCATACAAATGTTTGGGGTTCTGCAAAGAAAATATCCATGGAGGTTGAAGGTTTTATGTCACGTTCATCGATGACCATACATGGAAAGTATGGATATACTTCATGAAGAAGAAGAGTGATATGTTTACGCACTTTCAAAATTTCAAGAGTATGGTGGAAAAGCAGATAGGGAACTATAGTCAAACTTTAATATGTGATGAATGAGGTGAATACATATCAATGATTTTAGTAATTTGCTTAAGAGTCATAGAATTCAAAGGAATTTTTTCATGCAAGTACACAACACAATAGACTAGCATTGTTCAATGTAAAATAAACATATTGTAGAAATAGCAATAGCCTTGATGGTTGAAAACAATATGCCTCATTGTCATTGAACAAAAGTTGTGCACATTGTTGTATACATCATGAACAGAACTCCAATTGCTATTGTACATCAAGTTACACATGAAGAAATTTTTTTAAGTAAAAAGTCATACCTATCACATATGAAAGTATTGGACTCCATTGCATACGTACATGCTTCATATGAGTTGAAGAAAAAACTTGACAAAAAGCAGGAAAATGTATCTTCATCGGGTAATCCCTTGAGCAAAAGGGATATAAATATCAGAACCCATTCATACACCAAGTGAAGGTAACTAGAGATGTGATATTTGATGAAATGGAAATGTTTTATGCTGATGCAAAAGAAGGAATTAATGTTGACTCAAATGACAAAGGAAATGTTGAAAACTCAAGTGTACAATCTCAAGTTCTAATTGGAACAGATAAATCACCTAGCAATAGTTCCAATTCAAGCACATGGAGTGGAATATTGCATGAAAATTTTAGTCCAACAAATTCATCAACTATGTAGAACCCTTGATGTGTCACTTTGCCTAGAGGGAATTTGGCGACCAAGGTTAATCCAACAAGAATTTCGAGAAAAGATTTATTGGCAACTATCAGTGTCTTGTTATTTAGAAGGTTTCATTGTCCTCCGATGCTTTCAATTGCTAGATGATTTAAAGACTTTTGGTGTTTTCTGGTGCTAAATGCTCTAGTATTTTGGTGTTCAAGAGCCTCAAGGTTCCGATGAAGTTCGATCTTCCATTTATGCCCTCCCTTTTTTAAATATGTGGTGGTTACCCCACAATTCTACTATATCAAGCAACATCCATCATCTTAATGACATTACGTCCTTCCATTGCCAAAAACATTCTTCCTAGCTTCCATGCCTTTTTAGGTGGACGTGCCAATCCTCACAATTATTCCCTCACCATCTCGCTCATGCCTATTTTCAGTTCCTTGCAACGTAACCTTGAATAACGATGGTATAACATAGAG
Source organism: Ceratopteris richardii (assembly GCA_020310875.1). Taxonomy (NCBI): domain Eukaryota; kingdom Viridiplantae; phylum Streptophyta; class Polypodiopsida; order Polypodiales; family Pteridaceae; genus Ceratopteris; species Ceratopteris richardii. The sequence goes on from CM035408.1 coordinate 119,553,525, forward strand.
GCACGATGGAAAGAGTCTTGAAGGTGCTTGGTAGATCAATGTTGATATATTTAGGTAGTGATGTGTATGAACACACTAGGACTGCCAAGGCACTTTTTTCCCTCTTTAGGAGGTTTTTTCCCCTTGACTTATATATATGCCTATTGCCCTAACTGGTCACTTATCTTTGTACATTCTAGTGGTAATACATTGAGTATTGTGTATTGTGTTCCAAACTTCTCCTTCTTCCCTATGATGTTTGCATGCTTTCGTAGACATCTAACTCCAACAATTGATATCAGAGAAAGTCGCCGCTTCATCTAGGGCATCGTCGACACCCCTCCGATCACAGTCTCAAAATCGCATGAAATTTGGTGAGCATACTTACGGTGATTAAGAGATCAAAACACCTTTGCTGTGTCATGCCAAAATTGCGATGTGAGCTCGTTTCGATCTCTGAACGCACTATCGCAGTGCTTGTGCAGGCTATTTCATCTTTTTGTGCCAAAGATATATATAGGATTCGGTTTGCCAGTATAAGCATCTCAAAGTTTGCTACATGTTTAGTAGAACTTGTGAGGGTAGTTCTATTCAACTTTTTCAGATACAATCATTTTTCTGCATCACGATATTTTACTCAGTGGCCATGGTTGAAAGAAGTGATGTATTTCGTATGTTGGTTGTTGAGGATAAGTTGGATGGTACAAAATATCCATTGTGTGCTTATATGATGCATCATGTATTGGTCACAAAAGGACTGTGGAATATTGTGCAAGGTGTCCAAAAACATCCAACTACACCTGTAAATACAGGTACTAAAGCTGATGCACATGGCGTCGAAGATGGTGATATTCTGTAGATTCCTGTTCGTGCTGTAGTTCCTGTTGCACCTACTGTAGAGAAAATTTGTTGGGATGGTAGAGATGCTCAGGCACATGCATTGATAGCCTTGTCTATCAAACGTGCCATTATTCCTCACATTCCCTTTTGGAGAACAACTAAGGATGCTTGGGATACACTTATCACATTGTACCAGGCTAGGAATGAGGCTCGTGTTGCTTACCTCTAAAAACAGTTGAGAGTGAGCATATGAATGAAGGTGATTCTATGCACAGTTTTCTAACAAAGATCAAGGATTTGAAGGAACAATTGATTTCTGTTGATGAAGTCCTTCTTGACAGTTCACTTGTGTAGACTGTTCTAAATGGTCTTCCCGACTCATGTTAGAGTTTTTCTTCTACTCTTCATTTGATGATGAAAGGCAATCCAAATGCCTTAACATTTGAAGAGTTAGTCTTTGTTATGTTGCAAGAAGATCAGTCTAGGTAGAACCGGTCTATTATGCATGTTGCAGATCAAGCTTTCCTGGCTAGTCAGAAGGGCAAAGGTAAATGGAGCTCATTCATAAGTAAGCAGAAATCTATAAATGCTACACATTGGAAGAAGGAAGACAACGATGAGAAGAAATCAGAAAAGAAAAAATTGTTTTGCAAATATTGTAAAGGAATTGATCATGTCATTAAGAGTTGTCCAAAATTGGCTACTAAAGAGGCAAAGAAAAAAGAGGCTAGAATGTTTGTTGCAGAGGCCTCTACACCAAAAACAGAGTCCGCTAATCTTGTAGAGAATAAAGAATAGGCATTTACTACTGTTTGTAGTTTTGACCCATCTTCTCATGAGTAGTGTATGTTTCTAGTAGACTTAGATGTTTGGTACTTTGATAATGGGGCAACCAAACATATTACCTCACCGTGCAATTTCTTCACTTCACTTGAGCCTACCCCTTCAGGGAATATGGTCACATGCACCAACAACTCATCTTATCCTATCATGGGAGTTGGTAAGATCATTCTAACTACTGTTGACAACAATTCTTTTATATTGTCAGATGCTTTATTTGTGCCAAGGATCAAGAAAAATCTGTTATCAACTTTTGCATTAGCCAAGATTGGCTTGGTTGTGAAATTTGTTGATGACAAATGTACAGTTCATGATGTGTCAAATGGTGATGTGATTATTGCTTCTGACATTTTATGTCATGGGCTATTTAAGCTCATTAGACTATGAAAAAGCTATGAATGATTCAGCATGTGCAGTACATGATTCTCAGGCTATGTCAGATGCAAAGCTTTGGCATGCACGATTTGGTCATCTGAATTTTGCTAGTTTGCTACACCTGTAGAAATCTGAAATGGTTTCCTCTCTGCCCAAACTTGAGGCACCCGGTAAACATATTTGTGAAGGTTGTATTTTGGGAAAAATGCAGCATTCTTCATTCCAAAAAGATGGTTTAGTTCAGGCTACTCAAAAATTGCATCTTGTTCATAATGATGTCCGTGGTCCTATGCAGACACCCTCTTTTGGAAACTATCTTTACTTCATGACTTTCATCGATGATTTTTCTAGGCATGCATGGGTATGTCCATTGAAAGCAAAGTCCGAAGTATTTATATGCATCAAACAATTTTTGGTTTTGGTTGAAAATCTGTCAGCATGTAAAATGGGCAGTGTATAGTGCCATATACACCTCAATAGAATGGAGTTGTTGAATGGAAGAACAGGTCACTCATGGAGATGGCAAGGTGTACGGTCAAGAGTCAGGCCTTACCACATAGTTTTTGGCTTGAGGCTATCATGTGTGCAACATATGTACTTAATAGGTGTTCCACTAAAGCACTGCATTCTATCACTCCATATGAAGCTTGGCATGGGCGCAAGCCATCTGTTGCTCATTTGCATGTTTTTGGTTGTCTGGCATATGCATTAGTGCCTGAACAACATCGTAGGAAATTGGATGATAAAGCAGTAAAATGTATTTTTGTTGGGTACAATTTTGAAAGTAAAGGCTATCGTCTGTATCATCCACATATTAAAGGATTTTGGTTAATCGTGATGTTGTTTTTGTGGAAGATGCTATTCAACCTTTACTTTCATGTACGAGGGAGACATCTTTAGCTCCAAAGTCATGTATGATACTTTGCTACCTCCTTTTACAGGTGGATAGTCTAGTGTTGGTCTTAATGAGGCAACTTCTCAGCCTTTGCAGGTTTCATGTGATTATGCAGATCATTCCATTTTTTATGCAGATTTATATGATGCACTTGTTGATGAGAGAGTTGATATTGAGGAGGCAAAAATTGTGCCAAAATGGTTGGTGCAGAATTTGTGTGACAACAAATTAAATGCACCTCTATCATACTGTACCCATTCAAGCTCTCATAGTGCCTCTTTTCCATCATATTGCTATGCTATGGCTGCATCTAGTCTCTATGATGAGAATGAGCCTGTTGCATTTGATGAAACAAAAAATTCTAAAAATTGGATGGCTACTATGCAATGAGAATATGATGCTATCATGAAAAATGGCACCTGGTCTTTATGTGACTTGCCTCCTAGGAAGAAGGCCATTGGCACTAAGCGGGTATACAAGTTGAAGCATAAGCCTGATGGAACAGTTGATAGGTATAAGGCTAGGCTTGTTGCAAAGGGTTATGTGTAGGAAAGAGGCATTGATTTTGATGAGACATTTGCACCTACATGCCGAATGACTACTGTTCGTAGCATCTATGCACTTGCAGCTCATGATGGTCATAATGTACATCAGGTTGAACATTTTTTCTAATGGTGACTTTCATGAAGAAGTGTATGTTTTTGAATCCCGTGGCTTTGTGCAGAAAGGGCATGAAAACCAAGTGTGCAAGTCAAAGAAGGATTTATATGGTTTGAAACAAGCACCACATGCTTAGTATGAAAAGATATGTGCCTATCTGATTGCACATGGTTTTGAGAATAGTCCAACTGAGAGCACCTTATACGTTAAGTGCGCAAATGATGTGCTTCTAATCATTGTGGGTCTATGTTGATGACATGCTCCTCATTGGTTCTATTGAGAAGCATATTGCTGATTTTAAGATTGATTTGCATGCCTCATTTGAGATGTCACATTTGGGGCACTTGCATCATTATTCGGGCATTTAGTTTATGCAAGTTGATAGGGGAATAGCTTTGTGTCAAGCAAAATATGTTGACACATTATTGCAACATTTTGGCATTGAGGACTGTAAACCTATTGCCATTCCTATGGAGACAGGTTTACGGTTGAGTCTTCATGATGCTGGAGATTGATGTTGTTCTCTATCAGCAAGCTGCTGGATGCTTGATTTACTTATGCATTACTCGGCCAGATATTTAGTTTTCTATCTCATAGATGAGAAGGCTTATGCATTGCCCAGGTGTCAAGCATTGGCAAGCGATTAAGCGCATCTTTTGCTACTTGAGTGTTACTCGGCTACTTGGATTGTTTTATCCCAAGGGGGATCACTATCGCCAGATTTGCATACTTTTTCTGATAGTGACTAGGTTGGTTTCTATAACACTCATGTGTCCACTAGTGGATTTTGCTTCATGCTTGGTGGCTCATGTATATCTTGGTTGAGCAAGAAGTAGCCTAGTGTGGCCAACTTCCAGTTGTGAGGCTAAGTATAGGGCAATTTTCACAATGATTGTTGAGTGTGTGTGGCTAAGATGCCTTATGGTTGATTTGGGTGTTGGTCAGTGTTCTGCCACCACCAATTTGACTGACAGTCAAAGCGCATTGGCAGTTGCGGGAAACCCTGTATTCCATGCTCGCACTAAGCACTTTGAGGTGCATTATCATTATGTTAGGGAGAGGCTCTCTGTTGGAGAGATCAACTTGGCATATGTGCCCATGCAAGAGAACATTGCAAACCTTTTCATGAAGGCTCTGCCTAGGGAGAAGTTTGAAGCTTTCTGCAAAGCTTTAGGCTTACTTCCTTTTGTGGATTGATTCCACATAGCTTGGCACTTCCTTGTACATGAGTGCCAACTCCTTGTTCACCGCATTGTTCCCAGGGGGGACCATATATTTATGTAGTGATGTGTGTGAACACACTAGGACTACTCGGGCACTTTTTTCCCTCTTTAGGAGGTTTTTTCCCCCCAGCTTATATATATGCCTATTGCCTTAACGAGTCACTTATCTTTGTACATTCTAGTGGTAATACATTGAGGTATTGTGTGTTGTGCTCCAAGCTTCTCCTTCTTTCGTGTTGTTTGCGTGCTTCCGTAGACGTGTAACTCAACAACCAAGACATTTACCTCCTTATAAGAAGAGAGAAGGGCAAGTGTACGGCATCATGACCATAGAAGATAGGGAGTAGAAGTGCATGATAGAAGTAGATTTGTGATATACAAGTGCATAAAAATTGGCATATGTCGACACACGTATACAACAAGAGATATATAGAAAGAAATAGAGTTCCAAACATGATACACATGCTCATGGAGATCAAGAGACAATGTATAATCCAGAGTGAGAAGCATAGGTAGATAGAGACAGTCAACTTCTTAGAACAGTCCTTACTACCCCTAATAACTAAGTATGGAAGAACCTGAATTATGACATATAATTGGCATACCTAGTGGGACCTAGGGGTCGAGTGATTCTGTTTGCTAAGGCATACTTCTTTGTTCTATGACTAGGACCCCGATCCGGTCATACTTTTCTTAGTCTTGTTTGCTCTTCTAACAAAACCACTAATTGCACTTCTATTAGCCATAGTAAGACACTAGCCCGGTGTAGTAAAGGGAAGCAGCCGCAAACTTCTCCACCCAAGCACTCCTCCCTCCTCTCACTTCTGAAATGGCCCAAGGAGACCTTGCTTCTCTCTTATCCAACATCAACATCAATGTCCCAATCTTTCGGAGAGCGTCCACCAAAGACCCAGATGATCAAGTACAATGTTTTCTAGCATTGTGCAAAGGCCGTGGTCTGGGGGGCTGAATAGATGCATTCATGACTCTTTTCCCATAAACTTTGGATGGACTCGCTAGAAATCGGTTTAGTTAATTTGAAGAGGATCATTTTGTTACATGGAAAGCCTTGAATGAAGAATTTTCAATGCCATTTTGACCTAGGAATTCAAGCGAACAGGTTATTGATGAGTTGAAGAAGCTCTGGTTGAAGACGAGGGAATCCTTCCCTGAGATGTTGACCAAAACAAAGGCCTTGGTGATGGAGTTATCAGAAGCATTCAATGACTCTCATCAAGAAATGGTTAGAGAAAGCACTTCCTCTTAGTATTAGACATAGACTTTGGGACCTTCTAGAGCCAAATGCTTCGTTGGAGGAAATCATGCCTACAAAGACACGCATCAAGCTGGCCCAAATCCACTTCAATGAGATTCCTTCCCTGACAAGATGATGTGATGACTCTCTGATACAACTCAAAAGAGAGTTGGATGACTTTCGGGCACAACAAAAACTTCATGAATACTAAAGAGGATATAGTCGCTAGGCTTGACAAGAGATTTGAAGAGCTCAAGGAAGAGAAGCAAAAGAGAGCCTTAGGTGCATGATATGCCAATCAATAGGGATATCCACATGAACAATGTCTGGACAAGATTGTTTTTCAATTTTTATGGGAAGATGGAGCATCAAGCCAAAGGATGCTACTACTTAAGGGAATGGCAGAACCGCAACTTACTGCATACTAGGGAGAACCAAGTGTGACCTCTAAGAGCTTCATCGCAATGGTGTAGTTCATGGCTATGGCACAAAGCTCCATCCTCAAGAATGCTTTGGGTGCACCACTATTTTACTCTTCTCCAACCAACTATGGCATGTAAAATGGTCCATTGATCAAACTCGCAAAATGCAAAGTTGACCAAGGCGTCCGATTCATGTGCTATTGATGTAGTATGGACACTTCCAAAGTAGGTGCTCTCTATCAGAAAATGTGCCACCATGTGTAAAATACCTAGACCTGTGCAATCATTGCTCTAAGGATTATTCGAGCAGGCTTCCTCAAGCCAATCAAACAATTCATTTCCATGTTTTTGTTAAGTTGATTCCCACACGGTGAGAACCCCTTCGATTGCACCGCTTCTCATGTGTACAACTAAAAGTGATATCAATGATAAGGATGCACATTAGATCCCAACAAGCATTAGAGGAAAAGAGCAGAGCATACAAGACCAGAGATATTGGGCCATGGGAGGAACAAAGGATGAAGGACAACGACACCTAGCCCCATAGGAGGAAGCTCCAAAGGAAGGAGCATGTCAATAAGCTCTAATGGGGAGTCATGACCAGGTTGCTAACCTGCACAAGGATAGGGACAAAGAGAAAATTTTGGCCGGAGTATAGATGATGCTTTCAGAATAGCCCAACATTACATGGAGAACACTACTTCAAAGCTGGCAATGAGAATATCCAAGAATCCTCTCTCGATCAGTAACATATTGAAAAACACCTATCAACAAGTTAGCCTCTACGATTTATTAAGGATGGACACTCGATTCTAAAGTAAAATGGTGAACTCTAAGGTCTTTAAAGAACCATTTTTGCATTCTTTTTTTCAATTTACTTGATGGTTATATGAATTATACATGCTTGTGATTGAGTTTCAAATTTTTTTTAGATCCATTGCTTAAGAACTTGTGACATCATTCTTTACAACATTTGCACTTTTTTTACAAGGATTTTTCCATAAATGATTTTTTATAGGCTATTTATAGCTGATATACCTCAAATTTCTACATGAATTTTGACATTTGGCTTGTATCACCAATAACATTGAAGAGAGCTATGCAATGATACTAAGATTTTCTTATTTCTTACATCATATTTGAAGTTATGAGTATTTTTATATGCATGCATTTGAGTGATATTTGAATGTGATTAAGAGACTTATTAAGGTTAATCACTCAATTTAAGCATTCATCACATTTTTCACAAGCCTTTAACAAAAACCACTTAAATTGACTCCTCGGATTGACGTTTTAAAGTTCCTTTTTTCTCAATTATAATGTGGTAGAACAATGGACAATGAGAATGATTGCAAAAATAGTAGCTACGCACATGAAGAGGTATGTTCCAATGTCCTTCCCAACTTTGTTTCTATAAGCACAAAGAAAAGGCAAATGACAAAAATAATAATAACAAGTACACATATGAAGATGTGTATTCCAATGTTCTTCTAGCTTAGGTTTACATTGGACTTTGTAGTCTTGAGGCTTCCTCTCTCACCAGGAGGCTTTCCTCTACTCCTGAGGCAACCACGGCTTCGATATGCTAAGATGATCCACAAATGGGGGTGTAATTTCATTTGGGCTCACTACCAAGATGCACTCAAATAGCTACACCTGGAGATAGATCCTAACCATGCATAGACAGGCAGTGCCATCTCATTGGGGGAGCCAAAAGAAATAGAGCCAAATTCTCCATGGTTAAATGGCATCGTTGAAGAAGAAGATGTACTTAGTTGGATGGGTGCCAAGTCCCCTCCATGTAATGTTGCAATTTGTAGTGCAATTTCATCGAATGAGGATAAGGAAAGCTCCAAAGTAGAAGTATTAGGGTTAGGAGCATGGGCCCAATATAGAAGGATGGAAACTGCTGAAAGATAAGGGTTCAGACCAACTACCCATCAAGGAGATACCCCACATTGGTTGCAAAACACAACTTTGGGATAGTAAAATCAATGAGACTTACACGTATTCCAAAGAATGTTTTGGCGATAAAAACCATAGTGACAAAGATACCAAAGATAACGTCAACACCACCAGTGCAAGAAATGAATATAAGACAATTAGGAGAAGCAACGCTAGTCCTATTTGCATCTTGGTTATGGAAGGGACCAATCCTCTACGCAAGTTAATCACTTTTCTACAAAGTTTTAAAGACATTTTTTCATGGAACTACAAAGATTTGGTAGACATTCCTGCAACCTAGGGATCCACACAATTCGATTGGTTCCAAATACAAAATGAGTCCAAAGGAGGATTTACAAGCTTAATATAAGGTATGTAGAGGTGGTAAGGATAGAGATTGATAAGATCGAACCATGGGAATCATTGTTCCTATCGAACATTGAGACTCTTAGGGATGTAAGGGTCATGTGATCTTACCCCCATATTCATATATATACATTATATATAGAGCATTGCCTCAAGAGAGATCATTATGTGAATTTCAAGGCTCCCATGCATGTGTGCACATCTCTCCTCTCTTCTCTCTTCGTCCATCTCCTCCTTGCTCCTCTTATTCTGCACACTAAAGCCCTTCATTGGTATCAAAGCTTGTTGAAGGATGGTGTGCAAGAAGCATCAATCGAAGCTTAGGTCACAAAGGTGAATGTGCAGATCAGCACCTCTTGATAGTTGTTGAGTATTTTGGCCATAACATGAGATAAAAAGCTCGAATTGGTACGTTTTAAAGTTCTATCTATAGCTAAAATAGAGGGCTACAACTTCACAGATGAGGACAAAACCTAGTTTGGAGTTCTAAATTTCCAAAAATTCTAGAAATAGAGACTGATGTTGAAGACGAATCTACAATCACTTGAACAATAGGTCAATTTTGGGCTCGAACTTGAGTTTTACAAGTCCGATTCAAGCAATTAAACTTGTTGTG
>CM035408.1:119580439-119597939 GCA_020310875.1 Ceratopteris richardii
TTTTCCGTGAACAGCTATACAGTTGCCCTCCCTACATTATCATTGGTTTGTTATGGATTCGTCAATAGCTGAAATTGATGAGTTCTCTGGAAGTTTATGGACAAAAAATGTTGGAAACACTAATGTATTAGTTGAGGATGTCAGAGTCCAGAGTCATCAACAATTATCTGCAGTAAATGTTGTTGTCCCTTCCAGTTTGAAGCTTTACTTAACACCGGTATCCTCCATGGATGCTATTCATGAAACTACTTCAAGATGGGAAGCTCCCACAGAATCATCTGATTCTCCATGGTCCATAATTGTTGGATGGGATTATGTGGTGCAAGTCATGGCCTTTTCAGCTCAGTCAGGATCTACTCCTATATACATAACTAAGGTTTGATTATTTGACCCTTATAGTTGTGCCACTTTTGTACATTGTTGAATGTTTGCTCAATAGAAGGTTTTGTATAATTCAGAGCATCTCATTCTTAGGGTTTTGCAACTCTTTTTGTGAAGGTTGCAATTGAAGCACTTAATTTTAGGAAGCTGCTTATTGTATGAGGATTGCAAACTTATCATGCTTCTAGTTTCTAATTTAGCTTCTTCTGTCTCATAAAGCGATTATCTCGATATACACTTTAGATTATAGCTTTATAAGGAGAACTAAGTACACTCGCTGTGTCATGCAGGACAATGCCCTTGATTTGTTTTTTGATGACTGTTCCTACTGGAAGTCCATAGCTATTCCTGAAGATGTACAAAAGGAACAAAATTGGCATAATGGTACTTTGATCAAAGCTGTTGCAGAAGGCATAGGAAGTTTATTGGCATCTCTTAAATTCAAAGAATCAGTGCAAGATGCAGAGAGAAATGAGATGGTTGAGTATAATAGTATTCCACAATAAATTGCTGTTTATTTGAGTTTCATGATGTATTTTATATTACAACTTTGCAAGAGTTGTGCTTCTGAATCTTAAAATTAGGATGTTTAACTTGTCTCTCATGATTCTGTGATTTTTTGTTATTTACTCAAATGCAGATCTCAAAGGTTGAGCAGGAAGTTTTAGTATGCAATCCAGTGCTTATCATATTCAAGGGTGGAATGGATGGCAAAGTTCTGAACCTTCCTTGGAATCGAAAGTCTGTTCAAGAGTTCCAACTAGAGGCTGTAGGCGGTGATGTCTCCTGCAAATGCATTTGCTACCATCTGTTATATTTATTGACTATTTGGTACTTGCATGTATCTAGCAAAGATATCTTAGATTTTTTGGTAATAGTAATACGCATGCATGTTTATGTCATTCAAATCAGTCAGGGTCCTGCACAGAACGTGCTAAAATTTGGAAAGAATTCTGCTTAAATGTAGTGCCTTCATAATGTAAATGAATTTACATGTAATATTCTTTAGTTTTTTATTGATAACTTTACAAGTGATATAGTTCCTCTCTTCATTAGCATGCATGACCTGTCCCTGATTTGCATCAATAACTGCAGTTACAAGTGGTTTCAAGAACTGTCATGTTATTGTAGCATGCTTTATAGAACTTGTCTGACAGGTTGCGGGAGCCAGTCAACAGATTATAGATGGCTTTCGATGGATACAATGATTGCTTCCATCAATTCTCAAGGTCTTATCCATGCGAAGGGGCTTGGGTCTGTTGTAATTCGTGCTTTTGCTCTCACAAATCCTAAGAATGTGGATGAGGTAGACAGCATTATCATTTCCCATGCTGTGTTATCATTGGATACTGCTGCAATAGACAATATCTAAAGATGTTAGTATGGTACAGATAAAACTGAAGACATCATGCCCATCTTCCATTGTGAAAATTGAAGATTTTCCTGTTGAAGCTGAAGTTGGTTCTTATTTGCCAGTTGCTGTTACAATGAGAACTGCAGAAGGTAATACTGATTACCTGATCTCACTTTTTTATGTCTTATATTGCCACTTGTTAAACTTTGGTGGTTGATGCAGGACTTCTGTATTCCAAATGCGATTCTTTCACTTCTCTTTTTGACTGGAGAATAACAGATGGAGGCATCTTTATAGAAACAGACGAGACAATCAACGACACTTTCAAGAAAAACATCCATGGCCAAGAAGTCTTCAATCATATTTGTGATATGAAGCAATTCTTGGCTGTTAAACCCGGCCGTGTAACTCTAACAGCTTCTTTGGTTATTGATGATTCATGTATGCTTCCAGGATCTTTGTCCCACAATGAACTTTCTGTCTCCTGGGCTATATCTGCATATGCACCATTAGTGGTTGTGCAAGCTGGAGATGGAGGGTCTCATGGAGGCTATAATTGTGAAACCAATCACATGGAAAATTCAGGATTGAGGCAGTTCATGAATCAGTGCCAAATTAATGTTTTGAGCCTTGTGCCAGGGAGCAGCATGAGGATAATGCTGAAAGGTGGTCCAGAACCTTGGGGCTCTGGGGTTGAATTTATTGAACGGCATGAAGTGTCTACAAACTTGGAAGAAAAGGGTATGGATGCTCCTGTTGTCACAGATTATGCTGGCAGCGAAGGACGTATTTACGAAATTATGTGTCGCTCCTTTGGAAATTATGTAAGTACATGAGCCCCCTTATCGAGTGAATTGCATAATCAACTAATGCATGTGGCAGTTGTTACGTGTTTATGCTTCCTATGGAAAGATCTGATATGGATGTGCTTTTCATAGTGGAGATTGAAATTTTTCATTACTGTTGAATTTTGTCTTCATGATTTTTCTATTGCACAGTTGTTTCTTTTTCTTTGATCTGATGCTGTGATTATTTCCTATTGGATAGTCATTTGTTTTCCTTTGATATGATGGTTTCTTATCACATAGTCATTCATTTTTGTTTGATCTGATGAATTCCTATTGCATAGTCACTTGTTTTTCTTTTATCTGATGATTTGATGTTGAATTCAGCCTTCATAATTTCCTAGTGCATAGCTATTTGTTTTTCTTTGATCTGAGAATTTGTCTCAGATCATTCGAGAGGAACATTGTGATGAATGATTAACTGTGACCATATTAACGATGGCAGAATCAGCATGCATACTTGTTACTGCTTATTAACGCTTCTGTAATTCAGTATATGAATCCGAGCTCCTGCAAGCTCCACATGATCTCCATCCTTTCTGGCAGTGAAATCAGTAATCATACTAGTATGTACATGATATTGAGTTGGAGATACAGGACAATCTTGCTTTATCCCAATGTTATCAGTAGAGCTGTTTGATAGACCTCTCGGACATCTGCTCGTAGAAGTCCTAAATATCCATATCTCATAGGACTTCCAAAGTTCATAATGTGCACATGAACATTCCTCTTGAAATCTATGAAATGCTTTGTAGATATCTGAAAATGTAAGTGGCATATCCAGAAGCTTTGATTAATTAGGCATCTCGAATGCTTTGTGGAGAAGCTGCATTTGAAGCTCACTTGACTTGGTTCTCTAATCCCAGCCTTCTTTGCATATCCTCTATGTAGTTGACCCTCAGTAATGTCCACTTTTGGGGTTTGGTTTTCCTTGGAGAAGTATACCCAGACACACCCTGTGCTTATGCTAGGAACTAATAACAGACTAAAGCAAGAACTGAAAATGATAGAACAATGAATAGGAGCATAAACGTTACACAATTGTGAATGAGTCATAAAGTACATGTACATCCCCGGCAAGATAGGTACATTGGTTGCTTCTTACTAGTAAGGATCAACACCAATATAAAGACTATGGCACTATGTCAAAAGCAAGAATAGATTCAATGTTTACAGACTCCTGCTTGATTAGTCAATCATCTCTTTACATATCCACTAAGCTCTACTTCCATTAGTGCCCCTCATAAGGTGGGCAATTGATGACCATTAATGTTAGTCTTGTATGTGCGTGCATTGGGTTATTAAAGTTTCCCCCTTTCATGTATGAAGTGATTAATGATTGGGGCAAGGCTTTCCCAAGCATAAAGGACTTGTGTCTTGATGTGGTATATTGCACTTTCTAACTACAATCTCTGGATGGCTGGCTGATAGATGAAAGATAACTAAAAGGTTGAACCAGCACTTATGCAGGAAGTTACTTTTTTTAGATTAGAGTTATTCTAAGAAAATATTACATCTTACACATAGAAATCCAGAAGTCCAAAGCTTTTGAGGCCTATACATAAACTTACTTGAGATTCTTTTGGGTTTCTTGAGTGCCAGTGCATTGGAGCTACTATCAGTTTATCACCTGTTGTCTACCTCTTGTTATGGGGATAATGCTGATAGGGTGGATACTGTCTTGCAATATGTTGCACACATTATCTGTTGCAAGGAAGTGATAGTGCAAGGAATGCCTTTCCCTTTCTTGGATACTCGGGAGGGTAGTATGCATATAGGTTATCTTTGCTGTAAGCGAGTGTGGTCATATGTTTTGTTCCTAGATTGTATCATGAAGTTTATTCTCTGGATGGCAGTCACCTTTTGTGTAGAGGCTCTGAAATCTATAACTCAGAGCTCTCTGTGTGCAGTATGTTTGCCTCCTCAATATTGGGTGCAGGCTCTAGCATAGTACGAATGAGAGATATAATTCGGGAATTAATCGTTTAATTCGTTTAGTTCGTTCAGACTCGAAATAAAATTCGGGAATTTTATCCATCTCGAGAGAATTTTATTTTTTTACGTATAAAGTTTATATATATCAAACCATAAACCCTTTGATTGCAATGAGAAAGAACTTAGAAACTTTCCTGCTCAACTTTGATAAGTTTCATGCTTCACAAACTTTTAAACTATGACCCGAAACATATTATTTTTAGACCTAAAAAATTCGTCCAAAATCGGATAAAATTCGTCCTCACGATTTAATTCGCACCAGAATTTTTTGAATTTTATTTAGAGGCAATAATTCACGAATTTTTTACACTATCTAGGGAGGTGCATAGCTGTCTCTCACCGAGTCTTTAAGAAATGTTCAATTGTAAGCTGTCTCACTTTGGTCCTTTGTGGGTGAGACTTTTGTAACATATCGCATCTATGTCTCCAAGGCTCAAGCAGATATCTGCTGAATTTCCTGAGGTCAGAAACAGACCATCTGTATGTGAAATGCTCGTTGCACTTTGTTTCTGATGAGCACAATCTGCATATCCTCGTCTCTCTCGGAGTCAGTGTAGCCCGGCCTCTCTCTCTCAACACCTTTGTGCAGCTGCTACTCGTAAGTATGCAGAGCATGTACACATTGCATTTATTTAGGACACTTGATGAACATTATTGCATGTGAACTTTCTTCTACCCACATCACTCTTTTGAATGCATATCAGCACAGATTGTTGCAATTTTCTTACTTCTTACTGAATGATGAACGACATCTTGCAAATCCATCTGGGATATATTCATGATTCACAGTTTTGAGGTGTTATTCACGTGGTTATACGTTAAATCGCTATTGATTTAACTCGATATATCATACCATTGGCGTATTTTGAACATGTGCTTATCTTATATGTGTTGATTCACATTCATGTATATACTTACAAACATATAGATTATTCACAGTTATTGCTTCACATGTTGCTGCAGTTTTGGGGTTGCTTGTTTTATTCAATTCTGGCATTTTTCATTTCTTCTGCAGACTGTTACATTTTACCGTGGAAATTCAATTGCAGCAGACAATCCACATCCCAAGACTGAAATGAAAAGTTTACTCATTGTGTGTGATTTGCCATCATCTATTGCTCTTCTTGTTGATTCTGGTGAGGACGACATTTGACATCAGTGTAAAGTTTTCAGAAATACTATTTTATATTGCCTTAAAGAAGAAACTGTTTCTTTCTTTGGTATCAGAAAGTTCGCTTGAAAACATCAAAGTTGCAGCTCACTCTCTTCATGATCAGAATCATGTGCATCAGTCTCCTGTCACCGTTGTTAGTGGTCGAACCTTAAGAGTTGCTGCAGTTGCACTGGATGGAAACAGTATCCCTTTTGCAAATGCATCGTCTCTCTCTGTGGATTGGATGTTGGTTGATTGCCTAGGCTTGGTTCACTGGCAGGGAAGATCTTTATCTGAAGCTTTTATTGACAACGGAAGGTGGGAGGAATTCATCATTCTTAAGGAGGACTCCGGCCAGGTAATTGAATTATTGATGAAAAAATTAATTGTCAGGAAAACTGTGATCTCAATGTTATGGCATGTGGGCCTTCGAATTTGAAATTAATTTTAATTAACTTTTATTTAGAGTCGAATTCCCATTTACATGTTAATGGTGAATACACTGCTCTTTTACATAGAAGTACATTTGTTTTATATGTTCTCAAAAGCATGGGAGGCTCTGAGTAACTGGTGCATATACAGGTAAGGACCATTTTTCACCTTGTCATATGCCCTTTTTTATAGAGTTATATCAAATGATGCATCCTATCTATGAGAATTGCTTTTTGTGCCGGTTTTTTGCATGTTGTCTTCTGAATGCCTTCAAATTTATCTTCCGTTTTTTTAATGGGCCTTTAATTTGACTTTCATCGGGTAGCTTGAGTGGTTAGGCATTCACCAACTCGGGGAGTAACTGCTCAGGAGAGCAGTTCTTTGAAGTAGTACTATGGCTCATGATGTCCATGAATGATTTCAAAACCCTGACCCATGCATTTTGAGATGTTGTTTTGCTTAGTTGCATGTGTCAATCAGATTGACCTTCTAGAAGCATCTGATGCTTGCTGAAGGTTCTATGAAATGTAAATGACTTCTACATGCACAAAAGGTGAGTCAAAGATGATGAAAGTGAAGCCTTACTCATGGTAAGGATGATCAGTGAACCCTTTGCATTTGTTTATTTGTTTATGTTTATCTTCATCATGTCTAATTTTTGGTCCCTGCAAGCTTTCGACATCTACATCTACAATGTACATACACATATTTTCAAGAATAGTGTGGTGATGTATTTGCTTTAATTATTCATGTCTATCCCATATTGTATTGTGTAGTGTGCAAGATTGTTTTCCTTTTTTGTGAACAGAGAACTTGTAAATTAGCTCTTGTAAACATTTATGTGATATATTTGTATTTTCATTAAGTTAGAAGAGTGAGATAATTTAGATTCTATCACTTAGGAAAGCTATTATATGATGTACTGTGCAATAATTTTTCCTCATTGCTGCAAGAGAACTCTCAAAATGGTTCTAGAGATTATACCTTCATTTAGCACATTGTAGCTGCCCCTGTCAAGTGGCTATGTTAGGGATGGGCTCTCCTTGGAGATGCTTGGTAACATGCTCAGTGCTTCAGAAGGCAAAAAGCAAAATGAAGTGCTGGAATGTGAAAGAGCTGGAAAACAAAGCAAATAGGATTTTTTTTTTTAAAATTATTTATTATTTATTTTTATTTTTTAACGGTACACTATTAGTGGCCAATAAAGAGCAGACTACTAATTACAGCATGACACTGAACATTACAAGAGGTGATCAGTCTATAGACGAATGCACAGATACGTAACTAGTGAAACCCTATTGTAATACAACTACGGCAAGCCACAACATGTCAAGAGTGACCCTGATGATTCAATTCTTTGCCAAACTTGTCCTACATACTCAGGACATACACAAGATGTCTACACAGACTAGAATATACTCAGGCGAACAACACATGAAATTAGTTTAAAGGTCTGGCAAGGTTACAACTCCACTTGCCCACTTTACCAGAGGCTACCTCCTCAGACTCTTCCTCTATTAGGGCTACATCTCTCTTCATAAGGCAGCACAAGTGGTAACAGTCTCAGCCTGTTGGATGCTCAGACTACTATTACAGAGGTGGCTGGTAAACACACACAACCAGAGTAAAACAAGGAGAAAACAATATGTTAGCCCACAAAAATGACCTTTAGCATAAGGACTGCTGAATGAACATGCTGTCAAAATGGGGCTGGACTCCTCATACAGTCATGAAGAGATGACAAAATGGGTATGCATGTACAGGGGTTTGAGGACGACTACATGTACGAGGAGGCTTCTACCCACTGACATAGGTTTGCACTCCACAAGAAGTCTTGGGAAGGGCAAGGGCCCGTAGGCAGCTGTCCAACAGTGGGCAGGCAACTACCCACTGGGCATTTCCAAGTGGGACACCACCTGCCAATACAACTGCCTTGGATGCATCTTCATCACCAGTGGTCAGGTAGCTGCCCACTGCCTGACAATTGCCCAGGTGGGACCACATGCCAGTACAATAGTGGGCAGGTGACTGCCCACTCCCAGGCAGTTGCCCAGGTGGTGTCCCACCTAGAAATACAACCACCTTTGACACTTCTTCATCACTAAGTTGACCTTGTCTGTTACTCTTCAATTGGTATGCATATGAGCTTTTCACCATCATCGTATTCTAAGTGATTTTTCTTTTGCCTTTTCTGTGGATTCTTGCCGTGAGCCTTCAAATGACAAGGGGACACCAACAGTGCAGATAAGGGGCGACCATCCATTGTATACCATACTTGACAATACATCTTTACAAGCAAGGGTAATGTCAAAAAGCTAAATGGATTTGGCTATTTATAGAACAATATGGGATCCTTACAGACATTACAGCTTCCGACTTCGGCACTTGTGTTGATATCTGTTTGGCCTGGTTGACACACAGAATAGAAAATTTCGTATAATGATTGTATATTGATGATTCTTTCTTTTTGAATCAGTTAGATCTTTTAGGCTGGTTTCAATTCTTTTCACAAATGTAATTTGGGAAACATCAATAAGGTTCAGTGTTTGATGTACCAGATGTTTTCGTATAATGATTGTATATTGATGATTCTTTCTTTTTGAATCAGTTAGATCTTTTAGGCTGGTTTCAATCTTTTCACAAATGTAATTTGGGAAACATCAATAAGGTTCAGTGTTTGATGTACCAGATGTTTGATATTGAATGCTGGATCTATTCCTTTATTCATTAAAAAAAATAAATGTTCCTTACATGAAAAATTCAGTGTAAGCTTTTTGTAAAAATATAAATGATGGTAATTATGAAGGTTTCATAGTGAATTCATCATATTTACACTCTGAGGTAATAATTTGATGGACGCTACATGAAGTAATTGCCTTTGTGCTGATCTGTTTCCTTTCACTCTAGTGTCTTCTGAAGGCAACAGTGCGCATGCTTCGTGAGGAGAGTTGGCTGTTGTCAGCAATTAATCTACAAAGTTTTGGGTCTGCAGTGCATGGAAAGCACATTTTAACTGATGCAGTACAATTACAGGTGATTGTCACCAATTATTTACTTCATTCAAGTGTTAGACTTGGGCAAGATTAACTCAAATCTTATACACCTGTTGATGCTGTCTACAGCTAGTAGCCTCCTTGAGGGTGTCTCCAAAGTCTCTCCTGCTATATAATCATCTTAATGCCAAGGTTTTTTATTTTTTCTTGCCATCATTTATTTTTTGGGAGTAGTGATTTCCTCTTTTACATTTAATATGCGGGAACGTATTTCAACTAGTACAATATTTTGATTGAATTAATAAAAATTTGTTGGTTTCAGGGTCTTTTGACGGTTATTGGTGGATCAAGTCATGTTGAAGCATTTAGTAATGATTCTAAAGTGGCACTTGTTTTGGAACGTTCTGCTTCTCAACAGTCCCTTCAAGTGGCAGTGGCTGCAAGAGGCTTAGGTGCAGCCCTTGTTACAGTGCGGGATGTGGGGCTCATCTCACCATCAGAAGATTCTGCACTGGTATATGTACTTATGAGCCGGAATGGATTTTGATTATCATAAAAATTCTTTGGAAAAAGGTCAGAGTCAGGTCCAGAGTACGTACATGTAACATTAGTAATGCTAGGTATTCTGATTGATTTATGAATTTGGCATTTACTGCCCAAACTGAACAGCAAAATTTTGATATTAAATTACACTAATGGCCAAAATAGGATGCCATGTCTGTATTGAGAACTTCACAAAAGCTATCACTCTGAGACATATATGAAACAGTTTTACTGTATAAGAGATTAGAAATTCTGAGTACATTTCTTTCTATAAAGGTTCAGATATTTGTACATTGACATCTCTTTTTGATACTATGTAGGGTTTGATATCATGATTTATGACGTATTATGTATTTATTCTATGTGATGTGTACACACTTTGTGCTATAAAAGTAAAAATTTCTTTAAAGGGATTTAAAATCTCAATTCAAATCTTATGATTTAGAGCTGTCTTTCATAGTATATTCAGGATCAGTAATAGATGAAGAGATAACTTCCCAAGCCACCACGATTTGTCCAGGAAGTATGACCCATACACCCCAAATAACACGAGATCTTGAGCATGTTTAGAAGAAGGGCTGTGTCTAAGAATTCAGAATCTAGTTTTGGAAGCTTTAAAAATTAGACATGTTTGTTAATAATTTATGTCAGGTCCACACATATGATAACTTCCCAAGCCACCATGGTTTGGCCTGGACAATCCCCTTCTTCTGTTGTATCGGATTCTAAAATTTAGGATTTCTTTGATTTTGGTTAATTAGGTGCCAAGAAATTATCCTACTTGCTTGTGAGTCCATCTAAGGTGGAATCCTTTTGCTCACTATCCCTATTATTTATCTGAGAAAAAGCTAGATGACTAGAGCATTTGCTTTGGTCAAATTCATTTGACTATATAGATTTCCCCAATGCTATATACTTTTTCTTTAATGTAAAAGGAGGATCAATTTGCAAAAGCATCTTGAAAGTAAGAAGTGGAATTAATTGCCAAGGATATTTCATCATGCAAAGTAAAGCTTTAAAACTTCTTGAAAGTAAACAATGTCAATTACCTCTTTATTGAAAAAGTGTCGTGAAATTGAGCCAAGATCTTGAGCACTATGAGTACGTTTTTGGACATAATAGATAGGCAATCTTGGACATTGGAATGGAGAATGTTTTCCATGTCGTAATGGACAATGGAAGTAATTAGGTTGCCATGGGACAGAAGTTAGAGTTCTTCCTATCCATTGTATGGACTCCATGTGAAGCTTATAACGGACTTGCTGATTGAGGATGTCGGCAAGATCCCTTGGATATGTGAGATTTTTTCCGTGTGTTAGAGAGTGATCACATTGTTCACGAAGAGCCCAAAGTTGTTTTCCATTTTCAGACCATATAGTGATTTAGAGCTTCTTAGGCTTGCAAAGACCATATTTGCATATATGCGTATTAAACCATGGTGAAACTTATATCTTTTTGACCTAACAATGAAAAGGTTGAAAACATGTTATTGCAAGTTCAAAGCAATGTTGAAATCCCTTCCTTCAATCAATCAACCATGGTGCATGTGACAAATAAATGCACATATACACACATGTGAAAACATAGACGTGTGCATATTCACATGCACTTGCATTTGCACATAGGTATACACATATACACATGTGTCACGTGCATAAGCTAGTATTGCACTCCACTTCGACACATGTATTTGCAATTTTGCACATAGATAGATAACATACATAACTTCATATGTACACATGGGCTTGCACATATGCATTTGCATTTGCATGTGCGTATGTCATTGGTACATATTCACAAACTGGTCATTTATGGTACATACAGTATCGAATTTACAATACTACCTTCCATATGTGTACTTGCATGTTTGAGCCTACACATGAATATTTCACATGTGCTCCTCATCCTACATGTGTGCACTAATGCCAATGCTTTGTGTTTTTCTAACAAGCTATTTCAAACACATCGGAGTTTTAGAGTGTGGATTGTTAGGTATGTAAAATATACAATCCAGTGTGGTAAACATTTTCAGTTTGATCATCCTTCGTTAGAGATATGGATAGTGCATAAGACATGGATTTCAGAAACTTAGGTTGCATATATCATCTCGCTTGGGTTTGGGTAGCTTTCTTTGGGTGAATAAGAAGCAATCTATAGTGTCACTACCCTCCATGAGAGCATGTCGTGGTATAAGAAACAATATGGTAAAGAAGTGGTGTATTAGAGAGCATATTCAAGATGCAAAGGCTGTTTATTTGTGATAAGCATATGTTCATGGCCATTGTTAGAATGCATGTGTTTTCTTCCAAAACCAAGAAGAAGAAGAAGAAGATCTTATACCATCCTATCATGCATAGCTGCATTCGAACATGTCCAAGACTTTTTTCTAGACTCCATTTCAGATGTATTGGACTTTCGAGTCTGAAAAGGATTTCAAAGTTAACCTTTAAGGTGGGCCCTAGGGGTTAAAGGACCTGTTCGTGGCTCATTTCACACATTGTTGCCTACGTTTTTGTTGCATACAATTCCTCAATCACTACTCTTAGGCCATGAAAGAGAGGGTTCTCTAGCTCTTAAGCTACCAAGAGGGGTACAAGTATCTTATTGCAGTCCTTTAGGGTGTGATTGTGAGCACATATTCATAGTGAGAAGCTGTTTTGAGCTTTATTGAAAGGCATGATGAAAATGATAGTTGATCATACATGCTTATGTGCATATTTTGACATGATGTTACAATCATATTTATAGACTTTTGCTCTTTCTTGTCATGCGATATGAGTTCATTGCCTAATGTCTGCTTCATACTCTGTGTCTATTGAATTTATGCTTAATTGTCAATATTTATGTTTCTAATATCATTTAGAGTATCTTCCATAATTTTTGTAATTTTCTTTTGAAACAAAAAAATTGGTCAGGTTGGATAATGTTTAAAATGTTTTAACGGTCTCCTTTTGGGCTTTCTAATCCGTTCAAGTTAGAATTCTGATTCCCATATGAATCAACTACAGTATCATGTATGGGGAACGAATTGATGTTGGAATCATTTGCCTAACCAACCTCTTAGCATATTGTGTAGGAGAGGAAGATGGAGTTGGCAATAGCAAAGCAATCGAATGTGGGTAGGCTAGGTGCTACTTTTGAAGACATGCCATTTGGCCAAGAAGGTAGTTCAATTTTGAGAAGGTATTGAGCAAGGGTTTTGAGATGGTTAATATTCCATATGCCACTCCATTTGTAATACCCTCGAGGCTTGCTCTAAGAAGCCATTGGAGCTTTTTTAGGATTTTGATGGGGGTTGAATGATGTAAATAGGTGTTCATGTTATAGAGGTTAGTATGCATGCTTCTCGTTTGGACAAGTTAGTGTAAAGCAAAGCAATAATTAGAAAATAAGGAGGTAACAAAGTAGAACTATCAAGACATTGATGAAAGGAGGGAAGTTCACTCTTTTAATATGATTGTTACCGCTAGTATGTGTTCACATGATAGTACAAGATCAATAATTGGATTGATAGTCTTAAGTTGCACCCAAGGTGTCGTTATTACAACACTGAACACTCAATCAACCCATCTGCAAGTCTGCACCAATGGACTTAGCTCTTCCCTACTCTTGGATGCAGTACCCAAAGGCACATCTTTAGTTCTCTCTCTTTTCTTTCGTTGCATACACATATTAGGCATTTACCAAAAGCGTAGTAGAATTGTCAAAGTGATACATTCTGTTTTTCTCATGCTTTGGGTTGATATCTAGAATATTGTCCTTGCAAGCAGCCATGTTGGATAGGTGAATCTTGACTTGTGATAGTCTGACGTTGTTGGTCGAATCGGGTAAAGCCTAGTCTAAAGTGGTCCGTTCTTGGTGAATGAAACCTAGATGAGTTTGTTGCAAAGTGGTCCACATTGGAAGAGTCTTGTTCATAGTGACCCACCTTGGATGTGTGGACCACTCTTGTTTGCTTTCCAGTGGGTGTGTTGGGAGTCCATTGGGTGACTTTACTTGGTCCATTACTTTTGCGGCCAAAAGTTAAGGAAAGTTACTCTAAAATTTTCTCACCACTCTTAGCCTTTCTATCTTGAAGAGAAAAAGGGGAAAGGAAGGTGAGAATTCAGTGTTCTTTTTTCCTAAAGTAAAAATACAAGTTTTGAATGAATACAAGAATAAATAATATAGACAACAACCATACAATGTTAGATCTATACAAGGTTGCAATTGAACAAGGTTACAAGAGATAATATGAGGAGAATTTTCAAATGTCCAAAGAGCTAATATGCACATTTGTATAGGAAATTCCCTAGCGAGAATGCTATCGTAGAGCTCTCTCATATACTAGAGTTGTCGTATATGCTTAGGTGTCGGGATCAATGGTTGGTTGTTTTTTCTTGTGTCTTGCTTCTCTTGCCTTGTCGACATTGCTTCTAGGTTATCCTTTAAGAAGAATTGGTGAGCTCTTTTACACATCTCCTTTTAAAAGTTGGGCTCTTGTCGTAGTGTTTCGCAGTCGTATAACACTTGGCTCAACCTATCATAGAGCTCTGTGACATGGTTCTTCATAGAATCAATCTCTTGTAGTTGTCTTTTCTAAGTGATACATACCAATCTCTCTTATCAAAGGACTTGGGGAAGTTGATGTTTCTATGTTTGTTATTTTGGTGGCGTTTTGGGCTAATATCATATATTGTCCTTGTAGATAGTTGCCTTGGTCAACTAGCCTTGACGAGTGATGGTGGAGTTTGGTTGGTCCAATTGTATCGACTGTGGTCTAAAGTGGTCCATTCTTGATTAATGTTGTTTTAGTGAGTTGAGTCCAAAGTGGTTCACCTTGGGTAAGTTAGGTCCTAAGCGCTCCACTCTACTTTGCTTCTTAGTTAGTTGGTTGTGAGTTTCTTGGGCTGCTTTACTTTGTTTGGACCATTTTATCATGCTTGGTTGGTGATTTCTTAGTTCATTAGCTCACTCAATAAAAATAAAAAGTTTATTTTAGCAATTATGAGCCATTTGGTCTAGATAAACTTTTTGAGCTTATCTTTTGGATCATGTAAAGTATAGCCAAATCTTCTAGTTAGAGGTTTTTGAAATGGCCAAGAGGTAAGCCAATTGTGGAGAACACAAGGAAATGTATGGGTCCTTGGATCAACCTCAATGATTTCCATAGTCACTTTGGATCCTCTTAAAGAAAAGCTCCTAAATTTTGGGTCATAGTATTAAAGCCAATGTCAACCAAGGAGATTGATTTGGCATGCATGAAGTTGCCTCCTACACATAAAGTAGGAGTTCGCCTACTTTTCCCTATGAAATCTAGCACCTCACCCTTTTCTCATAGATCACGCGACAACAAACATCCACTTTTCATTTTGTTTTTAGAGGAGAGATTGCAAGAGGAGATATTTGAGAAGATGCTTGGGAAATTCAAGAGGGATCTACATTATGTAGAAAGAAAACATGATGGATCCATCATTGTGTGGTTGCCAAACCTTCTATTTGGAGCATGTTCGTAGTGCAATACAAGCTCCATTTTGTAAGAGAAGAGGGTTTAATCAACCATCTATGTGTATCATCATAAGGAGGCTTATTTTAAACATTAGATATCGGACCCTTTTTTCATCCCATTGGTTTAAATCATTTAAAGTTTTCCCAATGGATCATTTGTTCATGGTTTCAAAATCATCTCATTTCCTTCTGCAAGCAAAGGTAGTATTAGTATGTATGGAGTAATCCATTAAGCACTTGAAGTACATATGATGCAAACAACTATGTTCAACACATCTCAATTTTTGTCATCCTTTTTAAATAATAAATACAAAAAAGATTCTTTTTGTAAAGAAAAATAGTATGTTTCCAAACACATACATACATGCATATATACCCCCCCCCCCCCCCCCCCCCCCCCCCCCCCCCCCAAAAAAAAAAAAAAAAAAAAAAAAAAACCTCACACACATACACCCCCCCCCCCCCCACCCCCCCCCCCCCCCCCCCCCCCCCCCCCCCCCCCCCCAAAACCACAAAAAAGAAAACTAAAACCCAACACACACACACACACACACTCTCTCTCTCTCTCTCACTCAAACAGAATGCCTACCAAACCCCTTTGTATGCTTTGAGTCGAGTAACTGACTCAAACATCCCAAACGACCAATCGTACTTTACTTATATTTCCAAGGTAACGATGGTCTCGTTTCTTCCTTTGATCCACATTTGTTATACACACACATATATGATGAATGCAATGCACACATGTAGGGATCGACAATGGTGGCTGTCCTGGGACGTCATATAACCTCTGGGCGTAGGTGTGCAAAGTCTGAGGATCTGCTATGGGTGTAGGTGGGCGTGGCTCACGGAGGGCCCTCCACTCGGTGGCGCAATCCCTACTCATGAGAAGGTCAAACAACTCTGCCTTCTGCCACTCCTCGAAAGCTCGCCTCTTCGGTGTGTGAGGGCTCGCATATGTCGTCGTGCCTCCCTCTCTCTGATGGATCCCAAGATACTCTGTGCTTTGAGATGTCGGTATAGTCGTCTACACTCCTCATCGTACCACCTATTCTGAGGTGTATGCCCCAGCTGTGTCGAATGTGCAGTGCTATGGGTGGTGTATGGAAAGCTGAGAGTAGCGGATGTGTGGAGGATCGAGGAGGAGTGGGTGGTGAGAGTGTCCAATGGGGCAGAGGGATCAAGGGAGTAGATGCGCTCTCGAACATGGGAGCTATAGATATGTGCTAGCTCATTAAAGTGAATGGTGGTATGGGCATGTGGTTGTATGGTGGCAGGTATGCATGGTGAGCCGCGTATGGATAGGGTGAGATAGGTGTGATCAGCTCCAATCGGGATGGGTGGGATGGTGAATGAGGTGATGAGATGAGTCTCCTCCGGGGGTCCGATAACATAGTCTACCACAGTGCCTCCATGCGGTGTCGTGGGTGGGATGCAGGTGAGACCACCCGAGGTGGGCCAGGTCGCCATCCCATTATATATAATGAGACCGTGTGCTTCTCCCATCTTGAGTAGGTGTCGGCCGTATGAGATGGGTGTGGCGGTGTCGGTTGAGGCTCTGAGTGTAGACATGTCCTCTATGGTGCAAAGCATCTTAGGGTTGTCAAAGTCGCAGATATCACACTGGTGGCTCTGAGTGCAGGCATTGAAGTCTCCTACAAGGAAGGCTTCGCCCATCCCCGTATACTCCATAATGGTGTCACTGAGGTAGTTATATGGGGATGTGTCTGATCCCTCCTCCCCTCAAGGCTGCTCGGGGGAATGTGTGAAGCGTGTGCGGATGGGTGCAATATAGCATATGGCAAAATATGTTACTCTCTTCTCTGATAGCTGGAGGCGTATCCACATGAAACGTGCCTCTGGATCTCTCGCTACCACCTGTATCCTGTGCTGTAGCGATTGTCTATAGAGCTTGGCTACTCCTCCTGATCCTCGTGTGGTATGCTATCGCATCTGTCGGCGGTGAGGTGACTCCCACATATAGCCCTCAATCCTCGGTAGGCTCCTCCCCGGGCTCTCGTGTGGTTTTGTTAAGAAGATCATGTCTCTACACTCCATCACCTCCCCGAGGCGCCCTGGATGTGTCCACAAAGATCCATTGCAGTGCCAGACTTCAATGCGCACCTCGCGCTGTGCTGTCTCATAGGCCGCAAATCCCTAGTCAATGGGTCATCCATGGATGATGACACCATCGTCTCTATATAGGGCAATGTCCATCCCGTCGTGCCTAGAGGACACGCGGCATGCATGCACGTCTGTGCTCTACCTGCATCCGTGTGAGGTCATCATCCAAATAGATCGGGGTGCCCGGTGTAGT
>CM035408.1:119612939-119615439 GCA_020310875.1 Ceratopteris richardii
CTTCTATGCCTCCTAAATTCATGCCTGATTCTAGGCAGTCAGGCCAGCAAGAATTAAACTGAAAAGGAAAAGATGTAGAGATGGAAAAGAAGACTCATCCCGCTGCCCCTGTTACACCTGTGAAATTGAATGTGTATAAGAGAAGGGATGGTGAAGGATCAAGTAAGGACGTTTTAACGAGAAAGGAGCTTGAGCCTACCAAAAGAACTGTAGATAATGATGGCTTTACTCCTGAAAGCTATAAGAAAGCATTGCTCCGAGGTAAAAGGGGCAAATTCCAATCTGGATATTCGACTTCTCGCATTGATGAGGCTAATTTTGCACCACAAACCGGTGATTATTTAACAGAATACTATGATAACATGGATATTGTGCTTCAGGACTTGGCACCTGCATTGGCCATGAAGATTCTGCTTTTAATGCACCGTTGTTATCATGAAATTAGCTACATGGAATATTCAAGGTTTGGGTCAGCACGGAAAATGGATTAGATTATGGAGATGGATTATTAAGAATCAACTTGACGTAGTAGCGATACAAGAGCACAAGAAGCATGATCATGCGGGAATGCTTTTGTATACAAAAGATTTTAAGCTATGTTACAATGGTATAAAAAATAAATATTCAGGATGTCTATTAATTGTTAGAAATAGTGTTAATTTCATGGTTCTATTTGACGATCCCGAGGGTAGGTTTATTATGTCGCAATGTAAGTTGCAGGAGACCTCCTATATTTGCATTAATGTTTATGCTCCAAACTCTTCTGCTTGTAGAGTCAAGACGTGGAAAGATCTTGCTTTGGCTATTTAGCATTGCATGCATCTTCAAATTTGGACAGATGCTCGCATTCTGTTATGTGGGGATTTCAACATGGTGGATTCTGAAATGGATTGTACCACTCCCTCATCTGTGATTTCCTCGCAAGAAGGTATGGTATGGAGTGGAATATTAGATATGTTGAGGTGTAAGGACCTGTGGGGTTATATTGGACGACATACGCTTCGTTGTACTTATCATTCGAGATCTCATAAGAAGGCAATGAGCAGATTGGACAGATGCTATTATTCTCATGTGTATGAGTTGAGTGCAGCGTCCAAAATGTGGGTAGATGCTACAGTGCTTCTATCGGATCATAACCCCTTGCTGGTATCCTTTAAAGAGGTTGGTTGGAATTTATGTATCCCATTTTCTTTACCAAGAATCCCGTTGAGAATTAATCACTCTTGGATGCAAACTTTGCTGTTCAAATCCAAGGTGCAATCCCTGATTCAACATGTGCTCTTACTTAAGGTCTCTGCCTGTATGAAATGGGAATTTTTAGTGACTAAATTGCAAGAGGTGATTAGAGACTGTGGCAAAACGTTCTCGAGATATCTTAACTCTGCTAAATTTGAAGCACATCATCTTATTTCCCTCTTGTTTGAAAAGGTGGAGTATGCTCATCTCTGTAAAGCGCATAAATGTTTGGAGGTGATAGAAAATCAAGCTATCCAATCTTCTAAAGTCAGAGCTAGGTGCACTGAAGTGAATGATTTACATGCAAACTCCAAATGCTTTTTTGATTATCTACGAGTAAAACGTCTTAAAGATGTCATATCTCGTCTTGAGGTGGATGGTTGAGCCATTAATGATGGAGATTCCATTGCTACATTTTGCTCGCAGCGTTTTCGGAAATTGTTTGTAGCATCTTATAAATATGCTGATACATGGTTTCAAGCCCTTCATGAATCTTTACAGCATACCCCTCGGCTCCTTGATGCTCAAATGGCAGACGCATGTGAGAAAAGTATGTCCGAGGAAGAGGTGTTTATGGCTCTTAAATCTCTTAAAAATGGAAAAGCACCAGGATTGGATGGTATCACGAAGGAGTTTGTAATGGCTTTTTGGCCTCTTCTAAAAAATCTTGTACTAGATGTGTGTAACGAAATATGGAAGGATCAAAAGATGCTTTATACTTTTAAGTTAGGCAAGATTTAGCTTATTCCAAAATTAGAGGTTCCTAGATGCATTGGGGACTTGAGACCTATTACAATGATGAGCATTATTTACAAAATATTTGCTAAAGTGTTTGCATTAAGACTCAAGCATATTATACACAAGGTGGTGCATCCATCCCAGGTTGGGTTCATACATCAAAGGTCGATTTATGATAATATTTTTTTCACCCAAATCTTGATGGAGCACACGGCGTCTTCGGATCAAGAAGCAATTGGGATGCAAATTGATTTTGAAAAGGCTTTTGATCTAATTCGATGGGATTTCATTGCTATAGTGCTCAAAAAACTTGGTTTTGGAACTCGATTTTCTAGGCTCATTTACATTTTGGCTACATTTTGGCTACATTTTGGCTCAAGGAAGTGCATCTCATGTGGAGATAAATGGGAGGCTCTTAGAACCTTTTCCCATTTAGCGTTCTGTACGTCAAGGGTGTCCTCTAAGTCCGCTATTTTATGCATTGGCATCCTCACCAATGTTTTATCTCTTGGAGGCAAAGATGAAG
>CM035408.1:119620439-119727939 GCA_020310875.1 Ceratopteris richardii
ACTTTTTATTTTTTATTTTTTTATTTTTTTAATAATAAATTAAAATGAAAGAAGGCAAGGATCTCTGCATAGGGACTTATTGCAGTGTAACACATATTCATGCATCCTTAAATATATGTTCTTGAAATCTCTATACTGCTTGTCTTATCCGAATATAGATTATGTGTTCATGTCCCATTGAGGTTAATATGATTTAAAATTAGTTTTCACACAAGGATTTTTTGTTGTGTGAAACAATATATAGCTTTTGCATGCCTACATAGCTGAGTAAGCATGAGCAAGGAATAGTTCAATGATTGTGGAATCAGAACACAGTTACATTAGCTGCCACAAATTTAATTGATGTAATATTTCAATATTCTAACTATCTGTGAAGCTTCACTGTCAATACGTTCTTAAAGTTCTTTTCTATACTCATGTTCAGGTCTGGGTAGATGGTGGACCAACAATTGGTGTTTTCAAACGGTTTGGAAGCTCAAATCAGACAGTAGTATCAGTACATGGTCTTGTTGGCATGCTCGAAGCGAACTTTCCAGGCAACACTGTAATGGGTTTCTCTTTATACAATTATGCTGTTTACTTTTGTATTATTTGTTTTGCTGAGACTCTATGTTGTACTGGCTTTAATATGTACCGTACAGTCTATCACTGTGCAGATGGTGACACAGGGAGGAAGAGTTGTATGCTCTGCTATGATGGATGTATTTGTACAGGTGCCTGTGTCAATGCATTTGAACATCAAAGGAGGTCAGCTTGCTGTCGGTCGTCAGATGTCTGTTTTCCCTGTTGGATCTCAGGTTGATGTTTCATGGATTTTATGATTAGCTTTACTGGACTACTGATACATGGAAAATAATCTTTTTGGAATATATCATGTTGTCGTATTGAGGATCAATCTTTTATGCTGATTATAAATTCATATTAAAGCTACTACATGTTTGTCTGTTTATCTGTCACTTGTTTCATGTGACACACACTGCCTGCTAAATCTTCTGTCTCCCATCCTATGATTTCATATCTTTATTCTACTCTTTCTTGTGGCTGCACTGTTACATGTCTGTCTGAATAAATCTCATCCTATCATGGCCTGTGATTGGTTGGTATTATTGTCTTTTGCTCTCTGCATGCAAGCTACTTCTTCGACGTGTCTGCCTTCTTATTTGAGAAGTATTCAGTGAATAAACTACTGCTGTATTCTTTGCAAAAGGAAATCCTGCTATATGGGCGGAAAAACTGCATATCAGGTTAATTAGTGGGTAAGCAATTATGAACACCCAAAGAACATGACTATATATGTACAAGATTGTATTTGTAGTTGGAACTGGATTTGGAAATGACACCCTATTTTGTTATAAGCAACCGAATCATCTGTTTCCTGATGTTTGCAGCTTTTGGGTTGCTTTTATCATGCTTCTAGGTTCACAGTTTAATTTGCTAAATCTAAACTGATGGACATCGATTCCAATCATTTCGATGAACTGCCATGGCATTGACCTCATATATCTGAAGGCTGTTTTTTAAAAGGCCCTTGGGATATCCTCTTGGATTTGAGATGAGCTCCAAACAACAAACACAATGGGTCCTTCAGAAGATGATCCCTAACATCTCACATCCGAAACCAATAGAATTTTCCCTACACTTCAGAGTGTGGATTGCTTCATAATAAATTACTCACTTTGGTTCATTGTGTGGACATTTATGGGAGATGGTTATTTTTCCCTGCCATAAGACATGCATTGTATCTAGCTTTTGCATGCAGGCAGCATGACCATGTTAAGAGGGAAATATGAAATGCTTTCCCTATGTTCTTTTTCTGATTACTAGGCGGAGCCTGATTGGAAATTGGGTACTACCAAGAAACTGCTCTATCCTTCTACTGCAGTATATTATAATGTCTTCCTTTATTATTCACATTACAATGCTACATACAGTGTGCATTGGAAGTTGTAAATGTAATTTTCTTGGTGGAAGAGAGCATTGTATTCCTATCTGGAAGAAACATTTGTCGCATCACTACTGTGTATTTCTATGGAGAATTATATTTGTTGGTTATCAATGTAGACATGTTACACATGCTTTGCTGTAAGATTGTTTCGATGTTGTTGCAGGAGGACTTGTTTTCCTTCTACCAGCTTTGCACATCATACAAATGGACTGTTGAAGATCCTCAGGTCACTTTTCTTCCCCTCTCGCCCCACTTTTGTGAAAAGAACCACCATCATCAGCCAAAGCTCATTCTGAATCTAGCAAAGATGCTTTTGCATGTGCACAATGAAAGTGTTTAAGTGATGATTGATCAGCAATCTTTGAAAATCTGAGGACCAATGCATTAAATTTTATTCTGTAATTGAGCTGCTGATTTTTGGTGAATATGTGTGTGTATGTCTGTGTTGAGGGGGAGTTTGTGTTTGCTTTCTTCTCTCATACCTTCCCCTTTTATCCGCATCAGGTACTCACTTTACTCATGCCTGAGGATTCAGAGGAAACAAATGCTATTGATTCATGGACATCTTCAGCAAGCAGCCATTCAACTCCAAAGAGTGTGAGTGCAGCATTTTCAACAGTGGTCTTTGGAAGGTAAAACTACTGCTATAAATTATCAACCTGTTGTGTTGAATGCTTTTGGTAGACAACTCTGAATGTCATGGGATACGGAGCATGGTATCTATGTTTAATCACGGAGTTAGCCAGAAGGCTCAACTTTTGTTGAGAGATGCATGTGCGCGCGCGCGCGCGCACACACACACACACACACACACACACACACACACACACACACACACACACACACACACACACACACACACACCTCTTCAAAAAAGAGAGAAAGAAAAAAAAAACAACACTGAGCCAGCCACAAATCTGTGTATGTAGGTGTCTGCACAGAAAATGCACTCCATAGTTAACCCACTCACCCATCCACCCACCCACCTATTTATGCAGGTGCATGCACGGAAAATGCACAGAAAATGCACACCATAGTGAAGGGGCACCAGACTATTTTCTTAAATGGAAATTCTTTAAGGTGTTTAATGTTCTGAACATTTGAGTAATAAGCTTATAACCTAAGATGTGCTTTTTATTCTTCTCTCCACATCACAAGGTTTGGAAACTTTATATATCATAATATTCGTTCATTTCTTATGAAGTTTAGATATGAAATTTTAACAATAGGATATTGGGTGTCAAATGGGAGATTTGGTGTTGATACATGCAAGTTCATATAATTGATGTCTGGAATATGTTATTACATGCGCTTTCTGTTGTCTAAAATGGGAAAATATGGGGTAGATCTGCTTGAAGGCATGTGTAATGGGAATAGTGTGTCCTAGTTTCAAGGGAGGGGAACACAATATAGGTGCAATACCATTTGAATTGCCAAGTGCATTGTGGCATTTGGACGTGTCTGGAATGGTTTTCGGACTTTTCGGGCTTGTATTCCGATGTCCATGTCCGGAACGGGTTTCGGACTTGATCATTGCAGAAACTTTTTTTGGGGGAAAACCCGATTTCGGGTCATTTTGACTATCACATATGCCATGATATCTACCATATCTACCATAATTTATATGTATATGTATTTATATCTACAAATACTTATACATATACATATACATATACATATACATGTACATGTACATGTACATGTACATACACATACACATACACATACACATACACATACACATACACATACACATACACATACACACACACATAGACATATACATATACATATACATATACATATACATATACATATACATATACATATACATATACATATACATATACATATACATATACATATACATATACATATACATATACATATACATATACATATACATATCTACCATAGATACATATAGGTCATTTTGGTAATTCCTAGTATTGCAATAGAGAACCCTACACACGATGATGATGATGATGATGATGATGATGATGATGATGATGATGATGATGATGATGATATTTAGGATGATGATGGCTCAACATACCTGATTATGTGCATATTTTGACATGACTTTGCACTTATATTTATAGACTTTTGGTCTTTCGTGATATCATATATGAGTTTACTATCTAGTTTCAACTTCATACTGTTTGTGTTTATTGAAATTAAATCTCATAGATTTATGTTTCTAACCTTATTAAAGAGTATCTGCAATCATATTTGTAATTTTTTTTGCGAAAAAAAAAGTCAGGTCCGATAATGTTCGAAACGTTTTTCCAGTCTTTATTTGGGCTTTCCAACCCGTCCGAGTCTGAAGTCCGATTACCATCCGAATCAACTATGGCTGAGTGCATGTTCACTTAAAGTTTAGTTCTATAAAGCTCTCAGAGCTTGGCTAATAGATTATTCAGTTTGGCACTCTTGCTATTTTGGCCAACATGGAGCCTGGAGAAACCTGGGGGATGTGGGGGAAGTGCATGTTTATTTGAGTTATTCTATGTTCTTCGAAGGCATGGACAATATCAGAGTTAGCTAGATCACATGCCATCCTGCGATGGGCATCCTCAGCATCAGTCATGCGTTTATTCACAACATGGAAGGTTTTTGCTTGGGTAGTTCACTCTGTATCAGTCAGGTGTTTATTCACATGATGTGCAGCCTTAACATGAAAGGTTTGCTTGGGTAATTCACTCTGTACACTGAAGAGAAGACTGTATCAAATCTGTTCTTTGTGTTGCCCAGCTTTTAATTCCGATTTGGGCACTTATTGTATCTGTATCATGTGGCTAATAGTGATGAATGGTCATATGCTCCTCCTCTGCCTGTACATAAGCTCAGAGCGATTGATGATAATTTGCATAGAGATCGTTGTCTGATTTGGCTTCAGTGATAATATTCGAAGAGCAGGCTCATGGAGAGATTGAATGGAACAGTGTTTTCCCTATGCCTGGATCCCATGGATATTACATTCTGTTTGCTACCTGTTTATGTGAACTTCTTTTGTCTTGGGCCTTGTTCTTTTGGTGATTGTCTGCTTGGTGCATATTTGAATGAGTTTAGAACCCATTTTTACTTGTTTGTTGTTTTACAACTTTACTGTGATAGTGATGGTAAGCATACACCTCTATGTGAAGCGAAAGAGACGAGGGAGGAGAGTTCATTTTCGGAAGTGTTTATTTATTTGACTATTTCGCGGGGGGGGGGGGGGGGGGGGGGGGTGGGGGTGAGTGGGTAAGTAAATTACTACCTCCTGTTTTCATTTGTTTAATATGTCATCATTCCATGCATCATCGTCACTGACTTTCAGGTCCTCGGGCAAAACTGATATCGCTGTAGAATTTTCCTGCCATTTCAAGTCCAAGGGAGGTTTCTCAAGCTTACAGTCTTACACTGCTGCATCTGCAATTCAAATAGTTCCAGACCCTCCTCTTGCTTTGGGAATGGCAGCTACATGGTTGCTCCCTCCAAACTATATCTCGTCAAGCCTTCTGCCGCAATCAAGTGAAACAATGGACATCAGTATGCATGGAAAGCGCAGCATCAGCTACACTCTTTTGCAGGTGTGAGCCTTGAAGTTCTCCTAAATTGATTTTTGTAGCATTCTCCAGGATTTGGCAAAGCTGCTAATTTGTTTCTTGATGTGCAGTCTTGCAAGGATTCTGCTAGGATTTATTTAGATGGTACCCACATCAGAACAACAGAAATAAATGATATGGCCTGTGTGAAAGCAAGGGATAGGAGAACTGGGCGCTCTGAAATAGCAGTTTGTGTCAGAGTAGCAGAGGTAATTTTCATTTCGCAGATGTTTGACATGACAAAAGCAGTACTCAGTATACCTTGTTCTCCTTTACTCTCTGTCTTTGTGCCCCCTATCTCTTTCTTCCCTCTTTTTGGTTCCCCTTGTCATGCTCCCTGGATTCCTCCTCCCACAGCTGGCTTTTGTTCGTCCTCTTTCTTTCTCTCATGAGCCATGAATGATGGCATGTCACATATGAAAGATTGAAGTTTAGCATCTACAATTATGGAATTTTCAATTTTAGTCATATGGGATCGATCAATCCATCATTTAGATTCTAATCAAAATATTAATTGCAAATGTCAAGAATCACATAAATTATGATAGATTCTAGAATCATGATATATCAGAATGGAAAAGTCAAACATCATAAGTTTTAAAAATTCACATTTTCACATGCTTTGCAAAGTTCCAAGTTCCAAACTTGAGATATTATCATTAGCGTTTAGACATGCCACATGGTCAATAATAGAATGGGAAAGATGAAAGATCCATGGACCATAATAGTAGTGATGTAACAAAGTTATCAAACCAAGGAGCTACACGTTCGAGAATCCAAATAACAATCTCTATGAGTAGTGACTACTCTTAAATCACACATGCTAAGTGTCAAATCACAAGTGTCAATAATCAACTAAATAAATGAAGAACATGAAATATGTATATGTCAAGCGATAACTCTATGTTGAAGACTCAAAGTATCAAAAGTCACATTTAGACTCAGCATAGAGAAATAATAATAATAATAGTAACAATGAGGATGATCACCATCACCATCACCACCACCACCACCACCACCACCACTATCATCATCGTCGTCATCATCATCATCCTCGTAGTGGTCCAGCTTCCTGAATGTGGTTTGTTCCTTGTGGATGCCTTGTCACTACATGGAGATGATCGTTGCCCTCTACAATATGGTCTAGTATATGATGAGGCAATGTCAACTCACGGTACAACTCTCTGAATACATTTAGCTCCTCTATAGGAATATTCGGTATATCTTTCATGTTCTCAATCTCCAATGTATCCTCTTTGGCTTCCCTCACATCTTGTATATGGTCACTCCCTAATAGCATATGTAGATAAAATGGAGAAGCTGAATCCAAAATTTTGCCACCAAAAAAGAGGCTCCACCATCGAAGCCCCATCCCAACATAAGGGGAATGTGAATGCCAGGTTTCCTCTCTCATCCTAGTAACAATTGATTTGCTCGAACATCTCATTATGCAAATGAGAGGGAACAACTCTTGACATGTATGAAAGTCTATGTGAAAGTAGCTCTATATGTGTATATAGTGCTCGATATTTAAATATAGGATGCAATAGACCCACAAATCCATGAATGGGTCTATGCATCCATGTCCATCTCCTCAATGTCACGTAATGAAAAAAGAAGTAGCTTATAAGTACTTGAAAATTATTAATTAAGAATGCTTCTCAATTTAGTAATTTACCAAATTCCTCACTTAAAGCTCTTTATTTGCTTGCTCCAAAGTGACAAGAGTGGTTGCCCTAATATCATCTATGGCTCTTCTCATCATATGTATAAGGAGCTCCAATGTGGAGCTCTGTCAAAACTTTATAAATAGTTAAAACTTTATAAATAGTTGTCAAAACATTTAAGACTGACTACACATTCTCCAAAAACTCCTTATCCAAGCATAGCCTCTGCATGCTGTTGGATTCCTGCAATGAGCTCTCGCCCCTATCATTCCATAGAGAAGAGACCAATGTCAGTCTATGAGGATTTTGATCTCATGTAGGCGTGAAAGCACAATCCACATATATGCAAAGCAAGTGGTAACATGATTTTTTATTTCAAGCTTGCTACGCTTGTTAAATATGGATACCACTTTCCTTTCTATATGAGAAATGTCACCAAGCTAGAGGCTTTTTGTGTGCAAGCCTTTACCCATGAAAGCTTCCATGCAAATATAAACATCCACACACATCATGATCATGATTCATGAAAGTTGGAAACGTTTTATATTAAAAATTCAAATTTCATGCACATTGCCCATGCACATGCACATGCATATGCATGTGTCATGCGCATGTGTCATGCACTTGCACTTGCAGTTGCCACATGCACTTGCCACATACACATACCACATGCACATGCACATGCACATGCACATGCACATGCACATGCACATGCACATGCATGTGCATGTGCATTGTGCACACGTGTGGATACTAGATCTACATGATTCATGAAGCATGATAAAAACTTTACACGAAAAGTAGAAGTACCTATATCCTCCCTCATTAGATCAAGGGAATGTGTAGCACAAGGAGTTCACACGGTATGCTTATATTCTTTAAGAGCTTTTCTATATGTTGACAATTGCTCGTATTGTTGTTTACGTGTACTACATTTTTCCGCTCCCACCTATGCATATGAAGTTGAAATTTCCAATATATTATCATTAGTGAAAAATGCCGAAAATTCAATTGCAAAAATTGCAAATAAAATAAATAAACCTCCTCTATTGCTTTCTTCATATGACGATATATGAAAGCTCCCATGGTCTTCTTTCCCTTTTTGCCCACCTCTACCGTTGGTAGAAAGAATGTGCCAATTAGGCAAGATACAAGAATGTTAATCATGCTCCTATTCGTTCTCTCTCTCTCTCTCCATCCATGGGAGGGGATGGTGCATCCATATCTAGGCCATTTCTCTCTCATTGGAAGAATAGAGAGGCCAATTTTCTTCTTCTCTTCATCAAATTTATTCTTCTTAAATCGGAATAAGAAAGCCCCATCCATCCATGACATGGGCCCACCTCAGAGATTGCCTTCATAGTAGCCTTACATTGCTTTGAATTCAAAAGATTAAAAGATAAATTTTCTAAAATTACGAATTTAGTGATCTCCAGTTCGGCAATCTTTTGCTTCTCCTTGAGCCATGTGAGGGATATCCTCGAATGCCCTAGAGCATCTCCTAATTCACCTTGCCTTTGATATGTAGAAGTTCTCCCTATTGGTGATTTTGAAATGTTTGGCACATTTGATGCAAAAAAATGTGATTGGGCATCTTGTGATGTTTCGGGGACATTTGAGTGGGCTGATGGTTGACGAGGAGTGGTACTATACCCTCTTACATTTGAAGGGCCCCCGGATGAAAGGCCCAAATGCTTATGTGTAATATCATTGGTAATGTGGTCCGTATTTCTTTACATGCTCTTACTTGCCCTCCAAGCTTTATGAGGTGTTGTAGTGTCCAATGGTGTTAATTGGACTTCTTCGTGTCCTTTTTCAATGCCAACACAATGGAGAGTGAAAGCTTCACGTTTATCTTTCACAGTTTCTATTGAACAATTAAGAGCTGCAAATAAGGGAAAATATGGTGTGTGTGAAGCTTGGAATGCTAAGGGAGATGAATGGAATGATTGGCAGGGTGAGGGAGAGGCTAGGGAAGGCTTTGGAGAAAGTTAGGAGGGTGAAGAGGAGGTGTAGGGGTGTGTAAAAGTGATCAAGAGCACACAAGTGTTGCGGGAAAGGCTAAAATCGAGAGCAAAACAATTGGAATGAACTGTTTGATGCGTCGAAGGCCAAGTAAGTGATTTAAAAAAAAATAAAAATAACAATTCGTTCGACTTCGTACGAGTATGTACGGTATGAGTCGTACATATAAATCGACTCTTATGCGTGCGAGTACCAACTATGGTATTAACATATATATTACATATATGATATTAGACATATATAGAATACATGTTACAAATGAGTAATTACATACATATATACATAAATTCTTACATACATGATAGTTTTTACATGACACATGTAACATGCAAAGTACATACATTATTGCATATTACATAATCCATGGTACATATACACATTTACATTTTAATCTTTAGAGCTTCTCTTTTTATTTTTATTTTGCTTCTCAATAACAAGATTACATGCAATAAATTCTTCCATTGGTTCTGGCATGAAATGTACAAGAATTTGTAAGCTATCACTCATAATCCATCATTCACAAGACTCTATAAATGGGTGTGATGATACCTAGAGTAGATTTGATGTGTAAATCTTTCTCAAAATTTCTCTTCCAAATATACTTTTTGCATGCTTTTGTATTCCTCCATGCCACTTTCCTCCAAATCATTCACTATGCTTGAAACCAACATTTCTCTAGGAGTAACTTTAGTGTCAAGGAGTCTTTGAAACACAATTTACCTATATGCAAATCTGATGGTGGCTATGATTTCGGAACATGGCTAATACTTTCACGTTTATAGCTATGATCTCGGAACATGGCTAATACTTTCACCTTTGTAGTGAGAAGATGACCATCAAGTTTGCTGTATGTGTGCAATTCTTGATTCATGAGAGCTTTCCAATGTCCTCGATGAGCAAGTCAAGACTATGACTTGCACATGGAGTCTAGATCAAAGTCACACGGGCACGCGTCCCTGGGTCCTAGGGACGCGAGGACGCCTTCCCCTCGAAGCGAAACCTAGGGACGCCTAACTGGACAGTTGGTGTTTCCATACACTTCTCTGTAACAATAAACATCCCCAAGATCCATCTCAGGGACGATTTCACGTGATGAACTTGTTTAGGGAGGGCAATCCGGGGCGACTCTCCTACTGGAATGGTTGTTTTGCTAAAAAGCTTGAAATTTTCTTGGCCCCTCTCTCAAGAGTTTTTAGAGCTTGCTTTAGGGATCTCTAGAACCTTCTTGAAGGCCTTAAGCAACCATAAACAGAGTCCATTGCTCCCTCAAAACACAGAAGCTTACCTTGACTCCTTGGATCTCATGTGTATGGAGACTTGATCTACCTTCAATGTTCCATATGCACATAGTGTGACTGAGAGATTTAAATCGTGAGATTCAAATCAAGATTTAATCGTTTAGATCATTCAAATCGTTCAGACCGAATATAAAAATCGAGGTTTTTATCCACTCAAAGAGATTTGTATTTTTTTCGAATGTATAACAAAAGCTACTTGTTG
This sequence comes from Ceratopteris richardii, assembly GCA_020310875.1. Taxonomy (NCBI): domain Eukaryota; kingdom Viridiplantae; phylum Streptophyta; class Polypodiopsida; order Polypodiales; family Pteridaceae; genus Ceratopteris; species Ceratopteris richardii. The sequence continues at coordinate 119,631,164 of CM035408.1, forward strand.
ATTGGAAATGCAAGAGAATTAAAACATCAGATATTGATGGCCATATGTTAAAGTTAACATTGTATGGAAAGACTATTGGGTATTTAATGTCCTTATATATAGAGGGAGAGCTTTCCATTATCAATTACTTGAAAGGTCATGTAGTGCCAATAAAGGTTTCTATTGTAGGCATGTGAGAAGCATAAACTACATATGCCAAAAAATGTGGATACATCTGAAAATAGGCAGTGGCAGTATCTTAATCACCTTCTTAGTATGCAATGGCCAAAATATTATTCACGGAATACTAATTGGATAAATGCTGAGACAAAAATGAAACCGATTTGGGTAATCAAAAGATCAAGTAACACTCTCTAGAGCATAAACGAACTTAATCTAATACTAAGATACATTACTCTCCATTACAACAAGCTAGAAGATCGAAACTAAAGCAAAGTATGAGTGAAACACTACTTCTTCAAGGTCAAAGGAAAAAAAAAATCCTTCATGAGGTGATAAAAATCGTATGGAGAGATTTAAACGGAGAACGATTTAAACGAATTTTATTTCAAGTGAAAAAACTACGATTTAAATCTACTATGCATATGCAACTCCACCCTCTTAGCCCTCTCTACCCTTTTCTTCTTTTCCCCATAGTCACTATATTTATGTTTGAGTCTCTAGATTTTTTGGTTTTACTTTCTCGAATCTATTTTTGGTTTTTTTTTTCTTATTGCTCAAGATTTGGTAATATGATCTAACATCATTTTGTTGTCAATACTCATGATAATACGATATCATATATGTGAGATGAGCATTGACTCTTGAGTCTTAGCTTTTTAATTATGGATATGAAATGTTTTATATGATGATGATGATATAGAATCTCCCTTTTTTTTTTTAGATGATGATATAGAATCTCCTTTTTTTAACGACTTTGAATGTACAAACTTCAATGTGCTTCATACATGTCTCTACTTGAAACAAACTGTTTTCTATAGCTTGTTGTTATTGGTCATTTCATATGTAAGAAGTTCATACCGCATTACTTCCATTGAATATTTTTGAAAAAAAAACTGCATTTTTTTAGCGCTTGTCTGGAGGACGCGTCTCCGGGACACCCTAGGCTCCGTCCTCGTCCTAGGGACACCACGGTTCCCGGACCCATCCCTGTCCCCTAGTGACTTTGATCTAGACGATGGTGGGGTATTCTTGCTATAAAGGTTATCCCGTAGGCATGAAATACTTGCATTATTGGTTACTATTTCAATCACGTTCGATGGACCTATTTACACAAATGGAAAACAAGTTAATGTTAAATGAGAAACATGAGCATTTGCCATTGAGCAGTAGTTAATGCATGAATGATGATGGATGAAACTTTAAAGCATGCATAGTAAATGCATCACTGAAGCATGCAATGTGCGTGCATGATGAGAATCAAGAGAAGCACACACTGCATATGTACATGATAGATTGGTAGTATATACATATTACATCATATGACATGTATGCATTGTATATGCACGATGGATGATTACAATTTACAATGTGCATTGTATATGCACAATGGATGATTAGAATTTACAATGTATATTGTACATGCATGATGGATGAAAGTCGAAACTTTAAAAGCATGCATGCATGCATAAGTGATAAATGCATCATGCATATACTTTGTATATGTGTATTTTTATGTACACGAATATACGACCTATATATTTGATATGTACACTGTACAAATGTAAATGTGTCTTGTTTTCATACCTGTTTTATGATACTTGAGCATTTATAGAAGGATTTTTATACCTAGGATATTTAGAACTTTAAGAAAATCTAAAATAAAAATAGAAGTATATGCTACTTTATCTCAACTTGGGGTTTGCAACTTGAACCCGTTGCTAACGCATTAGCAACCCGTTGCCTACAACGTTGCCATCCTGCTGCTAACCACTATGCTTCGTCCTACTCATCATCATGCATGTTGTGAACTTCACAAGACAATGCCGTTGCAATGTGATTGTTGGATAAGGCAGCTCACAAGTTGTCATGCAATTATGGTTGTTGCTTGGCTTTTAGGAATCTAAGTGTCTGCATAGAGAGATTGCCGATCATATGAGCCTACGCTTGTAATTGACTTCTTGATTGAATGCTGTTACCTTTAATCTATTGTATCATAATTTGCATGTAATATCATAATATCATCTTTGCCCTACAAGAATTAGTGCAACTGAAATTATTGTAATTGGTCTTGTTTGATTCTTGTAGTTGTTGTTGTGTTCTGATTCTTTCGTATCATGCTTTGCCTTTAGTTCATTCTTTGGCTACAAGCATTAGTCGAGTTGCAGTTATTGTAAGCATTGCTGTTTCCAGACGCAATACCTGACATTGCTGACCCTAATGCTTTGGAGGGCTGTTCCTAACCGGTAGCTGATGGGATGTTTCCCGAGAATACTTGGGCCCCATTCAATCACCGTAAAGACAAGTCACATTCCTGTTTACATCCATGTTTTCAATCTGTCAAAAAATAAGGAGAGCATATTTCTTGTTTGATGGAGGAAGATGGAGCTTCAAACACTGTTTGATTCAGCAAGATGGAGTTTCTATCAACAGACGATGGAAAAATAAATCATTAGACAGCTGGAAAATGGAGTCTGTATGGTTTCGAATTATTTGCATGTTTTAGAGAGGCAGAAGATGGACCCTGGTCCCTCTAAGTCTATGTATTCTTTTGGACAGCCCGTTCTTTAGGCTGATTGTGCACATCCTCTGGTCTTGTTTTGATGTGTAGATTGTTTCATGTCTGTGAAGAACATGCCATGAATACTCAAATATCTTGAATGGAAGAGCAGAGATTTTATCTTGACATGTTTAGATATATATAACAGAGCTACTACACATACATGTCTTTACATGTCTGGCCTAGGATGGAGATAAGATTCCCTATGCACATGTACATATTGTATCTCTGTAGCCTGTGAACTCCACTCTCTTCATTCTGCCATTATGTACGCCGATGCTGATGACAGACTTTTACTCCCTTCATGATTGTATGATTTATTTCCCGAGCCAGTTTGAACTTTGGCCCCTAGCAGATGCTAGTACATTTTTGTCTTTCGTTCTTTGTGTTTGCCAATGCCTAATTGTCAAGCAAAGTGTGCACACGATAGAAATTACACACACATTGCATTTTGGATATGTATCATTATTCATGTCAGGATTAAAATAATGAGTTTAGATGGGAGAATGAAAAGTTCAGTGAAATGTCAAACACCTAAAACATTGGCAAGAGATGGTCAAGGAGCCTATCTCAAATGATGATAATGAATATCATTGTGTTGTGAGGTTTGATTGCTTCTTTCTTTACCTAGCCTGGGATAGATGTATGCATATATTTAAGTCACATTGTGGCGTATTATTACCAGAAAAGGTGTTAGAAACTTATTCTATGTATATACGCAGTGAAACCCTTATCTATTAACTTCTTCTTGATCGATTAGAAGATTATGATCTCATTCTTCAACCTTATACTCGTGTGTATCCATCTATATCTACCTATTTATTTATCTGCCTATCAATCTGTATATGCATATATTTCCGTGTTCACATGTTTTCCAGTATTTATTTAACAAAAGGATAAAAAGAAGAAAATCAAATTTTCTCTCTGAAATGGAATTGCTTTTGATATTAAAGGTTGAAACTAACAATTGGCTAGTTGATCTCATCCTGTTGTGTTGTTTGCTTCTTTGCTCGCAATAATACTATGATTGAAAATAGAGGGAGATATAGTGTAGGTGACAAGAAATTTACTTTGCATCCATTATAAGTTGCAATGTCTTTTAGCACCCTGATCTACGTAATGGAAGTTGGCCTTGATAACTAAGTTTCTTGAATCCGCATAAATGTTTTTAGTATAGATGTGTGTGTGTGTGATGCACACGTGCCTGTGTGCATGTGCGCAAATGGACACGTGCAGGCACGCGTGCGCGCGCGCGCACGCACACACACACACACACACACACACACACACACACACACACACATGGGTGCGTGTGCTCATGTATGCATGTGAATTTGAGCATGTACAGATTTGCAGTGTGCCACATTAGTCTTACTTGTTATGCACAGGTTGGCAAAGTTTTTGTTGGTCCCTCGTTGTCATCGAGCAGAAAATTTGAGATCTCCGTTGGTGCACATGCTGTGTATTCGATTGTTGCTCAGGATGAGATTGGTAAGCATTTGTTGATTGATTCTCTCTCTCTCTCTCTCTCTCTCTCTCTCTCTCTCTATCTATCTATCTCACGCTCTCCCCTTTCCTACTTTTTCTATTACTTTTTTCCTCATCCTCCTTCCTCTCTTCCCTATTTGTTATATCTCCTGGGTCCTCCCTTCCATTTTTTGAAAAGAATCTTGGCTTTTGTTCCCACTTTCGTGTCCCTGAAAGAAAAACATTGCATCTTTTCAGCTCCCAACATTACAATTTAGATAGGAAAGGGTTTCCAGTAAGATATATTGATTTTAATACATATATTGGTACAGATAAGTTAATTGAACAAAGTAGCTCTCAATAATGCTTCTGGACATATGCTAATAACATTGTCCCAGGTGGCAGAATCAGAACGCATGAAATTGCGAACCATGATTCTTATATGACTAGTGAAGGATGGTGGTATCTGCTCCACATCAAAGCTCCACGTGGTACTGTGGCAGTGGGTTGGAAGGAAAACGTGCTCATTGTACTGAAGCTAATGGACACTAATGATGTAGACTCCTTGATTTGATACTGCAAATTGTCCTGATTAAGCCATGTTTAGGTCACAATTCAGTACTTGACATTCCAAAGTGTATAACTTGTAATGATGTTGCAAATATAAATTTGTTCCTTGTTAACTACTTAAGGATAGGCTTTCCACCTTCATAGCATATTTTGATTGTCAAATCTCTTGATACAGGAATAGCTTTCTATGAAGTTGGTGATGCTGTTGATTTCCTAGCAGAAACTGATAGAAGTGATGTTGTGTCTGTCACTGTACTGAATAAAGATGCCGATGATTTAAGCCGTAACATAAGTCTTCATGTCCAGGTAGGCTTTTTTTCCATTCAATAACCATTGGTCTTTTTGCTGATATATGTTGCTATTTAAATAGCTGGGTTTATAATGGAACACTAAACTACATATGATTTCTGTTTGACACTCTAGTTTTAACATCTTTACCTTGCGATATTGTGAATAATGAATAAAATTTTGTTTGTTATATGTAGTAGCTTTGTGCAAGTAAGCTCTAAAGTAGAGTGGATGCATATGCTATTTTGGAGGTGCCAATTTTAAGAGTGTGTCTCGGAGGTACCATTTGTAGCCTGGAGTGTTCATCATGCTTTGCATCGTTTACGTCAATTGGATAGAAATTCCATCTATGACACATGACACAAGGGAGGCTGCTTATGCCAAAAGTCTGATTAAGATCTGAATGCGTTCACAATGCACCAGACGACCCTCATTTTATTTTTCATATTTATTCTTGTGGTTTTTCTCCTTATTTCATAGTCGTTACATTACTGGTTGGATACCTTTTATAGAACTCGGGGGGAAAATGTAACCTCACGTTAGATACACTGTTCTGACTTGATCCTCGAGGATTGTGTATATAAATACTACTTGAGTCTTTTAGTTTGACACGTAATTAGTCATTCAAACAAATCTTTTTCTTATTATTATATGGGTGTATTTCAAATATAAATAATGAAAAAAATAAGATAAATATGAGCATGATGCTGTCTAAGACAGACTTTGCAAGAGATTGAAAGCGAATAAATGAATGATTGTACAATAATATATACAATTTACTATAAGCTATATCAGATCATATGCCATATGACCATCATGCATTGATGTATTATGTTTCAAGTTTGAATTAGATTACTTGATGTTGTCTATCGTATACGTATCATTGTCCTCTATTTCTTTTGTGTTAAAGTTTACAGCTATGTCAGAAACCGGTGAAAACATTTTACAGGACGTGACAGAAGATAGATTCTCATGAGCATTCAAAAGTCAGGTTCACCTCAAAAACAGCTATGCCTTATCCTTGTGCATTTTTTCCTTATGTCTATGTTCTTTATTTCCATAGGTGTAGGCCTGGGTGTGAACATGAGCATGCCACTAGCGGATGTGCTCCCTGCCTTTGTGGGACATGAGGATGCATCTCCAACTCATTAAGGTGTACGAACGGCTCAAGATAGGCCTTCATCCCATGTAGTTCGTTTTATTAGAAGGGGATATCTTGAAGATGGCATCTTTTGTGAGTGTCCTAGATTGGGATTTATGGGGGATGTATTCACTTATGAAAGTTTGTTTTTCCCAAATTGATTTTAACCCCAAAGAAGGGGTGAGAGGCTTGTAGAAAGCTTTGTTGATGGAGGTTACTTCCGTTAAAATGGGGCCCAAACCAAGCCTTAGAGCACCGTTTGAAGTGCAAATAAAGCTCAAGAGCAATTTCAAGAGTGCCCTCTTAAGCCTTCCTTAAAGCTTGACTCTTTACACTCCAGACTCCAACCCCTCCTCCCTTACTTTTGGGGTATAAGAACAACCCTCTAAAATCTTCTCTCATGATGTTTTTTTTATCAACCATGTACAACAGAGAGAAGGTGTAGTCAAAGGGGCATGATGGAAAGAGGTGGATTCTCCCATTTTTCTTTTTGGAGGAGGTGATGGATCAAGACATTGGACATGCAAATTATATGGATATAAAAAGACTAGTGTAGCAAAGAAAGTACGTGCCCATCTTCTTGATGAACTGGGCAATGAAGATTTGGTAGTGCCATCACTTCATAGAGGAAGCAAGAGTTTGTCAATAAGCTTGGAGTAACTGATGTCAAAGTGCGTGCTTGTCATGCTTGACAAGCTTGCCTCAATGAGGCATCATTTGTAAGAGCTTCTAGCTCCACATCCAAGGCATCATCTTCATGAATATTTTCTCATCCCACTTCATGCCAATAAAAATGCCAAATGCAAGCTCCACACCATATGAAGCTCAACATTGCCAATAGATTCTAGATTCTTGATGATAAATGGAATCCCAAATTGAAGGAAGAGGTTGACATAGCCCTCACACCATTCTTCTATCATGACCACACATCTTTCAATGCAACTCAGTAACTAACAGTAACTTAATTTTCAAATCTTACGAGTTTTAAACTTTGGCTACTTAGTATTTTGCATTTAGTAACTAGTATATTATAATTTATGAATTCTTCTTTGTTTGTGTGTCACCATGTTTTAAGGAAATGATGAAAATAATAAGTGAATATAGACCACAATATGCTTCTCCCTCTTTAGAAAATCGCACACCAATGAGGGAGGGATACCTAGTGGCTTCACTTCCTATCCAAATTGAAGGTCATGATGAACTCCTAGTCCAGCATGTGCCATCTTTGCGAACCTTTAGAGAAAGATTAGAATATCTTGTTCATTGGAGAGGGTATGACATCAATGATCACACCTTGGAACCTACAATAAATCTTGAGAGAGCATCGATCAAGGTTCTTGAGGTTCACGAGAAGACCGTAATGAAGACCAAACCAAAGAACATAACCATTGGTTGTGGAATTCATCACTTGCAAGGGAGGTGATGTCATGGACACTTAGCCTAGCTTACATTAAGGCCATGCATCTTTTCTTGTAACGTGTCTCACTTCCATCTAAACACACACCTCCTTGAAATTTGATGCTTTGTCATATCATCATGAAAGCTTTTAGAAGATATGCCTTGCCATGACTTGCATCATTGACGATGTTATTACTAAACATAGTAGAACACCCTTAATGGCCTTCTACACGTATAAGGAGAGATTGGCCATAGAGATCCTAAGCCTTTTCAATACTAGTCTTAGGACTTGGGAGCTCAAGGAGTCACACTATCCAAGTAAGTACCTTTAAGTTTGAGTTCTTGTTCCTACCAAACTCTTTGTTCTAGTCTTGTCTAGTCTAGTTACTAATCATCTTGGTCTTGTCATCTTGTAATCTCGTACTAGGCGCTCGAGAATCTCGTATGCCTCATCTGAACGAAAATCCATTTCATATGAGGCAGTCTAGGCCCTCCTCTAGCATGTGCAAAGAGGCCCAATCTCTGAGGAGGAAAATACCTTCCTGGCTTCGGGTCCGGAAGCAAACCACGAAAAACAAACTTGCCCAACAAGGCACGGCTCTGGTATGTAGGGTTGATAATCCCAAGGCCACCACTCTCTCTAGGAGGGGTGCTGACCCGCCAAGCTACCTTAGTCGGAGCGGGTTTGCCATCCCTGTCCTACCATAAAAGGGTTCTTATTAGTTGTTGAATCTGGTTGATACATGAATTCAAAAAGATCCAATAGGAGGTGACGTGCCACATCGTAGCGAGACTTGGTTAGAGACCACAAGTCTATGAGCTAGGGACAACCGAGTAGAGCTCTAGTATAGTAATTTCCTCTTGATCGTCAAGAGGGGAGGGGAAATCTGTTGCTTAGGTGGAAGCTCAAGACCAATATGGCACCCAAGATAGTGAACGTAGTGCGAGGGGGGCTCCATTGAAACTGAGCGAAAGGGAGCCAACTAGGGTGATCATCCGAGCCAACCCAGAAACCACAGGATTTGTGCCATTTAATCTTGGGACCATAGCCATCACAACATCTATCGAAAGCATACTAAAATCTTGTCAAGTTGGCCTCGTGGCCTTGCAAGTAAACAACAATAGCATCAGCAAACTCATGATCAAGCAAAACCTCCTGTCTAACAAGAAGTTTGATACCCTATAACCTAGTGTCTTGCATAGATAGAAAAGCACTCATGGCCTCAACAAAAAATAGAAGCAAAGTATTAGCCAAAAGACATTTTGCGTGACCAATCTCAAAATGCTAAATCTCTTCACCAGCCCTGAGCCATGAGAACTTGACTATGGGCGGAACGATAGAGGGAAGCAATACTTGTGATCAAGCGAGCAAGAAAGCAAATACAAAGCATAGTGTGCTCAAGAAAAGTCTAGTCAACCCGATCATAGGCTTTCTCAAAGTTCAACAACAAGAGGCTCATCGCGCATCCGTGCAAGGGAAACAACCTCCTAGAAAGTAAAAATGTTGTCAAGGATACTACGACCCTTGACAAACCCTGTCTGTGTCGGATGGATCAAAGTCTCAAGCAATGGCTTCAATCTCAAACTTAGAACCTTCACAAGAATTTTGTAGGCTCAGTTGAGAAATGAAATCGAATGCCAATGTTGGATATCATCCAAGGTCTCTCCATCCTTGGGGATGAGAAAAATCAAACCCTCAGCAAGAGGTGGGGGAAGGTGGCCCCCCTCCACGACCTCCTTGAAGGCAAGCTTGATCCCCTCCCCAAGGATACCCTAGCATCGGAGACAAAATACTAGGTGAGAGACCATCGTCACCAAGGCAACTTTCTCTAGCCAAGTCACACAATGCACCAAGAAGCTCGTTGTCAAAAAACTATGCAAGAAGCAAAGCTTGCATCTCGTGGGTCACATAGCACCGCACCTGCTGAAGGATGTAACATGCGCTCTCTTGTCAAGTCGCGGAAGGAGCCTCCACAGATAACAGGGTGTGGTAAAGCTGAGTGGCAATCTCTCACAACTCCCTAAGCTTTGTAACCAAAGATCCATCCAACCGGCACAACTCTCTGATCCCACTACGCACATGCTCTGATCGAGTCATGGAGAAGAACTCACCAGAAACATGATCACCAACCTGAGTCCAATGTGAAGCCTTCATGTGGCGGAAGAAGGCAGACCGCCTATCTTGTATCTTCCGTAACTCTTGTTGCACCAAGGCAAGCTTTGAGCTAGCCCAGTCTGAGTCAAGACAGCCTTGCAGGGAGTGTTGGAGGGAGACAACACCTTTGTGAAGGCAACGCTCAGTATCTCGAAGACAGGCCAATAACGGAACACTCTCGTCATGCAAATACAAAATAATATGCCGAAGGCCAGTAGTGAGGGACAAGGCCCTAGAGCCCTTCTCCCATGGAAGGTGAGACCAAATCACTTGAATCTGATAAGCTAGGCTCTCGTCCAATCGAATATGAATGTGGAGAACCAAGGAGCCCTAAGTTGAAACTTGATGGAGAGTGTTAATCTCCAAAAGAACAAGTTATCCTTGATGTTAGAGCACCTTTATACCAAGAATAACTTAAAACCTTTACCAATTTGGAGGATCAATGCTCAATTACCAAAATTCTTGAACAAACTGTGAAGAGAGTTAATACTCAAAAAGTCTGCTGCACATTATTCACTCATTGATTGATCAAATGTGTGAAGTTTTTTATAAAACTTCGCACAACACGTCGCCTAGAGATTGCGCACCTTCTCCAAGTTAAATCACCTCAAAAGATTAAGTATATCTTGAGAAATGAATCAAACAGTTCACCTATGTCTGAAACTATTCTTTTGTAAAGTCGATTCTGACACCTGCAACTTCTAACACATGGTTCTCCCAAACTAGAATCCGTTTAAGCAAATGCTTTTAGCCATAGGTAGCTTACCTTCCAACTTAAAGAATGAGCGCTTGCTTGCTCAAAACTTTACACTGTGGAAGGAGAACTGACCAAAACATTAGCATCGAATTTTGCGCCTCTTGCAACTTCACTTCACGTTTACACATGTGAATGTTCCTACTCTCAATTCTCTCAACCTGATCACGATTAGGATTTGAAAACGTGTACAGAGGTCAATCAACTATAGACTTAGACTTGTACAAAAGCATTTCACAAAAGATTTAACACAGAAGTACACATCGAAATATCGGGCGCAACTTTTTTCCATTTCTGAGAAGTTTTACATCCAAGTGATGAGAGAGATATCCTCACTCCTAAAGTGTCTAATGACTCAAAATACTTCTAATTCTTCTCTTCACATGCTCTCCCATATTTACCCTGACATTTTTCCTTGTATATATAGGCAAATATGTACAAGCTCATAACCATACAAAAGGTATATGTGAGTTATCTCTAAATTAATGTACATATGTATACACATCTTCATCTTCTGAACATGTACTTTCTGCATGCTTCATAAATTGATCTTTTCTTCAATCCTTGACTTCAAAACTTCAATTGGTGATTGATTTGCACCAACATAAGTTGCTTCCTTCCTAAAGGTGACAACCACTGGGGCGTGATCAGAGAAGCATGAACAACCGAGAATACATGTCATACCACCACAATGAACCAATACATCACTGACGTAAATGCGATCAATCGTGGAAAGATTGGTCCCACCAATCCTTGTGTCTAAGTGTGAGAATGGAGACTGTCTCAAAGCCCTTGCTGTGCCATACAGCATGCAATCTCAAGGTCATACATAATCTCTCCCAAGTTGCAAGCTGAGATCCATGCATAGTGATCTGGCTACCACCTTGGCGATCCTTAGGTTCCTCAATCATGTCGAAGTCACATGCAACACTCCAAGTATCAGCACTCAAGGACCAAAAAACCTCAGCGTTGCCTTGTAATAGCCGCCTACATTGTGGTGTACATCCCAAATAGAGATGGTGTTCTTGGAGCATCAAAATGTCGATAGGCCAACCGACCAAGCATTGGTGGAGCTCCTTGTGGAGACGATCTTGATAGCACAAGAACTACGGCCCACCCAATCAGTGAACGTTCCATGAAAGAACCCTCATGGAGATGGGGTGAACCAAGGGGCTTCTTCATCTGTGAGACGAGCCATCTTCGAGTTGGGTTTGGGCAAGGAGTAATCTGAGTCCAAACGTCTTCGATACTAGGTGAACTTCTCAGGGAGAATCTTGCAAATATTGAGACAAAGGGACTTGCCCGACTCTCATGTCAACTCCGGGCTGAACTCCTCCTCCTGTATATGCATATAATAGGGTGAAGTACGAGTATCTACGATCACATACACAATGAGCTGCATCTCCTCAAGACTAGAGATGAAGAGAAACAAAGGTGTATACCATGCTGTGATGAAAAGGTCCGTGTGATCAAGCTCCCTGAGGTGATGGGAGAAGTCAATAAGTTGTGCACGAACAAAGTGCAATGCCTCTCCAAGAGACCAATGTGGCTATGAAGCCCCACACAGAGCCACTTCCAATGCCAAGGGAGTCTTGCTACGCGACTCGAGAGCCACATCATGGGCTTGAATAGGAGATGAAAAGAAGTCCTCTCGTGCGTCAAAAAATCTCGAGAATTCGTACCCAATTTCCTCACAAGTGGCGGTCAGAATTCACTGGCCAATAGGGAATAAAAGTCAAGGGAGACATACCCACCCTCATCGCAGGAGATGGAGGAGATTGTCTTGCATGGGCCACCCGATTCACCAAGAATTCCTTGTCAAGAGATTGCTAGGAACAGGGAGGTATAGTAACAAGATTCTCACAAGGTTATAGAGAGGCAGAGGTTGTGGAGAGGTAGAGGGCCCATTAGGGGATGGTGGGGGAGTGGAACACAAGTGGGGGGATCTGGCTCCACCTCCGCTTTAGGGGCTCTAGATAGGTCCTCCTCAAGTGCATTGAAACGGTTCCCCATGGGAACAAAAACTTGCTAGGCTTGAGGATGATGCTTTCATGCCATCTACTTTCATCGTCCAAGCTGTGGCCAACCTGTGGTGGATAAAGAGGGATCAATCAGGGCAAACGAGGCATCATGATGATGCTGAAACATACCCTCATCGGGAACAGAGAGCCTGCAGGAGTTGAAGGGGGGAGGGGAGGACGAGATGCATGCACAAGGGGCCATTGTGGCCCCTGTCGAGTATGGTGCCTGGACTGGCACATCGTCCTCGAAGGGCGTGCCTCTGCAAGGTGACCAGCCTTGCGACAAGCAAGACACTGATTTTGAAGGCTCGAGTATTCGACCTTTTGAATCAAGCAATGGCTTGAAAGAAGTGGAAGCTCAACTTTCATGGTAATGGTGGAGCGTCACAGATGAGGGGATCCTTATTGATGGAAGGCCCATAACCTTTTGCACAACTGAGGCCCCTAACTTTGGGACCTCCAGAAAAGTACAAAGAGATCCTCAAATCATGGGTAGCAGTAGAAGGTACTCTCGGCGTAGGCCACCAAAGCATGTCTAGTCCTCGAAGGGCAAGCCTTCGCAAGGTGACCAACCTTGCAACAAGAAAATGCCGATTCAAAAGGCTTGAGTACTCGACCCTCTAAAGCCACTCGCATGAAAGAAGCGGAAGCTGAATCTTCAAAGGAAGCTCTACAGGGTTAGAGATGAGAATACGAACCGAAGGGAGGCTTGTCGCCTTGGCCACTATAGAGGCCGCACTGCTTGGAACCTCCAAGAAGGTGCCAAGAGACACACCAATCTTGGGCAACAAGGGTAAATACTCACACCTGAGGCCAGGGAAGCAAGCCATCAGAGGAAACCTGCATGCTCCCTTGGGGATGAAGGCTGAAGAGGAGGCTTTCAAAGGATCAAAGGCATGAGTCCAAGGGAAGACATAGCCCCAGCCAACGTGGAATGCAATGGGTGATAGGGCTCCATAAATGCCCCCCCTCCAACACACATGCGTGCGCGCGCGCGCACACACACACACAGAAATAGAATGTAAGCATTTTTGTGTGGTAAATGGACACACATAAATCCACACCTACACACATGTACATACATACATACATACATACACATATATATGCTAAGTTGTTTTTGACATGTTTTTGACTTTTGACTCCTTCCGTTTAGCCAACATCTTGACAAATAAGGTAATCGTCTTTTACGACATTTGACGTCGCCAAAAATTTACAAATAAATAAAAACAAAGTAGAGACACCATGTATTTCGGTGGCAATGTATCCCTTCGGCTGATCCATGTCCTCTGTATATATGTATGTATACATGTATGCCATATCTCTTGACGAATGATCCTATTCCTATCTTGGTGAGAGAGCAATTAGATTTTTCTTTTGGGGGGGAAGAGAGAGAGAAAGAGAGAGAGGGGTGGGGGGGGGGGGGGGGAGAGAGAGAGAGAGAGAGAGAGAGAGAGAGAGAGAGAGAGAGAGAGAGAGAGAGAGAGAGAGATTAATGTCTTGCAAAGGCCAAATTTGGCATATGATTCAAAACCATGTACAACTGTGGTCATCTCTATGCAAAAATGAAAAGAAAAGTGAACGCTATGATTGACTATGGAAATACATTAATAAAAGGGTGGAGTGAAGGGGTGCTTGGTAAGTAGGGGAGATAGTAGGAATAGTGCAGTGTGAGCTACATAGGGGGAGCATGGCTCTAGTTTTGCAAATAATGGCCACCCAATACAAAGGTGGTGAGTGAATGTGCATACCGTAGCTACTTGTGATTTTATTTTTTTATTTTTATTTGTATTTTATTATTATTATTATTTTTTCTTTTTTTTTTGGGGGGGGGGGGGGGGTTTGGGTGGAGTATGTACTACATCGGGGGCGTCGGAGTGCTAATTGGAAAGTGGCTCTCCATGGTCTGACAATACACCTCTTCTCCATCATGTGATCGTGGGCTATCTTGATGTGTAGGATATCCTCGCGATGTAGTCATGGTCATCAATACAAAGCTACACATGCCGACGACATCCCCTCTCTGTCTCTGGTTGGTGAAGTGTAAGCCCTATGCCTTTGCGGGAGGGGTCAGTCTGATGTGATCAAGCACGTTGGAAGAATTTGGTAATAGTGTGCTGGGTACTCACCTGTACTGCATGTATGGGCCACAATATCTGTTCCTTTCTCTCATATGCCACTATGATGAAGTACTCCAACCTCTGCTAGTCTTTTGCTAGTCTTTTGTAGTCATGCACTGCTGGAGTGGTCCCTCTATCTAAAACTAAGCTCGTAGATGTGAATATGTTGGGCATATGGTAACTAGGTGTTCCTCCCACTCTATCTCTATGTAGCATACAGGGCACCACGGCTGCACACGTGGGACTCCATGGGCTCGGCCTCTCTCTATCTCGAGCTGATGTGAAGAAACCCGAAGCTTCCCAATGACGACACGTAGATGACGGTGTAGCTATGTTTGCATGTATTGGTGAGTCTCAATAGAACATTGGTCCAAGATCTATAGAAAATGCACGTGATAGTAGAGCATCTTTAGTTGCAAATTATCCCTCGGTCTGACCAATGTCCTTTGTATGTATGTATGCCAAATCTCCTTGGAGATGCTCTTATTCCTCTCTCGGTGGGAGAACGAGTAGGTATGGGCCTCGGTATCATGTTGCACGGCTGGTAGCCTGTCTATGTCAAGTTCGTGGTGGGCACACCAATCCTATCTTTGCATACCATGCAGATGTGTCCCTCGTTAGAGCCATGTCTCGTGATGCCTATGTAATAGGCATACTGGCTAGAAGAGTGCCTCGATAAGGATCCATGGTGTAGCAAGCTCTCCCCTTATGATGTCATGGGGTATTAAGGATTTGCTACGAATGAGTTTCGCAATCATAAGTATTTGTGGTCTCTTCACGACCGTCCAAGCTGAGGAGGTCACACTCGGCCCCCAAATTGCTTCTCCGTATATGAGGGCTCGGGTAGCCAAAGTGTCGAATAGCCACCCCTTGGCCGGGGGGGGGAGAGAGAGAGAGAGAGAGAGAGAGAGAGAGAGAGAGAGAGAGAGAGAGAGAGAGAGAGAGAGAGAGAGAGAGAGAGAGAGAGAGAGAGAGAGAGAGAGAGAGATTTTGCGAATTATTGACCCATAACAAAATTCATAAAATTCTCATCACGAATTAATTTGTGACGCACGAATTTTATGCGGTTTTCTTTTTCCACACTTCTTCGTAACCAATTATATCGAAGTATCATTTGAGATATATGTTGACTTATAAGTTACGATGTATCATTTTTGCTATATGTCACATGTATGATGTATCATGGATGATGATGTTTGCTTGCAGCTTACAGTGTGTTACTAATATATGCCATGAGTCATGATTCATGTATGATCTAATATGCTATAACTCATGTGATGATTAGTTGTTAGTTAAAACTTTATGATGAATCATGATGTTTTTTATTCTTGTCAATTTAGGATTAAGATGTCTGATGTTGTAACTTGTTATGAAAATATTTCTTTAAAGTCATAGGCTATAGCTCAATAAAATCCATGAATCTTACATGAGAGAGAGATAGTTATGAGAGAGAGAGAGAGCCCTTAATAACCAGGCACTGAAGCAAGGTACTGCAATGATCAGACTGTCACAAGTCGGCAATACAGATATTGTTGACTATTTGTTGGTAAGTCTAGCAGAGTTATATACCATATTGATTTCGTATGTGTGTGTGTGTGTGTGTACACAGAGAGAGAGATGCTTTTTTTTGTGTGTGTGTGTGTGTGTGTGTGTGTGTGTGTGTGTGTGTGTGCACGCGCGTGCGCGCGCGCATGCTTGTGAACTTTGCTCTTATTGTAGTAGGTCAGATGAATACTTACTTCTTTGTTTATGGTAGGTGGATGTGGGTGCATCTATCCTTCCAAGAAATCCGGTCATTCACGTCGGTGGACATGTGAACTTTTCACTCGCTGGAAAAGGTAGGTTTCTGCTGTTCCTTGGCGCTGTGCATGATGCTGTTATGGCATGATCATGCACTGATGTTTTCCTTTTCAGGACTTGTATCAAACGAGAATGCCTTTTGGTGGAGCAGCAATCCAGATGTCCTCCTTGTAAATAGGCAGACTGGGGAAGGATTTGCTGTCGCCCCAGGGCTTTCATCTGGTAACCAACCTCCTCTTTTTTTCCACCGAGAGAGAGAGAGAGAGAGAGAGAGAAAATGAAATGAAATGAAATGAAATGATATATTTACTTCTTCAGAAGGCCAAAATGACCTATGAGACCAAAAGTTACAAAACTAGTGAATCTGATACAAAATCTGAGTACCAAAGGAAGTGGTATGGAAAATGAAAGATGAAAAATAGCTGGGAAAAGGCTAACACCAAGACTAATACAACAAAGGGCTGATACATAGGAGGGATGTGCTGATATACAAGACTGCAGATCTATCCTCAACTGCACTATGAGCGTCTGAAAAGTACAGCTCGAATCCTCCGCTGTAGCCTCCATCGATACTGTGTAGCACCTCTCACTCTCGGTCGTCTAGATCTCCCTAGCTCCATTGCTCGGTCTATGAGAGTGCCAGTAGTGGCTGTATGAGTGTGGACAGAGCTCTCTACTAGATGCTCCTCTAGCTGCCGAGTGTCTGGCGTAAAGAAATCCGTAATCTGTCTCTGGGACTGTCTCCCTCCAGCTCTCCTCAATAGAGTGTCTCTATGTCTATGTACCTCTAGTAGATATAGTCCAAGACATCTCTGATCCTCAAAACTCATGACTCTAGATAGAGGCCCAAAACCCTCTCTGAATAGACAATGAAAACGGCCCCGTATCTCATAGTATACCGTGCAATGACATATGTAATGTAGCTATGTCTCTGGCTCTAGGTGACATAGACGGCATATCTTGCTATGTGTTGGTACCCCTCTGAATCTGCTAGTCTCAATCTCAAGCTGATGTGAGGATGTGCGCAACTGGCCAAGGAAAATCTCGGTCCAATGAATACTACCCCCAGATATGTGTATGCATCTGTATACTCCACAACCTCCTGCCCAAATGTGAAAATAGGTGTTGATCTCCTGATCCACTGCGGTGTGGTGTTAAACACCATAACCTTGGTTTTACCAAGGTTTACAGACAGACCACTATCCTCTGCAAAGCTCTGTAGAGCATCCAAGTGTCGTTGCATACCCTCCGGTGAGTCAGATATCAAAACAATATCATCAGCATATAACAACAATGGGATCCACGTCCCTTCCAACTCGGCCCCTCTATCACCCTCTCTGTCAATGTAATCAGACACCTCATCAACATACATACCAAATAGAGTAGGAGACAGTGGGCAGCCCTGTTTCACTCCAATAGTAGAGTGAACTAAATCAGATACCCCTTCTGGGGTGCAAACTCGTCCCACCATTGATCTGTACAAAGCCATAATCCCCCACATCAACTCTATGGGTACCCCCATCTCTTGTAGTCTGCGCATCAATTGAGCTCTCCGCACCATGTCAAATGCTTTGCGGAAGTCCACAAAGCTACAATAAATCCGTTTCCCGTGTGACCTTCCCTCTTCAATGATGGCTCTAAGTGTCAGAATATGATCAAGAGTGGAGAAACCCCTCCTGAAACCTGCCTGACCCTTTGCCCGCATACCCTCACCCTCTGCCCAATCACTCAAGTGCTGCTCAAGAATGGATGCATACAACCGTGCCAATGTGTGTCCAACGATAATAGTGCGGTAGTTTCCCGGCTCCATAGGATCCCCCGCCTTGAAGATAGGCACAATAGTAGACAATCTCCAAGTCTCAGGTAACCCTTCACACCTGGCACGATTGAACAACACTGCAAGAACCTTCATCAACATATCCCTAGCATGAATAAAATGCTCCGCCACTAGACCGTCATGGTCATATGCCCTCCCGGTCCTCATCCTGTCAATGGCCCTCTGTACCATTCGAGCGGTAAAGAAAGTGCTTGTGGCTTGGCATGGCTTTGCAGGGCCCGGAAGGGGTTCCTGTCCAGGAACCATATATAGTGATGTCGCATACTGACCCCATACATCAGGTGAAGTAATCGCAGGGGGAGTGGAGTGCTCATGAAAAAGTTGCCATGCCTCTCTTGAGTCCCTGCTCAAGAACATCTGATATAAATCTCGCTCTAACTGTGCCAGGTAAGCCCGTTTCTTCCGTCTCACAAGGCGACGGAAAGCAATCTGAGACTGTCTGTAAGTGATAACTCTTAGAAGAAGATCCCTCTGAAGCTTGGCTCTCGTCTCTCTGCCCTCCTCGCCATACCAATTATTTTGGGGCATGCTCCCTCGCCTCCGAACCGGCCGGGTGTGTGGATATGCCACTGATGCGGCACTATGCAATGTCTCCGTCAGTAGAGTGGTGCACTCCTCCAGTGAGAGACCTAGACCAACTGTGCATAGACGGTCCCAGATCTCCTTTGTATAAACGGAATCGGTCTCTGGTGTAAATGTGTAACGGGTATGTGACCTGCCTACTGATGTCTGGGCTGAACTGTACTGAAAAGAGACTGATAGTGTCAAAAGAGCATGATCCACTGCTACACCCACTGGTCTAGCTCCCATTGTGAAATCTTGAATGCAGGGGATGAAGCTCAGCTGTGTCATGATATAGTGCACTGTACTGGCTCCATGTCTATGTGGAAAGCAAGTGAAACCAGCTGCTCCAGGAAATCGGTGCAGGCCATTAAGTATGGCTAACCCATGTGTAGTCGTCATCTCAAAAAGATATCTCCCATACTCTGTCTGCTCTCTATCATGCAAGCATCTGTCGAGCCCCAACTCACCCACATCCATCTCTCTAAGCATCTCATATGAAGTGTCATAGAAGACTGTCTGTGAGTTTCCCGTTCGGGCATTGAAGTCCCCTAGGAGAATGATATCACCATCCCTAGAGAACTCCCAAATATCATCATCTAGAAGAGAGAAAGGTGATTGCCCCCTGGGTGCAGCATATATAGACGTACTGGGAGGGAAGTAACATATGGCAATGTATAAAAATCGACCTGTGTCAGCTCTCAGCCTCACCCACATATATCGAGCATCCTCATCTCTCCGTACGATATGTAGTAGTCTCTACAACTCCTCTCTGAATAGCATTGCTACTCCTCCTGACCCTCTAGCCCCATGTCTCGATCTCGCGTTTAGCCTGTGGGCTGTCTCCCATCTATATCCCACCACATGCGGCATCAACTGTCCAAGGGCCTAGTGGGTCTTTGAGAAGATAACAATGTCTCTATCTCTGAAACTGTCCTCAAATGCACCAATGTCCAACCTCATAGATCCATTACAATTCCAAGTAGCCATCTTCAATGTGGTCTCATAGGTCTCGCACAGTCATGTAGTGCGTCGCTCGAGAATCACCACCCGACCATCTCTGTAGAAGGCTAGCTTTCCCTTCCCTTGTGCCGCTCTAATCTCTGGCATTACCTCTCTCATATGCGCAAGCTGTGAGAGAGTGAGGTCATCACCAAGGAAAACACCTGTCTTCTTGAGAATTGGTCCCTTCCTCAAGAATTCCTTCTTCTCTTCCAATGAAGGAAAGCGCAGTATAAGAGCTCTCTCCTTTGAAGATTCTCCAAGGCCTTCGCTTTTCTTGCCTACTCTCCATGCCTTTGTATGCAAAGGCTTCTCCATCCCCACCATGGATGTGAGAGTTTTGACCTCCTTTTCTACATCATTTATGTCCTTGAGGCCGGTTACTCTCACATGTAGTGCCCTTGTCCGCCTTCTTTGTTCCTCTTCGAGGGTCATGTTGATAAGAGTAGGTGTACAAGGAGCTTCCTTACTTTTCCCTTTCTTAGCCACTTCAATCCATTTTTCGGCCTCTTGTACTTTCTTTTGCGTTTCGGATATGACTGCAGCCCATGACTTCTTCTCCTCATCTTCCCTGATGGTCCGTACCTGATCTTTTATATCTTTCAGCTCCTCGATCACCGAAGGCTGAGTTTCACCTTCTTCAAGAACACGAGATGCTGCCACTTCCGTCAACTGTTGTCCAAGGGTTGAGACTTTCCCTTTGAGTCTATCAATTTCACCTCGCATCTCTTCTCGTTCTTCATTCCATGACTTGAGTAGTGCTTCTTTTTCTTTCACCGCTTCCGCTCTCCATTCCTTCATCTCTCTCTCAATATGCTTCAGCCGCTTATTAGTTCTCGTAAATGTAACTTTCGACGAAGGGGAAGCCATGAGAGAGAGAGAGAGAGAGAGAGAGAGAGAGAGAGAGAGAGAGGAAATAACGTGCACAGAAAGGAAGGACCAAACAAAAGCATCCTTCTTCGTTTCTTGTGCACTCTTTTGTTCTCTTCTGTTCTTTCTTAATTTAATTATTTATTTATTTAGTTTTATCTTGACTTACAGTGACATGTTTCTAGTTTGACATTTTTCTTTGTTCTGTTGCTGCAGTGACATACAATAGCTCTCACGTAACAGCTTACACTGTTGTGAAGGTTATTGAGATATCATCAGTGATATTGAAGGCTCCCAAAGGTCTGTTGACTAATGTGGGTGTTCCGGAGAAGGGATACTTGTTTGCTGTCAAGTTCAGGTGGGTTCTCCGTGGATGATGAAGCTATGGTTCTGAATTTGTACTTTCTCTTTAATACTTTTAATCATTTTTCCTGCGGTTAGAGAATGATATGGTTGTGCAAAGCTTTCAGTGATCCTCGAGGGCAGGATGTGGGAGTAGTGAGTAATGAAGAGAGAGTGTCTTACAGTTGTCATGTGGACCCAGCTTACCTTGGGTAAAATATGAGATCGAAATCAATATGTTGTTGCATCTAGAAATTTGTGCAAAGAACTAATTTTCTCTTCTGTTTTGCAGATTATGCTCTGGATGGCAAGACCCAGATGATTTGAAAACTTATTGTGTTTTCCGACCTTACTCACCTACAAGGCTCTTTTTGACATTGCAAGGAGTTGGGAAGGATCCAGGATCAAGTTTAGTGCTCGGAGATTTCAAAGGCTGCACCACTGTTAAAATTCTTGCAGAAGTAACTGGAATGGGAGAGACTGGTTCTGCAATGAGCGCTTTTGCTGGAGGTTTTGAGATGCAAGATGTACCACAAAAGGTATGGTTCTTCATTTCTCATTGTTTTAGGCTTAGCTTACTAGGATGAAGTCCGAAAATGGTATTGCATAGCAATGCATTAAGATTCTTTCCTTCTTTTTTTATAAGCATATGTGGAACATGGCTCTATGAGGTGTTGATTACATAAGATTCTGAGTTTCTCAATAATGCATACATGAATTTCTCCATCAAGATGTTCAATAGTTAAAGACAACAACAGTCAGATGTGAACCTCAAAATGTGGGTTCACAGGACATAATGGATCGATGAATTGTGAAATTGCATGCTGTATTCCCATTTTGCACATTAGTTTTCTTTAGCTTCTCTAAAGAGAGACTAATGCGTAAAACCGATGATTTGAGTAGTAGGTGGTCTGAATGAATACAATCGATCAGGCACTGTCCAATGTTACTTAATGCCTGGAAGATAGGTGAATCACCAAGACAATGAAAGATAGGTGTTGATACAAACATAAAATTGCAAAGGATGTGTGTCTCCTGCCCTTCAAAAGAGACATATGTATGCAGTGTTAATCTATGATCTGGTGCCAGACATTGGTTCTTTCTCTTATTTGATCATCTTTGATAGTTCCTTTCTTCAGAGCTAATGTGTATAGCTGTTGTCATCTGCATCTTCACTCAGGTTAGTTAAGAGTATTGATTGGGTAACTTCTTATAGTATCCCACACATGTAAAAACTTTTTTGGGTATGATTCTTATGGTACAATAACATATCATATTTTATAATGCATTCAATGCCCCGTCCTCATACACTATCACTAATGACCCACGTTGCTACAAGTTGTGGAGCCCCCATTGTGAGAAGTCATAATGTGAGTCTAGACATTGGTTGCATGTGGGCTACTAAGTCAGATGAGATGCAAGCAATAAGATGGCAAAAAGGCTAACATGCACACACATGTATATGAACATGCGTGTATATATGCATGTATGTATGCATGCATGTATGTATGTAATATCATAGTATAAGAGATTTAAAATCAAGATTTGAATGGAGATTTAAATCATTTAAATCGCTTAAATCTTAGAGATTTATAAAATCCAAAATAAACATAACTAATGATCTGCACCTCTCTCTGGCGCCTGTCTGATGTGAGCTGACACACCTGTCTGACGCGAGCTGCTGATGCACCTGTCTGACGTGAGCTGATGGACTGCAAGGGCACGAACTGCTGTACTGACATGTGCTGTACTCTCTGACGTGAAGTACTGATCGCAGATCTGTCCGAACCCTAACCGCAACTCTGTGCGAAACCCTAAGTGTGGCAGCCAGCAGCCTCGCCCAACCTGCCCCAACCCTAATCACAGTTCTGTCCAGAAAACCCTAACCCTAATCATAGCTCTGTGCAGAAAGTATGGAGTCTAATCTGTCTGCCCCGTCTCTGAAATGGCTCCCATGGGCAGGAGGGAAGTGGACGAACTTATCGCTAAAGCTCTCAAAGAGGCCAAAAAGAAAGCAGACCGCAACCTCAATATGGAGATACGAAAAATGATGGAAAAGTTCAAAGGACTCGAAGAACAAGTAATGGATAAAGTCAAAGGACTGGAAGAACAAGTAAAGACTCTCAGAGAAGAACGAGACAATTGGAGGACAGCCTATGAGCACTTGAGAGAAGAGAGAGAGATCTCCAACATGGAGACACTCAAAGAAGAAATAAAGAAGGAAATCAAAACGGAGGTAGAATCCACTCGAGAGTCGTGGGTGGAAGTAGTACACAAAAGGGTTAAGAAGGAAGTTAGGAAAGACGTGCAGAAAGAAGAGCTCACACGAGTCCAGGATACACTTGAGGAGGAGAGGCTTCGACACACTCGAAAACTTCACATTCGGATTACTGACATTTTCCGCCGACTTGGATACGAGAGCATGCCCTTCACAAGCGCATAGAGGCTTGGGAAGGATACATCATGTTTGCGAGCACTCATCCGTAAGATGAGCTCCGAGGAGGCACGGACTTCCTTCTTTAGACGTCGATCAGTACTACGTGGACTACCTGGCGGCGCCCTCTACATGGATGAGGACCTCACGAGGATGCAGGTGGCACACCGATGCGCTTGCATGCCACATATACTCCAGGCACGCCGAGAGGGGAGAAAGGCCTTTTACTGTGATGGTAAGGTCTTCATAGATGGATGCCCTATCAAATAGGGCCACGCGGCCTATGAGACACTACACCAGGAGACAGCACTCAGAGGGGCAGTGTGGAACTGCAACGGGGCACTGTGGACGCGACCAGACAGACTCGAGGAGATCTCGGCATCACATGACTTTGCATGCATCACAGAGACACACGAGAGCCCAGAGAGAGGTCTACCACACGTTGTAGGTTTTCATTAGGAATCTGCATTCAGGACCACGACGAGACAGAGTACAGCACGAGGATCCTAAGGAGTGGCGATCGTATTTCGACAGGAGATACAGAGCGGGATCCATATGATAGGTAGAGATGATGAGGCATGATACATGTGGGTTCGCATGGAGATAGCACAGGGGAGCTGGATTTACATTGCTATATGCTACTTCCCACCAGGCGGATCTCGATACACATGACAGGATGTAGGGGGACCGATTCGAGACAGAGACTCACCATACACAGCGCTTTCAGATGAGATACTACATTACAGCACACTAGGTGAAGTCTTCCTTACGGGGGACTTCAATGGCCGCACTCAGTCGCATCAGTGCGAGGCATAGGACATGGATCACCCATATTTCATGAGGGCCAGAGACCCGAATGAGATTAGCACCAGCGGAGTATCGGCAGATATGGGTCAGGACACCATCGGCTATGGCAGACATCTACTCGAGCTAGGCAGCAGACATCATCTCTTTATATATAATGGGATGAACCGTTGGCCAGGTTCGGGCGGATTTACTTACTTCCCTCATTGGGGAGGTGAGAGCACATTCGACTACATTTTGGGTACCACCTTTGTAGCTTCACTCATCCCTTCACTTAGTATTGGACGACGCGCACTTGGTGCTGACCACACATTTATCACATTCACACTCTCATCTCCGATTCCATTAGATCCTACCTCATCCACTGAGACACACACCACAATACACTTCACACACGAGCTCTCACATGTTTATCCACACCATTTACACACCCGCCTACTATCCCTCGATCCACTCTCACCTTTGGACACACTTACATCACAGGTCACCACCATCCTATAGAACTCAGCTCTCCGCAACTTCCCACACTGCACACATATGCACCCTCCACGCACAGGATCCATGCCCCAAAACCGTTGGTATGATGCAGATTGTCGTGAGCTACGGAAGCACCTACGGATTTTAGAGCATAGAGGAGATATTACACACACACAGGCACAGCGTCGCATCTAGAGCCTTACTCGTCGCAAACGGCGAGATTGGGAGGAGAGACAGTATTGGGATATTTATCATTTGCTCATGAGTCGAGATAGTGTAGTGGCATGGCGACATTTGAGAGAGGCGAGACAGCAGACACGTATCCGAGACCCGAGCACTTGGCATAGCTATGCACGGAGCTTATACGAGATCCCAGACCAGCCCCCATTCCGAGACCGCAGAGCTCACGTCCTACTACCTCTGACTTCTTCACACCCACTATGGTGGGACGCGCTATTGCCCGGCTCCAGCATGCCTGGCCCATGATCATTTCGTTTTACAGGCAGAGCACCTCATCTATGGAGGCACGACTCTCGCACTGCTCATTGCCCATCTCTTCAGTCGTGCATTGGTTGAAGGGTTCCCAGACTCATGGACTGAGCTCACCATACTGCCCATTCATAAGTCAGGTGATACTATGGATCGAGCTCCATACCGGACGATCATGATTGGCCCTATATTGGCCAAGTTATATGGGGCAGTACTAGAGATAGAGTTGAGTACTCTCGCTGAGAGGAAGAGCATGAGGGCTCCCGGACAGGCAGGTTTCAGACGAGATTACTCCACCATTGACCACATCTTCTCTCTGAGATGCATGATCGACCAGGCAAGGGTGAGGAAGAGGAGATTATATTGTTCCTTTGTGGACTTCCGCAAAGCATATGACACTGTTCCCAAGGATCGACTCTTCAGATGCCTACTTGATATCGGAGCTCCGGAGGAGATGATATGGGGGATCTACACCTTATACGAGAGAGTATCTGGTAGAGTCAGATGTCCACGGGGCTTATCTGATCCACTTGCTAGCACTATCGGGGTGAAGCAACGATGCCCTCTTTCACCCACCCTCTTTGGTCTCTACATTGATGAGATAGTGGACTTCATACAGCAGCAGCGGGGAGATGGCATTAAGGTACGCGGGTCCATTGTCCATATTCTTTTATACGCTAATGATATTGTATTGGTTTCAGAGTCTACAGAAGGTCTATAGCATCATCTACATGGCCTAGATGACTTTTGCAGACATAGAGGGTTATCTGTGAACCTTGGCAAAACCAAGGTCATGATCTTTCATACATCAGCACAGGTACGCAGACATAGTTTGTTCACAGCAGCGGGTGGACCGATCGAGGTGGTCGGATCATATGTTTACTTGGCGGTGACATTTACAGCAGCATCATGGCTCTTCTCTATGGCTCAGGCAGCCCGCAACCGCATCACACGTGGGTATGCAGCACTAGCTTTGATGGAGAGACAGTGCCACCAGGCATATTTTCAGGAGCCTCGCACAAAGGGGTGGCTCTTTGACACTTTGGTTACGCCAGCGCTCATGTATGGAGCAGCCATATGGGGACTGGGATTAGCTACATCAGTATGGACAGCATTAGAGAGGCCACAGATCGTCATGATTGCCAGACTTATCGGCAGCAAGCCTTCAGTACCACATGATATGATTAGAGCAAAGCTCGCTTCACCACCAATGCTAGTTAAGGCACTATTCGAGACAATATGCCTATTACACAGACTTCTAAGCATGGATACAGAGCGCATTGCTTATCGGGCTTTCCAGGCATCACGTGATATGGCATTAGCAGGCGACACCTCCTCATGGTATGCACAGACACGAGATTGGCTTGCCCACCATGGCTTTGACATAGACACCCTACCACCACTACAGTACGACTCACATGCTCCCACCTACTCTCTCTCTCATCAAGAGAGGAATAGGGTCATTCTTCAGGAGATATGGCATACATACATACAGAGGACATGGGTGAGCCCTAGGGATACATAGCCACCGAAAATGCTCTATTACCACGAGCATTTTCTGCATATATCGGACGCGGGCTTCATCGAGATTCCAAGATACATGCAGACATACCTTCCACACCACCTATGAGTCGTCATTGGGTAGCTCCGGGTGTCATCACATCAGCTCAAGATTGAGAGGGGTCTTTCCAGGGGAGTCCCCCGTGAGGAGAGGTGGTGCCCAGTATGCCAAACAGAGGTAAAGAGTGAGGAGCATTTTGTTATCAGATGCCAAGCATACTTAGACCTACGAGCACAGTTCCATATAGAGGAGTCACTCCAGCTGTGTATGACTATGGGAGACCAGCGACGCTTGGGACGCTTTCTCACAGCAGCGTACGAGAGGCGAGAGCGGTCACTACAGCCCACACATCGGCCACGGGTGAGTACTCAGTAGACCATTACCTAGTTCTTTCAGCGAGCTGAACTACATCAGAGAGGTCCATCTATAGGGCTCACGCTCCACCAGGCAGCAGCACAGAGAGCACGGCGCCAACCACGCATGGGCGGATATCGTCGACCACGACTATGTCGGGAGGATATCTCACTCATTAGGATAGCCTACGACCACATGATGGAGCATAGGCGTACCACCACTCCCTCGGCTGTCTTCCTTCAGGAGGCATTCAGTTCACCACCGATGTACCACATACTGCACCCACCTCCATCCATCACTAGTAGCAAGGGGGTTTTACTCACATTATGGATCCCCCGTGTATTAGGTGGCCACTATCTGTAGAGTCAGAGCCACGTCAGAGACATGTTACTACATTTGTACATGGTTTTTCTCTCATAGGCAAAGTTTGGCCTCCTGAAGATGTTAATATGACTTTCTTTCTTTCTTTCTCTCTCTGTGGGGTTGGATTCTTCAAAAAACACCTAGGATAAGGCTCCGAATGAGCTTCTCACCCAAAAAAAAGGAAAATGTTGACCCAAAAACGACGTTTCGAAGCCTGACTCTTTTCTAGAAACGGCCGTTCTGTTTCGGCGGCTCTACATACATACATACATACACACACACACACACACACATATATATATATATATATATATATATATATATATATATATATATATATATATATATATATATATATATATATATATATATATATATATATATATATATATATATATATATATATATACACACACACACACACACACACACACACACACATATACATATATACATACATACATACATATATACATACACATATCCATATACATATATACATCTCTCTCTCTCTCTCTCTCTCTCTCTCTCTCTCTCTCTCTCTCTCTCTCTCTCTCTCTCTCTCTCTCTCTCTCTCTCTCTCTCTCTCTCTCTCTCTCTCCCCCCCCCCCCTCCCCCTCCCCCCTTTTCAGTATGACCTCTCTTCCCCCCACATTACCCTCTCTTGTTCGGAGAGGAATAGGATCATCCGTCAGGACCTACTACAGATCCACGTCAGGGAGACATGGATAACACCACGGGAGCCTTTTCCCACAAAGAGGCAACACTACAAAAAGCACTTCCTGATTGTGACAGCGGATGGTTTCATTCAGAGACCACGATACATGGATACATACATGGCACCAGCTCAGAGAGTGGCCATTGGGCAGCTCAGAGTATCATCACACCAGCTCGAGATTGAGGTTGGGCGAGCGACACATACTCCGAGGGACGAGAGATTATGCAGGATATGTAGAGAGGAGGTGGAGGACGAGGAGCACTACACATGTAGATGCCAGGCATATGAGGACATCAGAGACAGCTACCCACATCTCTTCCGGGGGGCCAGAGAGATCAGGGAGCTTAGACGAGAGCATCAACGACCGAGACCCCCACTCTGGAGAGCCCGTCCACACCAAAGAGATTCAGGTGATTCAGGCACGCCATGACATGGAGATACGGAGACGTCAGCAGCGCACCCCTGTCGACCTGGACGTTCAGAGCATTTTGAGGATCGCCATGATGCCTTACCCACTGATGCATTATATCCTACACCCACTCCAGGCATTTAGAGGGTTGTGATACCCATCGAGCCTCCCCCCCCTCCCTATGCATATCATATTTGTATCACCCCCATTGAGCATATAGAGTGCATACCCATAGCACCCCACACCCTTGATGCCAGTTATTGTCGACTCCTTTTATACCCGTTCTTTGTACTCACACTTTATTTTCCTTTTGGGATCAGAGTGGATTGGATCATACTGATGTATATGTATATAGATATATATATATGTATATAGATATATATATATATATATATATATATATATATATATATATATATATATATATATATATATA
Source organism: Ceratopteris richardii (assembly GCA_020310875.1). Taxonomy (NCBI): domain Eukaryota; kingdom Viridiplantae; phylum Streptophyta; class Polypodiopsida; order Polypodiales; family Pteridaceae; genus Ceratopteris; species Ceratopteris richardii. Next base: position 119,660,254 of record CM035408.1, read on the forward strand.
TATATATACATATACATATACATATACATATACATATACATATACATATACATATACATATACATATACATATACATATACATATACATATACATATACATATACATATACACACACACACACACACATATATATATATATATATATATATATATATATATATATATATATATATATATATATATATATATATATATATATATATATATATATATATATATATATATATATATATATATATATATATATATATATATATATGTATATATACACATACATACATACATACATACATACATACATACATACATACATACATACATATATATATATATATATATATATATATATATATATATATATATATATATATATGTATGTATGTATGTATGTATGTATGTATGTATGTATGTATGTATGTATGTATGTATGCATGTATATGTATATGTATATGTATATATACATACATACATGCACACACACATATATATATATGTGTATATATAAATATATATATGTGTGTGTGTGTATATGTGCATATGCATATGCATATCTATATCTATATATTGATATATATATATATATATATATATATATATATATATATATATATATATATATATATATATATATATATATATATATATATATATATATATATATATATATATATATATATATATATAAACATAGATATCTATATATACATTTATATCTATATATATTTATATATATACACATAGATATATATATACATATATGTTTTTATAAGTGTATTTATATGTGTATCAGAAATGGTGTCAGAAACAAAACATCAGAAAAACGTTTTTGAGGCGTCAAGAAACAACTATGTATGTATGTTTGTATGTGTATATCTATGTATGTACATGTGTGTGTGTGTGTCTCTATATATATATATATATATATATATATATATATATAGAGAGAGAGAGAGAGAGAGAGAGATAGATAGATAGATAGATAGATGTATAAATGTAGTAATGTGTGTGTATATGTATATACGTGTATGAAGTTACGCATGTAGGTACAAACATACATTGAAAAGAACTGGGGTATCTTTGCACAGATCGATTGAATAATTTTCAACAGCGATCTATCCATGGAAGGATTGCTTATGTTTAAAGGGAGATGCACTTAAGGGCATCATGTGATGCATCGGAGGCAAGGAAGTTAATTGATGTACCTTTTACAGAGTGGGCAAGTGCCATTGAAATTGTGGGTCCATGAAATGTTTTTGCTAGTATAGCATACGAGGAGTCGGCTAATAGAGTACGTGTTGGTTGACTTGGTCAGGGGACTTCCATTCTCGCCACTCAACAATAGTTTATGGATGTCCAAGATGTGGACATGAAAGAGACAGAATCATGCACATTTTTGGAACTCTAAGATTATTAGGAGCTGGTGGACGGAGTTGAATAATAGATTGGAACCGTTGATGCGCACAATTCCTTCAGTACAGGACATTACTTTTCGAATAATTCATTTCCTGGCAAAGCTGGTCAGCTTGATTTTTGGTTCCTCTGGTTCTTGTAGCAATCACAGAATACTCTCATTCAAGCCAATATGTTTGACCATGCTTGTACATAGGATTATGTAGTGACCTTTTGTGAGCTCTATAATGCCTCATGAGTCATGGCGCCATTGGATAGCTCTTTCTTGTTATAATGCGCACCCCTCCCAAAAAAAGAAAACGAAGAAGAAAGGAAAAAGGCATATACACGTATACATATTAGATGATACATATACATACACGTATATAAACAGATTTCTACATTTATATATATATATGAATGCATACATACCTAGGTGCCTGCCTACAAACCTACCCATGTACATATGTTTGTATATACATGAATGCATGCATACATACATACATACATGTATGCATGCATGCATCCACCCATAGATACATATTATAGACTGCCCAAAAATATTGCTTCAGATTAATAGAATCTGTAAAATATAGATTATAACATTTTTTCTTTTCAGAAGAAATTAGGAAATGTTTGAACTATTACAATCACACACGTGTGATTTTATTGTGTCCCCGGCTGACTTCAACATACATGGCAATCTGCAGGATGGTCTTGTGCATGCGCTGTATAAATGTGGCTTGATAGAGAATAACCCTTATGAAATGCACCCTAAAATTGATTAATGTCTGGATAGTCTTGTGCATGCGCTGGGGAAATGTGGCTTGATGGAGAATAAGCCTTATGAAATGCACCCTAAAATTGATTAATGTGATCGTTCAGGGATCCTATGACATGCGATATGTGCAAGTGATTTTCTCATCAAGGTATATACGTTAGTCAATTTTATAAAGAATGAAATCCTGGGTTGGGTTGATACTCCTGTTTATGCGCTGGAGAAGTGTGGTTCGATGGAGAATAAGCGGTATGAAGTAACCCCTAAAATTTATTATGGTGATCATTCAGGGATTTCTATGACATTCAATATATGCAAGTGAGGATCTCATAAAGGCATGTACGTTTACAGTTTTGACGGTGTTTCCATTACTGTAAAACCCTCAAAATTGAACTGTTTTATTCGTTGCAACAAGCATTTTCTAATGCTTTATTTCTCCTTCTCATTGACTGCAGATTTATCTGAATCCAGTCACAAATAAAACCAAGGTGACTCTGGTTGGAAGTGCAGGTGCATAGAATTGGTCTCTTTGTAATTACTTAGCTTAGATTGTTATTTTGTAGTCCCATTTTCTCTGCTCCGGGATTTGTAGGTGCTGTTGGAGTTTCGTGGACAAAAACAGAAGCATTGGGAATCAAAAGAATCAGCAGTGAAAGGGAAGCTTTTGGTTTTGCTGGCCATGCAATCTTTGAGGTGAGAATGGGGTTTAGATTGATATCACGCTCTGTTAGTCATTTTAAGTTATGGTGATCTCTTAATTTCTGGTTCGACATTTCTTGATGCATTCCTGCCATCCTCAGGTACGTGTAATTGATGGGGGAGAGCCTTTTAAAAGCACAATCTTGTTCCATCTTCCCACTACTGGTGTGTTAAGCTCTTCTTCGGTTAATATGAAGCTTTACTTTGTTGAAGTAAATGTTTTGATGCATGCCAAAACTTAGAAGTCGGATGTAATGCCTGCCAGGTCAAACAGAGGAGATCCAGGTGGAGTATGATGTAAAAGAGCAGAATAAGAGAACGTTGTTTCAGCAGGTTATTACTGCTGCCATTGTCATAGCTGTCATTGGCATCCTCCCATTTTTGGCATGCGCTCGAATAATGGATCTGCCAAGACGTCACAGTGGAGGACATGTCACCACTGATGCAAATAGAAGCTACAGACCATTATCACAAGCTTCACCTGGAAGCCCCGCAAGTCCTGTTGAGAATCTCTATTCTAGCAATTTTGATGGTCAGCAATCTGTTTCCCTGAGCAGGAGCCCTCCCCAACCATACTCTGATTACGTAAGCAAGACAATAGATAGTACTCCCTATTTTAGGCGTGAGGGAGTCAGACGATTTGACCCAACACGGACATACTAGAACACATGGAAGAAAATGCAGCAAGCTTCTATCAGTTGAGGTGGAGTACGAAGAAATAACAATCAAGGGATTTTGTTAATGTAGGATCCTTGAATTATTGCTTCGCATGTATTATATTTTTCTTGCACTTAATGAAGCATTAGTGTTTATTTAATTCTTTTTCTAGTTTTTGCTGCTTTACTTGTCCAAAACATTCATTTTCTTGAGGAGATTATGGTGCATTTGTAAACGATTATATTGGGCGTGGTTCAGAAGAGATCAAGCATCTGATATAATGAAGTCGTGTAGTAAAGGTTTCTGCCTTTGGTTTTCTGTTGGAGGGAGGCCTTTCATTAGGCCCCCCTCCACCCGACACCATAAATAAAAAAAAATCAAGCATCTGATAAGCTAGTTGTATGGAACATAAATATGAGGCATTATTTTGTAGATTTTGACATAAGCAGAGGTACTGAAAATATCAGTGGTGGGACTTTATTGCTGGAGGGACACGAAACAGGTAATAGTTGAATATTATTATGAGGCTCGATTATTAAAGAGGAATGGTTCTATTGAAAAGCTTCATGGTAGTGGGTCGCAGGAGTGGTTATCAGATTTTGACCACCTAGATAGGTTACTACATACAAACATACATACATACACACATACATACATATATCTCAATTGATTAGACCGTTCGAGGTGATTTTTGTCAATATATCCCTTGCAATCTGTTTCTATATCACAAAACATGCGCATTCAAAGATATGGTTACACACAGTTTGGGAAGTGTTGTGAAAAAGCTAAAAAAGGTAACCCTTTTATTGTTTTGAAAAGGAAATGTTAATTTGGTGACATTGATTTCCCTTGGAATAATACAGCTTGAGCTATTGACTACCACATAAAAATTATATATGGGTTCAATCAATTGTTGTTGCTTGATAGTTGGTCTATGTATAAGCATACTTCTATACAAGGCAACAAATCATGTCATGTGGGCTGTACGTAAGTCAAGCATCAGATCGTTTTTTGGATGAAATAAAACACCAAATGTGTGTTTAGCAACATGAACACTTAATCATAGAGAGATGTCCATGGGAATGACAATGGAGATATCCTCAAGGTTGAAACTTTATAATGAATTGTCATTATATTTTGTTTAGCAAAGATAAATTCTCCCATCAACTTTAAACAAATAAGTGTCCAAAAAAATGATGCAAAGTGCCTATACTGTCCAAACAATGGTGCGGACTTCCTAAACTAGCTAAACACTTGATTTTCTATAGACAAGCACTGCAAATGTTTATCACCATCAGCTACATAATAATAAACTCAATACGCAAGTAGATCTTGCCTAATCTTAACAATACCTATAGAAGTTCTTTCCAGTCTCCAAATTATATGAAGAACCCAATATTTTTAGGTAATACTATTAGTGATTGTAAGAACAATATTCCTTTCTCATAAAAAGAGCCATAATATTATCATTAGGGAAAACTCAAATGAAGTGGGGAGTAGTGTTGTAACATAATATGTTTTGCTTGAATAGTATCAAATTACCAAGCCTTTGAGTCTATTCTCTATTAGTAAGTATATAAGCCTTTGAGTCTATTCTCTATTAGTAAGTATATCCACTAGTTGATGTTCAATTTGCGTATTTGGTGACTTCCACCCAAATGAAAAAGCACTAATTAAGTCCATAAACAGCTGGCTAGTACAAGAAAATACGAGCAAGCTTATCACGATCACATGTTCTTCCATTTTTAAAAATATAAATTGTGAAATGGAAAGTGATTCGACTACTTTGAGGGTTCCTCATATTTCATTGATGAAAGATTAGTGAAGAAAAATAGAATCCTAATACTTTCAAAGAACAAACATCTAGTAGTTGAAGTTGTGGATAAAGACCTTTAGAATATGGAGATTTAAGAATACTTTGAGGATTCCTCGTATTTCATTGATGATGGATTAGTGAAAAAAAAATAGCATCCTAATACTTTCAAGGAACAAACATTTAGTAGTTGATGTTGTGGATAAAACATCTCCATCTCAGCTTCGTAGTGGAAGTCCAAGGATGGACACAACAATCTTTCAATAAATTGTTGCAAGAATTGGAATCCCATTTCTTTCATTTGCTGGGCACTCTCTATCTTGCCTAGATTTTGTTTTCTATGTTATATATATATTCTCTAACAAGATCCACAAATCTACAATACATGGTTGCAAAGCATCAGATGGAAATTTTGGTTGGGCTACCTCAATTGAATACGTAATTTTAGATTTAAATGGCCATTCATTCCATTCAAAACAGATTGTGACGTTTAACGATAATGCTCCAATTTTGGAGAAAGATTGTGGCTTTTCGTGGTAATTATTCGGTCATAGTCTTTTATTACGTTATTATGTTGAGTGGCCCACTGTTTTTTACATTTAATGATGGTGAACAGTTTATTGGATTCTGCTGTATTCATTTATATTGTTAACCATAACTAAGTCTTGTTTTGGAGCTTCTTTGCTTGCCACTTGATTGGCTCGTCTCTTACTGCAATATTGTTTTTTTGCCGCTTGACCTTTTGTCAATTATGCAAAAATTCATCAAACTTTGGTCTTTAGGAGGTAGATATCATGCAGGCCGCAATTTTAAGTTGATTTTCACAAGGACAAAAGAGACCAATGAAGAATGCTCTTGCAAATCAAAGTCCTATATAAAATTACAATTTGAAGGTTGATATCAATATTGAGCAATTTCTTCACAAAACATGTGCATTCAAAGATATGGTTACGCACAGTTTGGGCGGTATTGTGAAAAAGCTAAAAAAGGTAACCCTTTATTGTTTTGAAAAGAAACATGTTAATTTGGTGACATTGATTTCCCTTCGAACAATATGGCTTGAGCTATTGACTACCACTTAAAAATTATATATGCGTTCAATCAATTGTTGTTGCTTGATAGTTGGTCTATGTATAAGCATACTTCTATACAAGGCAACAGATCATGTCATGTGGGGTGTACGTAAGTCAAGCATCAACTCGTTTTTTGGATGGAATAAAACACCAAATGTGTGTTTAGCAACGTGAACACTCAATCATAGAGAGATGTCCATGGGAATGACAATGGAGATATCCTCAAGGTTGAAACTTTATAATGAATTGTCACTGTATTTTGTTTAGCAAAGATAAATTCTCCCATCAACTAATAAGTGTCCAAAAAATGATGCAAAGTGCCTATATTGTCCAAACAATGGTGTGGACTGCCTAAACTACCTAAACACTTGATTTTCTATAGACAAGCACTTCAAATGTTTATCACCATCAGCTACGTACTTAATAAGCAAGTAGATCTTACCTTATGTTAACAATACTTATAGAAGTTCTTTTAGTCTCCAAATTATATAAAGAACTCATATATTCCTAGGTAATACTATTAATGATTGTAACAACAATATTCCTTACTCATAAAAAGAGCCATAATATTATCATTAGGGAAAACTCAAATGAAGTGGGGAGCTGTGTTGTAACATAATATGTTTTGCTTGAATAGTATCAAATTACCAAGCATGAGTCTATTATCTATTAGTAAGTATATCCACTAGTTGATGTTCGATTTGCGTATTTGGTGACTTCCACCCAAACGAAAAAGCACTAATTAAGTCCATAAATAGTTGGCTAGTACAAGAAAATATGAGAAAGCTTATCACAAGCAAATATTTTTCCATTTTTAAATATATAAATTGCGAAATGGAAAGTGATTTGATTACTTTGAGGGTTCCTTGTATTTCATTGATGAAGGATTAGTGAAGAAAAATAGAATCTTAATACTTTCAAAGAACAAGCATCTTGTAGTTGAAGTTGTGGATAAAGACCTTTAGAATATGCAAAGAAGCTAGATCATCAAGACAAAATCTTAAAGATCATGAATTATGCATATGCTTTAATGTAATACCAAGTCCCACAAATCTTGTTATTCTTGGAATGACTTGGCTCGAGCAACATAATTCAAGAATTGAGTTGCATAATGAATAAGATCATTCATTGGGATATTTAGAAGAATTCACACAATGCATACATGAAAGCTTTATCACTCAATAAGAAAGGAATCAGCATACATATATACCACACTAGCATAAGATCCCAACAAAGGTAATCCCATAAAACTACCTAGCCAATATCAAGATATTTAGAATTCTCTAAGAAGTAAAATGTTATCCTGCTATAACATAGATTCTATGATCGTGCCATATAACTTCAAGAGAGAGAGTGGAATCACACTTTGGATCCAAGGATTATTAGATATTAAAAGTCCCCTACAAGAGCGCCTAATTTATTTGTAAAGAAGGATAAAAAACTCTAGATTATGTGTAGATTATTGTGGCTTGAGTAAAATTACTATGGAAATAAATATTTAGATATTAAAAGTCCCCTACAAGAGCGCCTAATTTATTTGTAAAGAAGGATAAAAAACTCTAGATTATGTGTAGATTATTGTGGCTTGAGTAAAATTACTATGGAAAATAAATATCCCTTGCCACATATATCAAAGCTCCTTGAAAGACTTGAAAAGATAGTTCTTCATAAATATTAATCTTCGTGGGGCTTACAACTTTGTCAAGCTTAGAGAAGGAGATGAATGGAAGACAACATTTCACATAACATATGAATGTTTTGAACAATGTAGTCATGCTATTTGATCTTGTTGGTGCTCCAACAGTTTTCTAGCATATGATTAATGATATCTTTTGAGGATATTTAGACAATTGTAGTCATATGTCAAGTGTTCTCAAAAGAATTGGAGGAGCACGAACATCATGAAAGTTAGTCATGGTGATGTATATCCATCAAGGGCTCAAGCAAGGGATTCATGGAGCTTAAGAACAGTATAAAGATTATGCAAACCAACATCACATTGAATATATATTACCATATTGGTCATAGCCTCTAACTATTTGGAGATGATTTACTTATTTCAAGGCCTTATGTAAAGCTAGACCATAAGAAGTTTGGTCCTTTTACCATTTGGTCGAAATTAACCTAGCCATCTTCAAGCTTCAATTATTGAGTACCATGAGATTCCAATTAAACTTCCATGAACCCATGTTGGAACCATATCCTTCTTGACCATTGAGATGTGGAGAGATACATTCTTTTACCATATATCGAGATCAAAGACCATGAAGAATTCCATGTCAAGCATGTTCTAGATTGTGGAATCTCTTGATGAAATTGGAACACGTCATTCATTGGAAAATATAAGAAAGTAGCGATTGTGTCTAGAAGTCGACAGAAAATCTTCAAATATAATTAATCAATGTTTATTAATTCCAAAAGAAGAATCCAATGAAGCCCAAGACAAAGAACTTAGTTGCTCTTGGAACTCATCCTTGTGAGGGGGAGATGATTTGATGGAACTCATCCTAGCTTACATCATAGCCTTGCATATTTTCTCGTATCATATTTTTTCTTCCATGTGAACACACCTTGCTTGAAGGACCTTGTATAAGCACATGAACAATCCCTTGCCACATTAGCTTCTAGAACACATACATACATCATACATACATACATACATACATGTGTCTACACACATATATGCATACCATAGTTGAGAGCAATATTTTTGCAACAAGCTAGGCAATGTGTAGGCAATGTGATGCTATCATCACAATGATTAGGGTCATATGGTGCTAAAACGTTGCATAACCATCCCTTTTTTTTGTTTTTTTGGTCAAATTGTTTTGTTATAACTTGTATAAGGTTAGATATGAGCTTATATGCTCACTGCAAGGATATATTAAATTTTGACTCATCATATGAATAATGAGACATGACACATTACTCATGAAGCTAAGCCTTAGTACTTATATAGACTATGGCATGATCTAATATCTATTATAATAAGTATCTACTATCTAATATCTACAATACCCATAATCTAGTATCTATAGTATCTAGATACTACTATATATAGTCTATCATGATATCATCCAAATTTCCAATGATCTATCATCCATGGCACATTAGCAATGAACATACATGATCTTGGTGCAACAAATGACAAATTACAATGCAAAATGCACATGCACATGCACAATTTATTCAAATTTATTTTCTAGTGTATTAAACCTTGAGTCTTGATAATTTTTTTATTCCAACACACATGTAACATAATTTGTATCAATGTTCGTCATTCAATGATCAATTATCATATCTTACATATTACAAAATTTAAATGAATTAATGATATTAAATGATACACGGTAGTAGTCAAAAATCATGATATTTATACATACATGTCATTGACAAATTTTAAACTCTAACAATGCATGTGAATCCATGATACCTTAAAAATGAAGTGTTAATGCTAATGATCATATATTCTTGAATTTCTTGCTTTGTCTCAAAATATTAATTACATGTATAAAAGATCTTGAACTTTTCTTCTCTATAATTTTAAGGGGAAATCAATTGTCATGGCTAGTTCACCATGCTAAATTATTATGGTGAACCCACCCCGACCTCCTTGTGACTCCATCAAGTAGGTAAAAGGGCATTGCTTTTATGGCCAAACCAAGGGCTTACGGAACATGGGGAAATATCTCTTTTTTGCACATGGTGGAAAAGATTATTAAGATGTATTTTCGAAGGAGTTTGAGGCATTATCATTTGTTGATGAAACCATTGTCAAAAGATGCCTCACTTGGATGCGGAAATTGTTGATGACATGATTGCTCCTACATCACTTACATTTGTATCCGCATGAGTGCATCTCCATTTTTTGTCCAGAGGCACTCCATTCCTAGTTTATTTTAATTTTATATTGTGTCTCTTTTGCATTTGGGTACCTTGCCATTTGCTTCTCCTAGTGTATTTATTCTTCTTTAAGGGGAATTACCCTTGTACAGGAAATTCTTGTTCTTCTATGCTCAAGGTGGATTCTTTTTTTGAGTGCAGTATGCACTATGTGCTTTGTGCAATCGCCAAAAAAACTAAAAAACCATAAACTGAACAGAAGAAGATCAACGCAGAATCACAAAAGCATCACTTCCTTATCATAAGCATGGAAGTATACAAGATAGGTAGAAAACTCACAACAGATGGAGTAAGGGCCTCTACTGAGCACTCTGCCTTGTATACTTACTTTGCTTGTCCACAATGACAAGACTAGAGCCTCTTGTCTAACTTCGTGACTGAGCTACTAAGATTGAGAATAGCCGCACACTTCTTCCAGTATCCTCTCTCTCTCACTTATCTCTCTGAGGCTTGTATCTCCTATCTCCTTTGTGATTATCCATGTCTTTGAATCTCTTCCCTTTATATAAGCGGCTCTCGTGGAGTGGTTACTCCACCAGGCCACTCTCACTTTTCTCTATCAAGTCCAGTATTCTGCAAGTCTAGTATTCTGTAAGTTCTGCCACATCCGGTACTCCGGCCTCCACTCTTTTTCTTTGTTCTCTTTGTCTCCACTCTCTTTTTTGCCTGTTGCGGTGCTTCTAGTGGATCCCTTCTCTTTCGTTTGCCTTCAAGAGATGAATCTGAGAAATTAGTCTTTTGTGGAAAAAATTAGTCTTTGGACCAATTTTGCTTCAAAAAAAATCTTACAAAGATCAATTTCACAAGAATAATTTTTAAAAAGACCAATTTGTGGATTTGGTCCTCAAGACTAATTTTATGAAATTAGCCTTCTCTTAAATTAGTTTTCTACTGCTAGTGCTTTCTTGCAATTACACTTAAGATTTAGCTATGCCAAAAAAAAATTGTAGGGCCCTTGTTTTAGTTATACAGGTTTCCTGCCACTACTTCACTCTCCATCTCAGAGAGTGCCATTCAGTGAAATGCTTTTGCCCCTTTCTTTTTTTTTTTTTTTTGTTGTATAGAATATTACATACTGTAAAAGCTATAAAATCATAACATAATGAGTGGAGGTCAATAAATATATACAAAAATATGCCCCATGGCATTTCATGGTATCGTTCATGATACATCCAAAATGGAAAAAAGGTTAATTCTTAAGTCCAAATGTCAAAACTTCAATGATGGACCAGGAGGTCATTTAAAATGCATGAACTCAAATGCAAAATGTATCTATTGCTTGAAGAGGCATTCTCTACTAGTTGTCTGTTGAAAATAAATCGGCAGCCATGGTGTGTAGTGCTTTGGCTTTTTCATACTTCTCCTTGGCCTTCACATACTTCTCCTTGTAGAATTCCACCCTTTTATGTAATTCTTGGTTCTACTTCTTTATATCAATGTTCTACTGTCCTTGATGTGCTATTGCAAGTAGTTCACCTTGTAGCCTCTTAAATTTTGCATCCATGTAATCCATACAAGATCGAAGCTTTTGGTTGCATCTTCTGAGAGATGCTACTAAGATCCTCATAGTAGTGAGATATGTGTGTTGCTCGTCAAAAGTAGGAAGCGGAGATTCCAATGAGATATCTTGCTGATCACGTAGTTTGAGCATGAGTAAGTGTATCTGCAACTGTGTTGAATGGGGAGTTATGAAGGGGGATGGATGGTGCAATGGAAGGATATGAAACTGGCAGAGTTGGTTTCGAAGAGTGAGATGCATGTGTAATGGATACGGAGGGGATAGTGGGTGTAGTTTATTGTAGTGAGATAGGAACGTGTGTGGATGTAACAATGATTATAGGAGTTATCAAGGAGGTGGAACTAGGACTCGAAAGTAGGGAACATATATGTGGTGGGGAACGCGTAGCTGAGGGTGATGGAGGTGATGGTGAATAAGTAGGTGATAGTACGATGGGTGTGGGTGATTGTGGTGTTGGGTAAAAAGGGTGAGAAGTAGGCTGAGCAATAAATTGTTTAGGTATGGAGATGTGCACAATAGTGTGTTGTGCAGTAGAGAATGAAGCAGTATGGGGTGGAGTCATAGAGTATGTAGCCATGGTAGTGGGTATGGGTGTAACAATAGCTGTGGTGGGTGTGATGGTGGTTGTGATAGTGCATGATGGATGTGTGAAAAGATTTGATGTAGAGGGTGGGGAAGCAAAGAAACATAATTTTTTACCAGATTTGGATCACACATATTCTTGCTCATGAATTGGGAGTGAATCCAAGTCTTTCCTAGAATCATGAACTACTTTGGCCCTTTTCTGCTTGTTGTAAGTTTGCAATTTGGATCATAGCACATATGCTTCCCTTTTGGTTTTGGATTTGCCTTTGTTACTCCGTTGGATGGTGAAGACCCAATATCGGGGTATAAAGCAGGAAGGGACCGTAACCAAGTGAGTATACTAGGTGAATATACATGAAAGGTTGAAGCTCCTCTATTCGCTTGTGAGACGAAACGCTTTCTCTTAGTGAGTACTGACTGTCACAGTAGTTGATGAAATGGATATGGCTTGGAGTAAAGCATACATAGCAGGCCATCGCACATGAAAGTATTATTGAAAGAAAATTTGTCTTGCATGTTCTTGAGTAGAAAATAAAACTTGAAGGCACGCAAGATGGGTGCTATGGCTAAAGCAACTAGGTTATCTGCAAAGGCTGCCTTGCACTTTGGAATTAACTGATCTTCTACTATGCCCGAGTAAGTGGTGGTTGAGGAAGAGGGTATAGTAGTGGCTGCACCATGGCTAAAGAAACCATATCTAGTGACAATGCGCCCTTGAAGAATTTAGGAAAGGATTGAAAAAAATCAATAACTTCCATGTGGTCGGGTTCATCGGCTAGGGGGAAATAAGGAGAATTCCTTGAGTCCTAGGGCTATCAATTGATCCCTCGAGAACAAATATGAAAGAGTTTCATGTTCAGTGGGTAAGTTCAAACATACATGTATGAATAGGCCCTTGCTTCCAATTCTCGGTGAGTTTTATGAAAAGGACTCTGTTCCTTTTGAAGAATCCATAGATGAGAGAGTTTTGAATGGTACAAACTGAGAACCAATAGTGTCGTCAGAGTGTTCAGAATCTTCTTGTTCTTCGTCTGTTTGTGGGTCGCCATGCTCTCTTGAAGAGAGAGGAATCACCAACTATTTGCTTTTGCTAGTAGAAGCAACCAACTCTTTGCCTTGGTGCTTCTCAGCAACCTCTTGTTGATGTATGTGTATTGTTGGAGTTATTTGAAATTTCATTTGTGGTTGTATTGCAGCATGATGAGTTTGTATTGTTGTTGCCACCTCAGTATGTTGATGCTAAGGCTCATATGCTGAGTATGTTGATGTTGAAGTTGTGCTACTGAAGGATTACTAGGTGATGCCATAAGGATTAATCTTGAGGGAGAATCAAGTAACGTTAGGAATTTGAGAAATTGGGATGAATGCTGGTTGAGTCAATCAATATGAGAAGGAATTGAGACACACCTTGAGGCGAATTGTTTCTTTGATTGTTTCTCGGAAAAATCACTAGAATAGGAGGAGATTCAAGACTGAATCACAACAGGTGGATACGGCAAGGTGAATCGTGTGTACTTTGGGGTGAAATTTAAGAAACATGTGTGTGAGGTGAAACCTATGGGCGAATATGCAAGAAATTGTAGAAGACGAAGGTGAACATGTAGAAAGTGATATGATGGGCGAGTATTAGTGTGGAAATCACACGTGGGCGATGGGAATTGTCCTCGAGCTCTTCGAGTATCAAGGCAAAGCTAATTCCCCTTTTCCTTTAGGTGAGCAAAGTCGACTCTGCTGTGGTTCTGATCGGGATGCTCACTGGAGCATTAAAGAGTTATGGAAGGTATTTCACACGATGCACTTGTTGGATAAGGTGCACAAAAAGTAAGAGAGAAGGGGTGATATTTTGCTAAGGAAATTTTCTAGGGAGGCGAAATCGTATTTGCAGAGAAGTGGACGGAATTTTTACTAGAGTAGCATGATAGGGAAGACGAAATTGTTGGAGATGAATTCATCATTGGGATTGAGTGGATGAATTTCCTTTTTGCTACCAGGATGGGATGGTGAGAACACTTCAGATGAACGAATATGAAGAACTATAGAGGCAAATTTCATGGTTGAAGGCGAAAAAATTAGGGGCTAAAGGCGAAAAATATGGCTCCTTCTGTATAATCCTAGCTCATTTTTTGTTTAATATAATACATATGTTACCTGAAAGAATATTTGATTGCCTTAAGAAACAGAGTTATACTTAGAAGGCTAGCGATGTGACAGCACACTAGAGAAGCCTGAAGGTATGGCTTGAACTTCGGTACTTTAGTTCTCAACTTGCATTCAGTTTCTTCCCATATTCAACTTCTATTCTAATTGATTCATGATGAGGAAACTCCCTGCATTTGATGGGCGTGAATCCTCAAGAATCTGCAGAATTCAAAATCACCATTCCTACATAGACATCTCCATTATGTCTTATACAGATTTTCACATGGCTAAACTCTCCGCTGTTTGTGACCTCCGAGGGTATGGAGGTTTTATCCACCGCTCATGTGTACACTAGTTCTTCTCTTATTAAACAACATTTGACAATCTTCACTTCATGCCCACCGTTATAGGAAATCCATGCCTAAACTGTCAAATGAAGCAGACCAGCTTTTCTACCTCGATAGGGTCTAATGAGGACAAGCAAGCTTCAGAGCCTCTCCAAGGATCCTCTATCATTAAGGCGTTCAACCCTCTCCACATTTGCAAGTGTGAGGATATCCACTTTGACATCTTCAGTTATGACATGGATGGTGGGATGGTGTATGAAACCAATTAATTAACCGCTACGCCCCAGCCGCCCCGACCGGGTTAAGTTTTCCGTTTACTGTTTGTTTTCTAAACGTTTACTTATTAATTATTTACATTATATACAATGTGTGAAATAGAAGAAGTTACTTGAGAGGGTGGTAGGTACCCTCGAAGCATTGACCAATGGCAGAGGTTCACCTTCCAATGTTGCTAGTTTTACTGCATCCTAGGGAAGTAATTGAACCACTTTATAGGGTCCTTTACATCCAGTGAGAAGTATGTTTACTTTTCTATTGACCAAACTGGGTTGATACAAAAGTACAAGTGATCCTTCCTCTATGGATTTTTTCCAGAGGTAGCAGTCATGTTGTTACCTTCTTCTTAACTGAGAGGTCTTGATGTTTTCCCTCGCCCTCATTCTGAGTTCTTCAACTAAGTGGATCCTGGCATATTGAGCTTGCTTAGAAGAGCCATTGATTTTTGTGTTCCTACCCATGTAGATCCTTGAATGAACTCTAAAGGAGCTATAGCCTCAATGTCGTACCACAATTGAGAGGGTGTGTGCCCAGTGGTAGCCTTATAGGTAGTTCTGTAAGCCCAAAGTACATCCAGTATGCTATGCCCCAAGAAGTGGGCTTCTGATGATACATCTTCTTAAGTAAGGAAATCAGCACCTTATTTGTGCTCTCTGCCTAACCATTAGCTCTGGGATAGTATGCACATACCTTGTGGAAGATTTTATACTTCACGAATATGATTCTCAAAGTTTTGTTGATAAAATGTGTACCTTGGTCCATAGTGATTTCAATCGGGCATCCATACCTGCAGAAAATATGCTCATACAGAAATGTAGCTACTAGTGTAGTCGATAGATGCAATGACCTTCCCATTTAGTGGTGTAATCTATTGCCCCCACCTTTCAAAGGGTTTCCATGTCGTAGAAAAAGGTTTAAGCCCACGTCTTTGACAGATGTCACATGATTTGACCATGCTACATGCATCTCTAAAGAGTTAGGACCACCAAAGTCCACTTTGGAGCACTCTATGGGTAGTGATGTGTCCTGGATAATGACACAAGGATGGTCCATTTTGGGCAGATTCTAGGACGGCCTCAATTTGTTCAGGATACACATCTTCTAATGACTCCATTGGCTTCGATTTTGAAGAGGTGCCTACCAATGAGAGTGAAGCATCTACTTCTGATCAAGAGTCTCCTTTTCTCTAATCTTGTCATTTTTGGAGAGGAAGTACAAGTAGATAGCAAGTGGACCATTTCACTATACCATGATGGATAAGTATTTACCTAGAAGAGGTGATGGTCTGGAAGATCACCATCCGTTCCCTTGTCTTCATTACTTACTCCTATCGTAGGTAAATGATCTGCCATGACATGTTGTTTGCATGGTCTCTGGATTACCTCAAAATCAAATTCCTGGAAACGTAGTAAAGACCTCCAAATGCGATCTACAATGTTAGGCTTATTGATCAAGTATTTGATTGCTTGATGGTTTGTAATTACCACAAAGTGAACACCCAAGAGGTAGTGTCTAAAGTTCTTTAGAGCAAACACAATGGCTAATGCTTTCCTCTCTGTCGTGATGTAGTTTCTTTCAGCCTTGGTAAGAATCCTTCTTGCATAATGAATTGTTCTATTTAATTTATGTTTCTTACTTGGTTGTGCAAGAATTCTACCTACAACAGTGGAACTGGCATCCACATGCACATGAAAAGGTACATCCCAGTCTGGAATTATAAGAATGGGAGCACTCGCCAGTTTATTTTTGAGAAGTTCAAATGCTAATTCCTCTTCCTGAGACCATGTGAATTTGACTAGTTTTCCTGTTAGTCTAGATAGTGGCCTTGCTATTTCTGCATACATTTTGATGAAATTCCTATGATATCCAATGTGACCTAGAAAGCTTTGTACTTTTTTCAAATTAATAGGACGTGGCATTTGGATAATGGCAAGTATCTTATCAGGATCAGGAGCCATACCTTTTGAGGAAACCACATGGCCAAGAAGTGTGCGTTCAGTGACTAAAAAGTGACATTTTCTTGGGTTCAGCTTTAGTAGTCTTACTTGGCTACATAGCTCGAACACTTCTCACAATTGAGAAAGGTGTTCTTTAAAATATTCGATAGAAGAGGAACATCCTGCACTTGAGAAAGTGGAAAAATCATCCATAAAAATTCTTAAGAATTTCAGAAGCAGTGGTCTAAAAATGGTGCAGACCACCCTGTTGAAGGATGTAGGAGCATTCCTTAGACCAAAGGCCATCTTAGTGTACACATATGTACCTCATGGAGTGACAAAGGCTGTTTTGGATTGATCTGTAGGATGAATTGGTACTTGATTGTTGTTGGAGCTAGACGCCTGTGGAAGCACGCAAACAGCATAAGGAAGAAGAAGAAGCTTGGAGCTCAATGCACAATACTGAATGTATTACCACTAGAATGTACAAAGATAAGTAGCCCATTAGGGTAATAGGCGTATATACAAGTCGGGGGAAAAAAACCTCCTAAAGAGGTAAAAAAGTACCCCGGCATTCCTAATGTGTTCACACACATCACTACCTAAATATATCAACAAATCCCCCCTGGGAGTGATGCGGTGAACAAGAAGTTGGCACTCATGTATAAGGAAGTTCCAAGCTATGTGGAAATCACTCCACAAAAGGAAGTAAGCCCAAAGCTTTGCAGAAAGCTTCAAACTTCTCCCTAGGCAGAGCCTAATTCATGAAAAGTTCTGCAATGTTCTCTTGCATGGGCACATATGCCAAGCTGATCTCCCCAGCAGAGAACCTCTCCCTGGATAATGATAAATTGCACCTCAATGTGCTTAGTGCGAGCATGAAACACAGGGTTTCTTGCAACTGCCAATGCGCTCTGGCTGTCAGTGAAGATGGTGGTGGCAGAAGACTGACCAACACCCAAATCAGCCATAAGGCATCTGAGCCACACACACTCAACAGTCGTTGTGAAAGCTGCCCTATACTTAGCCTCACAACTGGAAGTGGCCACAGTAGGCTGCTTCTTTCTCAACCAAGGTATACATGAGCTACCAAGCAGGAAGCAAAAGCCACTAGTGGACACATGAGTGTCATAGCAACCAACCCAATCAGAGTCAAAAAAAGCATGCAAATCTGGTGGTAGTGATCCCCCCTTGGGATAAAACAACCCAAGTAGCCGAGTTTCACTCAAGTAGCGAAAGATGCGCTTAGCCACCTGCCACTACTTGACTCCTGGGCAATGCCAAAACCCGCTCATCTGTGAGACAACAAACTGAATATCTAGCTGAGTAATGCATAAGTAAATCAAGCATCCAACAGCCTGTTGATAGAGAACAGCATCAAATGCATCTCCAACATCATGAAGACTCGGTCGTAAACCTGTCTCCATAGGAATGGCAATAGGTTTACAGTCTTCAAGGCCAAAACAGTGCAATAATGTGTCAATATATTTCGTTTGACACAAAAGCCATTCCACTATCAACGTGCATAAACTAAATGCCCAAATAATTATGCAAATGCCCCAAATCAGACATCTCAAATGAGGCATGTAAATCAGCCTTGAAATCAGCAATATGCTTCTCATGAGGACAAGTTATATGCCTTGTTTTCTCTTTAGGATTTTTCAAAATTGTATCCTAGCTATACTTAAGCTTGAGTAATTAGGTTTTTCTTATACTTGATTCGTGCCTACCATAATCTTAGTCGATCAAAAAACCTCTAGTCACACTTAGCCTAGGCTAGAAATCGATTGAAGGGGTTAAGTATTCTTCCAACCTCGAGTCTGGTGCTCCGATAAGTGCTCCATTCCCCAAGAAGTGTGTCCCCCAAGCATGATTCGACTTCTAGCTAGCTTCTGCTTTGCCAAGGAACTCCAATTGCCTGCAAGAATATCAATTCTTAGCTCCAAGGTTCAAAAATTAAAAACCTGAATTTTTGGGCAAAAATGGTCATCTATTGTGATTGACAAGGCTATCGATTGTGATGGATAAGGTTTCTATCATGGCTATCAATCGCAATGGATAGGTCCTTCATGATGGAGACCTGTCTATTGCACGATGGACAGTATTTATCGCGATGGATGGTTTTCGTGATGGATAGAAACCCTCAGATTTTTTCTCAGTTGTCTAGGTGTGTTTATCATGATGGATAGAAGTCTCGTGTGAAAATTATTTCTATCGTGGGAGTGTCAATCGTGATGGATAAAAGTGTCCATCGTGATGGATGGTTGTGTCAATCACGATGGAAAATTCCATCATGATGGATACCCATTCCATCGTGGTCTGTCAATCGCGGTTGACAGTTATCTGTCACAATTGATACTACCTATCATGATGAATAGAGAAAACACAAATATCCACTTTGTACATGGTCTACACTAGTGCGATGTGCTTTGTTTTACCAAATATCCACTTTTTCTATCTATCTATATGGATTGAGATCTTCATCCGAGGGTGCATGCACTGAGATTCCATATGTGTTGGACTTTTTGTTGCTATTGTGGATGCCGGTACTTGCAAAAAAACTCACAAAATACACAAAATACAGCAAATGAACTCGCTCTCTCTATCTCACTCTCACAAGTGAAATGAGAAAATGGATATGGAGGGAGGAAATATGACCAAAATGGTGAATTTTCATGAGAATGAAAAAGATGGTAGGGAGAGAGTAGGGATGATGATGAGGGAGGTATAAAAATAAAAAAAAAGTTTTTACCTATGATTCCAATGTCATGTCTCTATGCCCTACCATCACATGCTCATCCTCGAAGCTTGATCCCCAAAAACGGTGCCAAATTTGGTGTCACTCTAGCACAATTATGAGTATCAATGTGAGGAGATCCACCTCATATTTGTCAATCCAAGGAGACACGAGGGAGGTATGACGACCATGAGCGAATGAGTACACACGTGTGTGAGAAGCACACCAATATGCACACACATACACACATGCATACATGGTAAGACAAAGAGATGGAGCAATGGAGTCTTTAATTCATCAAAGAAAGTTTACAATCTTCTTAGTTTGCTTCAATCTCCAACAATCCAACCTCAAAAATGAGCTCTCTAGCCCCTTTTATAGTTTTTTTACTAGGTGTGGCCCTGTTCAAACAGTGTCCGGCCTAATTGAAAGTTAGGTTTCTAAGCTAATTTGAGGGCTCAAATGAGCTTTAAAAATTATGGAAATTGGTATGTAAATGGATCTACTACTGCTCAAGCTTGAGGACTCCTCGGCTTCAATAAAATGGTGCTTGATTTATCAAAAATGGGAGTTACAATGTAGTGAAATATAAAAGCCATTTGTGTTGACTCCCTTGTCTATTCGATCTTGTTTGGCCTTCCCTCTATCCTTGCTTCCTTTGATTTTTTTGTTGCATGCTTCCTTTTCGTGTCATTTTTGGGCCTCCTTGACTACTAGCTAAAGTGTCAACTAAGGCATAGAACTTTGGCATAAGTTTGGCTTCCCTAGCACCCATGGCTCCCTGTTGGCTACATGCAAACACTCTTTAATCAAAGGATTGGAAATAAGCAAGCTCTCATTTAGTAACGAAGGTATTTGAACCCACAATCTCACATTCGCAAGTCAAGAGTTTTGTCACTACACTATTCACATGTGTTTTCCCTCTATTCCTTTTTACTTACATTTAACATAACTTTCATCTCTCTTACTTTTCAATTCCCAAGATCTAACCTTCCCTTTTCCATTTAAATTCTTCAAAATTATTTGCATTTTTTTATCAACGGGGTTTGTTCTTTTACACACCCATGGACCATAGTACATAGAGGACTTACGTGAATCGCCCCTATCTGAGATACCAATGAAACAACAATTGGAGCTCTTATAGCATGAATTCCAAGGCACTCAAAACTAGATCAGAGAGCATGAAAAATTACTTCAAAAGATAGATTCTAAGGAGAACAACCTTGTATGAGTGGTGAAGGTCATTATTACTACTCAAGCAGATGGCATGCATTCCAATATCAATGTAAAGAATTTCCAATTTTCACTGTTTGATGGGCGTAAGGATGGTCAACTTGTTTTATGATAGTTATTTAAGCTTGATGATTTTTATTCAAATGAATCCTAATTTGAAAATGATAAAGTGAAGTACTTCACTAATTATTTAGTGGGGAAGGGCGAACTCTGGTGGAATGTTTTACGTAATTGGAGATGGCATCCAATTCAAGCTTCACACACTACGACCTACAACTCTTTATGAAGCTATTTCTTTTGCTCATGATGTGATGGAGTTTCAATATATCACCAGGTCAATTTGTTTCCAAGAACCATATCAACAACAACCTTTCGCCAAGCCTAATTTTCCTTTGAAATTTTACTACTTTTCTTTTCCTAGTCTTCCACGAGCTTCTCATTCTAATTTTTCAACAGCATCCATAGTCTCATCCCTTCAACCTACCAAACTTCCTAACCTTAAATTTTCTATGGTGGATGCTCAATAGAAGAGACCACATATCTCTTGTTGAAGTTATGGTAAACTTGAACATACTAAAGTAAAGTGTAGATTGTGTCCTCTCCACATAAAACCTAATGCACAACAAGGAGGTAGTCCATGAAGAAGTTCCTCCTTTTTGGACAAAGAAAGCATTGGAAAAAGATTTAAGTACCTTGGAAAATGAAATTTCTATTCATTGTTTACTTTGCATGCAGGGTACTATTAATAATAAAATTGTTAATATCTTACATGATGATGGCATTTATCATTATTTTATTTCGCACATGTAAGTGAAGGAACCCAAATTAAAGTTTTCTCCTTCCTTATAAAACATTACGGCTACATTTCAAGGAAGAGTATAGAATGTAGAAAGTGAAGTGCATGATGTTAAGATTTGCATAGATTCATATGTAGATGCACGAACATTTTCAATTGTCCCTTTGTAGTCCTACGATGTTGTACTTGGTATGCATTTTCTTCATCATTGTAACCCATGTATTGACTATCATACACATATGCTTAATTTTGAATCTAAAGATCAATTCATTTCTTTATCAGCAAGGCATGATTTCCAATCATTTCCATTGATAAGTCATACTCAAGTGAAACGAGCATTGAGAAGAGGTTTCAATTTATGTATTGTTTTTGTAAATGGCATAAATGATTATACCCATACCCTTTCTAATGCATACAAACCTTTTATGATTGCTTATAAGGATTGTTTTATGTCTGATTATCCTTCTAAACTACCACTATCTCAAGGATCCTTTGACCATAGTATAAATCCAATTCTTGGTAGTTCTCCTCATAAATCACGTGAACCCCCCACCCCCTTGGATGCACATATTTTGAAGAAGTGAAGGTCAAAAAAGGAAGTCATGTGAAGAGGAAGCGATACGCAAAAGTGTATGTATGGCCCTCCATTTAAAATTTTGTTTTTCTCCTAAAATCACTACAGGGCAAAATAGGGAGTCATTGGTTGTACACATTTTTAGAAATTCTTGGGACATCAAAGGGAGCACCAAGATACACTATCAGTTAAGAGCGACATACGTAAGTGAATCGACACTCACAACAAGATTGGCATTCTTGGAGTTAGACTAAGCGAGAGAAAGCATAGTCTACACTAGGTGAGAAGAGCAAGAGACTTAGAACCAGTGTGATGTAGAGAAGCAAGTGAGAGACAAGTGTGTTGCGTAGAGAGGGAGTGCAGAGAACGAGTGAGGATAGCAATCAAGGTGCCACAAGGTACCATTGAGGAGGTGTGCACGTCGACAGAAAGTGTCCCTTCCTCCTACTCTATTAGAAGCTTGGGTGTAAGGTGTGCACAAAAGCAAGCTACTGGAGAGGGTGGAGGTCCGGTGCAGAGAAGGTTGGCGGCATAAGGAACTTTGGGAATCTTGTACCTTTGTGTGTGTATGTGTGTGTGTGTGTATGTGTGTGTGTGTGTGTGTGTGTGTGTGTGTGTACTCATAACTTTGTGTGTGTGTGTACTCGTTGGGACCAAGCACTCCGCATAGAGAATAATTAGTCTTGTTTTGGACATCATCATTGTTTTCTATTTGTAATCAATATACACAAGCTTCTGGTGTATGTGTTTCACTTCTTCTTCCTTCTACAAATACTCAAAGTCCCTTTCCACAAAAGAATCCCCCAATAACAGTGACATGCTAATAGTGGTGTAAGAGACTAACTCACTCCTAAGTTGTCCATATCATCTCAACTATATATACACGATAATACATGTGAAATCTACCCTATGTATAACCTCATGACCAATACTCGTCATAATAGGTTGTTTCTTGCTCAAGCAAGAACTAATAAGCATGACACAAAGAAGATTTATGGACACATAAGTGTCATAATACCTATGCCACTTGGGATAGGTATTATGACACTTGTGTGTAAATATGGAAGTATGGATTCCCCCTTGGGATAAAACAACACAAGTTCTTGTGTATCATGAACAATGAGAATTATGCACTTAACGATTCATCAATGATTCACATGTGGGTATGCATAAATCTACGCATTGAGATACGAGAAACTAAATTTCAAGTCATATAGTGGATACATGAATCAACCAGCCCACAACTTGATGATTGTTAACAAGATAAAATGCATCATTAACATCATGAATACTCAATTGTATATGTGCCTCCATAAGAGTGACAATGGGTTTATAGTCGTAAAGGATAAAACACTATAACAAAGTTTCAACACACCTTGTTTTTCAGAAGCAATGTCTCCATCAACTCTCATAAAATGAATGCTCTAGTGATGTGAAATCTCCACACCTAACATTTCAAAAGAGGCATCGAAATCAGCCTTGAATTTTACAATGCTTGTCATTACATCATCAACCAAAGAGCAATATATCATCAACACAAACTAAATGATAGAACATATTCATGCTTCACATAAAAGCGTCTTTTGGTTAGACTATTATGAAATCAATGTGCCAACAAGCATGTATCTTTGCATGCCAATCATGTATCTTTTCATATCAAGCATATGTGATGCTTGTTTCAAACCATACATTGCCTCTTTCAAGCTAAGCATTATTTTCTTGCACCTTTTTCACAAAATCACGGGGCTGAAGTACATCAAATTCGTCATATGAACTCCCCTTCAAAAATGTAGATTTACCATTCAAGCAACATACGTTCAAACCATAATCAGATGCAAAGTGCATAGACGCTACAGAAAATTATCATACAACATATGTAAGCAAAGCTTACATCAAAGCTAATGGTCTTCTCTTGAGAAAAACCTTTTCCTATAAATCTCGACTTGTAACAATCAACAATCCCATCAAGCTTACATTTGAGCTTCTAGAACCAATTAACAACAATGTACTTCTTGCTAGGAGGAAAATCACATAAAGAACAAGTATCATCCCTCATGACAGCATCGAAGTTTACTGCATAGAAACCAATTTCCTAACTTCTCTCCTCCATCAAAAAGCACAAGCTTGATCCCATAATAAAAAGTAGAGATAGCCATTGCATACAATCTAATGCAGGTAAAAATGAGAACAAAAAGATAAATGTGCAAAAAATTTAGTGTTCTTAAGTCTACATTAACTATTTTGGTATCATCAACAAGTGCATTTGACTATCTATCATCACAAATACGCCATAGAGTCATAAATATCCTTTGAGCTGATTGATGTTTTCTTAGTCACAAATACACCATTTGACTATCCATCAACAATGTTTTGTCCATCATCAACAAGTGCATTTGACTATCCATCATTACAAATACGCCATAGAGTCATAAATATTCTTTGAGCTGATTGATGTTTTCTTAGTACACAGTGGAGGCCAAGTGCATCTTCCATAAAAGCTATACCTCAACAGTGCATTTATTTGGTGGATGCTACAAATGATATTCTTTTCTGTCAACACTTAATCCTGAAAATACATTCCACAACTTCGTTGAAATTTTCTACATTGTTGCTAAGGAAGTAAAATTATTCTAGATGACATTAAAAAAACCACAAAATGCCAGGAATCCGTGATGTAATTGTAAACAATTTGGACTCTGGACTGTGCCTCCAAGGTTCAAGACCCAGAATGTGGCCTAACATATAACCCCTGGCACTAAGTGAGGGATAAAGGGGGGGCCCAGGGTGCTGTGTTGTTCGTTTCAATCATTCAAGCTTAAATTGAAGAGTGGGTCGATGACAAAACTTCCCAAAAGAAGAAAAAACATGAGTGATTGCAATTGAGAGATCATGGAAGCCACAAAATGCACATGAGAACCAACTCAGTACTATAACTGATGCAATCCTAGCTGCAGATGTTCTCTCAGTATCAAAATTCCCAATACACCTACAGCCTTGTGGGTGATGGATGCAAAATTGACCTCATATGCATTCCATCAAGAATCCCTCATGGGAAATGAAGCAAAGAGGATATTGAGAATCATATAAAAGTTGTAATTTAAACCTTCAAATATCACATCCAAAGGACAACAGGAAGTCCAAGGACTGGCACATGTTCCTACACATTGCCATTTTATGAACTCTCAAGCCTGAAATCAAAACCTTTTCCCATTAAAAAATAGTTGAATTATAATCAAAGATAACTTTTTTATTTTTTCATACTTGCTTTCGAAATAAAGCCATTGCATGCTACATTTTTTATTTTCTCATTCTATGACTACTTGCTTTCTAAATAAAGTCATTGCCTGCTACATTTCATCCATATATAAATCTTATGCATCACCTCCTGTAATCTATCATTTTTTTAATCGGGACATCACCTGTTTAAGGGCTCTGCAAAAAGAAAAGTGATGTCATATTAGCCACTGAGTTCATTCACACAACTTGTGCAATACTCTGAAAAAACATCCAAGGGTGAAACTGAATAACCACAATCATGAATGCCCATGGAAAGTTCCTGTGCAGATTCATCTTACTGATTAAATGGTCATAGAAAAACTGAGAAGGACACACAAAGTAAAAGCATCCAAGAACAACTAAAAGATTGTTCGCATTCTGATTTCGATCCATGCCAGCAACGGATTGACAAAATTTAAAGGATGTCATAATGGGCACTGCGTTCATTAGGACAACTTTCACAATATTCTGAAAAAAGCTGAAACTGAATATACAATCATGAATACTGATGAGAAGTTCCTGTGCAGATTCATTTTACTGATTAAATGGTCATAGAAAAACTGAGAAGGACACAAAAAGTAAAAAGAATCCAAGAATAACTAAAAGATTGTAAGCATTCTGATTTCGATCCTGTCCATCAAAGGACTGACAAAATTTAAAGAATAACTAGCTTCATGGACATCGGAACAGGAGAAGAAAAAGAAGAAGAAAGGTAAAGCTGAGACAGGACAATTAAGGATAAAAAGCAGTTGATAGAAAGACCATAGCATGAAATGTTGCAATATCATGCAAACATTGATTAATACTAATTATTTTCAGTAATCATTCAAAAACAAAGCCAACGTCTCATGGTCCAAAAGGTTCAAGCCAAACTACATTTGTATGTGCCCAATGGGGAAATATAAGAATTTGCACAACGTATCATTATAATCAAAGGATCCAGACTGACAACGTCATTAATCATTCAGTGTTCCATATGTAAAGGCATAATAGAAATCGAAACACTTCTATATACAACAGCACTGTACAGATCACACAGAAACCAATTACAATGGGTGATCAACCTGGCCATTGATAAAGGCAATTACAACACCTGCAAATGACAGTTTTCAGAATTTATGAGATAAATGTCAATCTTTGATCAATACATCAAGCAATGATAAATTGATACTTTGTTCACCTTCATGGAATTCTGGCAATATGAATATACAGACGTACAGGATTAAAATTGGTTGGGGATACATCCAAAACACTAGACTGACATATGGTTCAAAAACAATCACAGACTGTCAGCTTCATGTGGACTTTCTCTAACGACAACTCCATGTATGTCTGGCATTTTCTTGTAATGCCTCAAGGAAAGGATCACATAATTGCGATAAATCAAACAACTTTGAGCTACCAACCCAAACTCCACTACAGTTCTTCACGTTCATCAGTCAAGTTTTTGGGATGGAAGCTCACAAGACATTACAACTGGACCCTTTTTCTTCGCAGCAATGCCCAAAGTTTCTTTTATGCTTTTGCATTTACACTGAAGACCTGGTCGAATCACATCTCCATACACAGCCATTTCAATCACATCCAGCTCCTTATCTGCATGAAACCAAGTTATCCTGAGTATCAAATCAAAGAAATGTAAATAACCTTTGCTATTATCATACAGCTTGACAAGCAAATTCTGAACAATATTGCCTCTCAATGACTACATTCGATGAACTAAGTTCCAAGTAGGTGAGTTGTGTAGAGGTTTTCCTTCTGTTAGTCTGAAAGGGGGTACGAAATATTGGAAAATTCGTGCACACACACACTTTCCTGGTCCCCTTATTATGAATCAATGATGCTGCAAGGCCATGAAAGAATACACAGAATAGTTCAAAAATCACAAGGTAATAGCTTTTTTCTTCTCATCAAAAATCCTCGTTCTGCATTCTGCGATGAAATGGCATGGTTTCTTACAGTAATGGCATACTCGTCTCTTTGAATCAGATGTAGTCGAAGACTTTTCTTTGGGTATAGAGTAAGCATAAGGGGAAGGAGTAGAAGACTTAGGATTAGAAGACTTATTTTCCTTCTTGGATTGCTGACTCTTCTTCTCCTTCTTTGTCTCCTTCTTCTTCTTTCCCTTCAAGGATGATAACATGGCTTCATCATTCTCTTCCATACTCTTTTGTTGATCATCTTGAAGTAACAGGAACTGTAGCTCTTCAAATGAAAGTTCTCTCTCTCTTGTAGAGAAAGATAAAGAAGTAGCAAAAACACGATATGTAGATGAAAGCGAGTTTAGAAGTGTATTTACCATCTCTTCATCTAAAATATTGACTCCAACATTGAGTAATTGATCTCGTAAATCTTTGAGCTTCAAAATATATGAAGCTCAAACTGAACTGACTCACCAAATTTCATCCTTGTGTTGGCTAGCTATCTCCTTAGATGAGCTTTCCTAGCAAGGTTTCTCCTCTGATAGAGATTCTCCCACTCCAACCAAGCCTATGGAGAGGTTCTGCATGACCTTGTTTGGGGTATAATATGCCTCTTGACTCCCATAGCAATATATGAAAGTGCTTGTGCATCCCTTGAATCCCATCTAGATTGCTCTTTTGTAGGGAGTAATCTGGTAGTAGTAGTACAGACTCCTGATGATGAAGTAGTTCCTTCTTCATCACTAACCTCCTGATGAGGAGAGATAGGAACAGGGGGCCTTCTAGAAGATGAAGTAGCTTCTTCTCCGACTTGTCCTGGCTTTTGGATAAGTGCCATTGACAATATTCTATAAGTCCTTTGATACTAACAAATTCATCATCATAAAACTCCACATTGGATAGTTAAACATTCCTTCAAGCTTGTTTTCATTCTGAAGTCCATAGTCACTCATCTTGTTAACGGTGTATGTCAACTATGCTCTGATACCAAATGTTGGAAGTGGTGTGAGCCTCAATAACAATAAATCACAAGTTTGCAAGATCTTCCAACACATGAACCTTAGTATACACACCTTAATACTCAAAAAGGGTGATGAGTGAGAGATAGAGAGAGAATAGACAAGTTTTTCAAAGTGTACGGTAAGCTAAGATGTTCACCTACAGTATCTAATATTCCAATGTCAAACTACAATGTGTGAATATGATACACACTACAATATCTGAATCCAGACAAAAATAGGAACTAGATACAAGAGATTGTGTGCCTAAGAGGTATGAAGAGTGTGTGTGTGTGAGAAATTAGAATATGGAGAATATGAACAGTTTAGAACCTTTTGACAGCAAACCCAAATTTTGATTATCCTAAATCAAAAACTAGTGAATGAAAAAGTGAGGACAGATGTAGACAGTATAGAACTCTTGCTCTAAGAGAGAACCTCCTTGATCTCCTCCTTATAGCCTTGCTACAGCCTATGCTTGAGTACGAGAAGATTATTAAGAAGTGAGCCAAGTCTTTCTATATATAGTTTTTGATGAAGTTCCTACGTTTGAATAAAAGCAAA
Organism: Ceratopteris richardii; assembly: GCA_020310875.1. Lineage (NCBI taxonomy): Eukaryota > Viridiplantae > Streptophyta > Polypodiopsida > Polypodiales > Pteridaceae > Ceratopteris > Ceratopteris richardii. Next base: position 119,689,471 of record CM035408.1, read on the forward strand.
AGGCATATGATCGCCAAAACATGCTTTAAAATCGTTCGCATGGAAAAATCTTCGCCAAACTTATCGAAAAGCTTTCCAAAAATAGTGATTAATTAAAAATTGTGCACACTTTGCTTTTTAGGATCTTCGTTGTTGCAACGGGGAATCGAACTCTCGTGATTTGTTTGGAACGTGCTTCTCCTTAACCAACGTCCCCACATTTCTTTCTTGAAGAGTCTTCTCTAAAAGAATATACATTCTATTTTCTGCAGTTTTGGACTTTGGACCAATTTTGACATTGTGTCCAACAAAATCTAGCACATATAAATTATTTATTGTTGCAAATTGCTATAATAATTGCAAGCTGCCAAATTTCTTATGTGACCCCTCCTCGAGTGTATAACTCTTCAACAATATATTCAATATCTTCATAAACATTAATCATTTGAATCTCAAAGCTGAATATAAGATTGAGCTTATATGCATCTGCCATGAAGATTTGACTCTTCTATATGTAACCAAATTCTCTATGTACTCTAGATTATCCTTCTCTGATACCCGTGTTAATTTTAAGGCCACAAATCATTATAGAGACAAAGAGAAAATAAAAACAAGATGGAGAATAGACAAAACATGAGAGAGAGAGAGAAAAGAAGCTATGTTCCAAATAGATCATTGCATTCTATGATGGACATGAAGTTACAAGATCGGATAAAGAATATGCAAGAGATACAAGCTATCCATATCCACACATAGTTGGTACTCGTACGCGTACGAGTAAAATCGTACGTACGAGTCGTACCATACTTACTCATACGTTCTCGTACGAACTCGTACGAAAATCGAAAAAAATCACTTACTCGACTTTTGACGCGTGAAACGGTTCATTTGAACCTTGCTTGCTCTCGGGTTTTTTGCTTCTACGCAGTGACTGTGTGCATTAGATCCATTTGAGGTACTTGTACACCTCTTCTTTACCCTCCTAAGCTTCTCTAAAGCCTACCTAGGTCCTCCCTCATCTTGCCGATCATTCCATTTATCTCTTTGAGCATTCCAAGCTTCAGACACACCACATTTTACTTTATGTGCAACCCTTAATTGTCCAATAACAATGGTGAAAGATAAACATGAAGCTTTCACTCTCCATTGCATTGGTGTTGAAAAGGACACCAAGAAGTCCGATTCATACCATTGGACATGCAAATATTGTGGAAAGAGGTACACTAGTGGAGCTACAAGGCTCATACAACACCTCACAAAGGTTGGCAGGCAAGTGGCAGCATGTAAAGAAATACCGGACCACATTGCCAATGATATTAGACGTAAGCATTTGGGCCTTTCATCCGGTGGCCCTTCACATATAAGAGGGTATAATGCTTCTCCTCCTCAACCATCAACCCACTCAAATGTCCCCGAAACATCACAAGATGCCCAATCGCATTTTCAAGCATCAAATACACCAAATATTTCACAATCACCAACGATGAGAACTTCTAAATATCAAAGGCAAGGTGAATTAGGAGATGCCCCGGGGCATACGAGGACATCTCTCACATGGCTCAAGGAGAAGCAAAAGATCGCGGATTCGAAGATCACTAAATTGGTAATTTTAGAAAATTTATCTTTTAAACTTTTGAATTCAAAGCAATGGAAGGCTACTGTGAAGACAATCTCGGAGGTGGGCCATGTCAAGGATGGATGGGGCCTTCTTATTCGGATTTAAGAAGAAGAAAAATTGACGAAGAAAAGAAGAGAATTGCTCTCTCTCTTCTTCCTATGAGAGAGAAATGGTCTAGATATGGATGCACGATCCTCTCCGATGGATGGAGAGATAGAAAGAATAGGAGCATGATTAACATTCTTGTATCATGCCCAATTGGTACATTCTTTCTACGTGCGGTAGAGGTGGGCAAAAAGGGAAAGAAGACCACCGGAGCTTTCATATATCGGCACATCAAGAAAGCAATAGAGGAGGTAAAATCTTTGATTTTATTTGTTATTTTTGGAATTTTTATTTTTCAGCTTTTTCCATTAATGATCATTGATAATATATTAATCCTTAGAAATTTCAACTTTATATGCATAGGTGGGAGCAGAAAATGTTGTGCAAGTTGTAAACGACAATGCGAGCAATTGTCGACATATGGGAAAGCTCTTAGAGGAAGAATATAAGCATATTGTATGGACTCCTTGTGCTACACATTGCCTTGATCTATTGATGGAGGATATAGGTAATTCTATTTTTTGTGTAAAGTTTTTAAAATTTATCATGCTTCATGAATCATGTAGATCTAGTATCCACACGTGTGCACATGCATGAACACGTGCATGCATGTGCATGTGCATGTGCATGGCCATGTGCATGTGCATGGCCATGTGCATGTGCATGTGCATGTGGCATGTGGCATGCGCATGTGCATGTGGCATGCGCATGTGCATGTGCATGTGCCATGTGCATGTGGCATGTGTCAATATGTTTCTCGCTTTCATGAATCATTATCATGATGTATGTGTGGATGTTTCTATGTGCATGGGCATGTGCATGGGCATGTGGCATGTGGCATGTGGCATGGGCATGTGCATGTGCATGTGCATGTGCATGTGCCACATGTGGCATGTGGCATGTGGCATGTGGCAATATGTTTCTGGCTTTCATGAATCATTATCATGATGTATGTGTGGATGTTTCTATTTGCAGGGAAGCTTTCATGGGTAAAGGCTTGCACACAAAAAGCCTCTAGCTTGGTGATATTTTTCACACAGCAAGGGAAAGTGTTATCCATGTTTAGAGAGCATAGTAAACTTGAAATCAAAAAGCCCGCTACCACTCGCTTTGCATATATGTGGATTATGCTTTAACGCCTTCTTGAGGTCAGAATCCCTCTTAGACAGGCAGTGGTCTCTCCTCTATGGAATGATTGGGATGAGAGCTCATTGGAGGAATCAAAGACCATGCAGAGGCTATGCTTGGATAAGGAGTTTTGGGAGAATATGAAAGTTGTCTTAAATATTTTGACAACGCATGACAGATTGTGAGGGTGCCACATTGGGGCTCCTCATACATATGATGAGGAGAGCCATAGATGATATTAGGGCAGCCACTCTTGTCACTACGGAGCAAGCCAATGAGGTGCTTGAGGTAAGAAATATTGTAATTTGTAAATTACTAAATTGAAAAGCATGTTGCATTCCTTAATTAATAATTTTCAAGTACTTATAAGCTATTTCTCTTTTCATTAGGTGACATTGAGGAGATGGACATGGATGCATAGACCCATTCATGGATTTGCGGGTCTATTGCATCCTGCATTTAAAAGCCCGGCACTATATACAGATATCGAGTTACTTTCAGATAGACTTTCATACGTGTTACGGGTTGTTCCCTCTCACTTGCATAATGAGATGCTAGAGCAGATCAGTTGTTACTTGGATGAGAGAAGAAATTCGGCATTCACATTCCCTTCATGTTTGGATAGGGCTTCGATGGTGAAGCCTCTTTTTTGGTGGCAGAATTTTGGATTCAGCTTCTCCACTTTATCTTCATATGTTATTAGGGTTCTCTCACAGGATTGCTCATCCGGAGCTTGTGAGAGAAACTAGAGTGCCTTTTCTCTTATTCATACAAAAGTAAGGAAGGCAAATGGAGACATTGATTTACTTCCGTACTAACTTGAGGATGTTAGAGAACATACCAAACATGGAGACATTGAAGCAAGTAAGTGTAATTTAATTTTTATATATTAATTATACATTATAAATTATAATGTATGAATTTGTAAATAACTATTTGAAATTTCTTTCTATTTTAGGTTGATGTAGATACATTTTGGCCATTATTGAGCACCACGCCTCGCCCAGGAGATGAGAGGCATGAGGATGACGAGGAGTTCCTATTTGCAGAGCTTTATAGAGAGCCATCCTCTATAGATGTGAGGCAAACTCGGAGTCGTACCAGTACCAGTAGAGGCATCAGAGTGGTCCGTGGTCGTGGGAAGGGCTTGATCATTCGACGTGGATCGAGTTCCACCACTATGCATGGAGAGGAGGCCGGTACGAGCAGAGCACCCCTACATACGGCCACATATATGAGGAGGACGATCTTACCTGCTCGACATCATTCCTCTTAGTTTGATGATTGGGGGAATGTTATTAGTCCCATAAAGAGTCCAGTGTCATCTACTTATGAGATAACATCAGAGGATTCTTTAGATGAGCCAGATGACTCGGATGATGACATTAAGTGATCATTGATGATCATAATTCACGATTCATATGTATTGTGATTTATGATTTATCATTTGACATTTACGACATTATGACATTATGATAGTTGGCATTTGTTTTTATGATTGTGGTCCGTGGACATTGGTGATCATTGATGACTCATGAGTTATGATTGATGATGATGATGTATTATAATTTGTGACTCAGGGCATGATTATAAATTATAATTTATATGTTTTGCTTGAAACTTTGAAGTTTGATTGTTGATCATTGACACCATTGTTGCACATAGCACGCCGCACAAGTGATGATGCACAAATTACAATGCACATGTGAGTCCAAAGTCGTGAAATAAATGATGCACAATTTGAATGGTAAATGCACATTGCCTAATGCGCAATGCACAAAATGCAAATTAGTAAAATTGCATTGCATAAATGATAATGTTACACATTTGTGACTTGTCATTGTTAATTGCATATTGCATATAATGTGGATGGACAATGCATATTATGTGAAAGTTGAAAGTTCAAACACTGAAGTCTGAATCATAGATGCACATTGCGCATAATTTACGTGCGTCATGTATATATGACATGTATTATGGAGATATTTCACATCCATCTTTAATAGATTAGCTATGTATATATGTATTTTACATACAACTTATGAAATTTCAAAATAATTATTAAAAAAAAGAGGGAAAAAATTTTCGTACTAATATCGTACGCATTCGTACCTCATGATTAGTACGTACCTAGTATAGTACTAATACGTATCGTACCTGTCGTACGGATCGTACTTGACTTACTATGACTCCACAATCTCCAAAGATGAAGATGATCTCCCCAAATAGATAAGCTCCAAGCCATTCCACACCTTGCAGATGATGAAGTACACACAACTCTACCTCTTCAAGTTGACACACCACCTTCTCCAACACAAGCTCAAGAAAAGAGCTCCATGAAGTGAAAATAAGTGATATTAACTTTGTGTTTACATAGATTCTACTAGATAAAGGCTAAAGCCAAAACTTCTTGATAAAACTCTAAAAAGCAATTTAGGCTAAGTCATGCATTGACTCTTGCAAGTCTAGGTTAATCTAAGATTGTTCTTCTTATGGCAATAAATTTTGTGACTTCCTAAAGGTCAGGGAAAATGTTGTAAGGGAGCCCGTGTAGGATCTAGGTAATGAGACTAAATGAGTTAAGAGTGATGGCCACAAGTTCCTCATCATCAAGGACTACATTTATGTTTATCAATTAATCTACAATGTCCTAGATCTAGTTAGGAGTTCTTGGACAAAACTAGCTTCTTCTCCCTAGATATTCTGCACAAACGTAAGTGTGGAATTACAAATCTCTTTAACAAATAGAGGGGTAAGTGTTAGTGTTTGTCAATGTCACCAAGGAACAGGGACAGGTCCCGAGAACAGTGGTGTCCCGGGGACGCGGACGGAGCCTAGGGTATCCCGAAGATGCACCCCCAAGACGAGCACTAGAAAAATGCTGATTTATTTCAAAAATATCCAATTGAAGTAATGCACAATGAATTTGTTGCCATATGAAATGACCAATAACAACAAGCTATAGAAAAAAAGTGTCTTTCAAGTAGAAAAATGTATGAAGCACGTTGAAGTTTGAACATTCAAAGTTGTTATATATATATATATATATATATATATATATATATATATATATATATATATTTATATTTCATCATTAAATTTTTTTTTTTTTTTTTTTAAATAGATTCTACATCATTATTATCATCATCATCATATAAAATATTTCATATCCATAATTAAAAAGCTAAGACTCAAGAGTCAATGCTCAACTCACATATATATGATATTATGGTATCATGAATATTGAGAACAAAATGATGTTAGATCATACTACCGAATCTTGAGCAATAAGAAAAACTAGTATAGATTGGCGAAAGTAAAACCAAAAAATCTAGAGACTAAAACATAAATGTAATGACTATGGAGAAAGAAGAAAAGGGTGAAGAGAGGGCTAAGATGGTGGAGAGGGTTGTTGCATATGGAACATTGAAGGTAGATCAAGCCTCCATACACATGAGATCCAAGGAGTCAAGGTAAGCTTGTGTGTTTTGAGGGAGCAATGGCCTCTATTTATGGTTGGCTATGGCCTTCAAGAAGGTTCCAGATACCCCTAAAGCTGGCTCTAAGAACTCTTGAGAAAGAGGCCAAAAAAACTTGAAGTTTTCTAGCAAAAAATTTGTTCCAGGAGGAGAGCCATCCCGGATTGCCGTCTCCAAACTGGGTCATCACATGAAACCATCCCGGGATGCATCCTGGGGATGTTTTGTTGTTATAGACAAATGTATGGAGATGCCAACCGTCCCGGTTAGGCATCCCTAGGTTTTGGTTGGAGGGGACGGCATCCCGGTGTCCCGAGGGCCTGGGACGTGTCCCTATGTGAGTTTGGTGCTTGTGCATCTCTACATCCCACCTACCTTGTTCTTATGTAGTTTGCTGCTTCTCTGCAGCACTATTGTCAAGTGTTTACAGGTCTCTCCACGGACCACATGCCCTCGGCCTCACCGCTCAAGAATCAAGCTTGAGCTTTGAGGCTGCACTTTGCACTGTCCAGCAGCCAGCCTCCTTAAGATTCAGCCTTTCCACTTGTAGACAGTCCGCAGCCTTCAGCCATTGTCACTCAGCTTAGTCCAGACAGTCCATAAACAGAGCCAAGGCTACAAGCCTACAAGCTACAAGTTTACAACACTTGTCACTAACTTGTAAGGTATGTACAAATTTTAACAGTACACTGTGTTCACTGTCCACTGTCATGAATCATGAGCTGAAACCTGTAAGGCTTCAGCACATGATTGACCCATGGATTACTTATGTACATAATTACATTAATGATTGCAATTTGTATACATATTACTAATTAGCAATTACAGACAATAGCCTATAGTCCACAATTCACATTCAATAAAATCTGATTGCAATTATTTTTTGTGTGTTATGTAGATGCCTCGCAAGGCAGGAGGGGAATAGGAATTTGTGGGCAAAGTGAACGCTTTACCCAAAGGGAATTGATTATTGGACACTCAAGTGTAAATTGTAATGATATACATAATGATAATCTGTACGCATAATGATATACATATATTTATACGCATATATATGGGTATCTATGTACATAATATGATATTGTTGTCTATAATTATTATATATAGTATGCACTATATTTATTCTTAATTTTTGCCAAAAATTTAAGTCACGTCAGAAACGTTTTACCGCACTCGTCAGACGTCGGCTAAACGTCATAAGTCAGAGGTCAAAAAAACATCAAGAACAACTATGAGTTTGCATACCAGTAGCGTGAGTTTGAGTCCTAGTTGGAGGTGTTTATGGTTCATTAGAAGTTGAAGCTCTTGAAGTAAATGTTTAATCCCTTCTACGTCTAGTGGGTGTTTTTCTAGAGCCATCGTGTCTTGGTAAATCATTAGTGACATAATCTCAAAAATCCTTAACACTTGAGAGTTTTTTAATCATGAAGCTCCAAAAAGGATAATCGGAGCTCCCCTCAAGCTTATCATCCAAGTTAAGTACTCCTAGTACACTAGACTAATCATGGTCTCCCATGATGTGAAATAGACTACATGCAATGCTCTTAAACAAATAGGTTTATGTGCACCCCCTAAAGAGCAACTTAACAATCACAAAAGCTCTACAAATCTGAAATTTACATACATAACGGGTCTCTCTCAAAGCCTAGAAAACATTCAACCATGTTCATCTACTTCTAGTTAAAAATATTTTCAGTTCTTTAAGCAATAAATGAGCATAGTTTGATCGTTGTGAAAACCTCATAAACAATCATGGGGATCACCATTTTCTATTCAAAATAATCTACCAGATATGAACCTTTTAGTAAAGCACCTATTAAAATTTGTGAACACTTTGTTATAGGCTAGAAAGGAAAACAAAATATTAAAAATCCTTGAAAAGTATCTTGGGAGAAATCAGGTTTTCAATAGATGAATATATTATGGCACAGATATGGTCAAAAAGTTGGAAAAAATTTTGTGGACTTCTTTATTTTATCCTTTCCCATTGAGGCCATTTGCAAAGTTCTGATTGAAGTTTAACTGTTTAGAGTAACTCTGCCATTAATTGTACGTTGTTCACCTTCACACTTTCACAATTGTTGGCATGTGATGTTCGTATTTACATGCATCATATGGTTCACGAATATCAACTTTTCCAATTCCAAAAGCTCTGAAGATAGACAAATAAAATGAATAGAAGAAAAAGAATTTCATCATATGGGTGATTGCTACAATAGGAGATTTAAGAGGGTAATAAAAATTTTAACACATGGCACACAAATGTATTTTGATGAAATTATGATAAAGAACCAAAGAGCTATGAATGGCCATTGGTCACTTATCGTGCAACTTTATAAATGCACAAACCTGTGAATTTTAGGTTACAAGAAGACTGTTGAAGCTCCTTGTCATCCACATGCACCTTATCCCCCTTATATCTATTCACTCGAGACTGCAAGACTTGACAATTGCTCACGTCTGTCTCTCCACCTGCCCAAAGTTCCTCTTTTGCATCAATATGTGAATAGATAAGCATAAAAGAGGTCCCATCACATGGAATAAAAAGTATAATTCATATCAATGATAATAAAAGAACATCTCCATAATCAGACTTTGCATAAGTGACAAAAACTATATCATACCAGCATTAGATTAGAGATGGTACAAATTATGTACACAAAGACGGCTAGCAAAACGTTTGACAATGCAATTGAAATTTAAATCAAAGAAAAACTTACACTTCAATGGAAAAATGTCTCATGTTTCCTTCAAAGATTCCCTTCCCCAACCAAAAGAAAAGAAATGTATGAATATTTCACAATTGAAAAAAATATATCTAAGAAAGATTCAACAACCAAACCCGGTAACAAATCAAACACGTACATTTTCTTCCAAATGAGATTGCAAGACAGAGAATAGATTTTTATAAAGTTATATTAATGTTTTCTTTTCCTTAATCATTAACATGGACGATACAGGAATGCACCTATCACACCAGCAAGAGAACAGCTCCTTGTTGAAAATTCCACAAATAAGGCTTTTCTTTTCCTTTAAGAATTGATCGATGTTGCACAAACCTTTCACCAAAAATATTTCAAAATATAGATGAAGCAAATCCATCAACTTAACACACGAAGCTTGGAGGTAGAGTAGAGGACCTAGACTTGAGACCTTTGGTGAAGGGATGAATGTGATCAAGCTGGAAACAGAGGCAGCCTTCGCAACCACGAAACTTTCGGCAGACTACGTTTCCTGCAACGTCTTTCCGCCAGCGCTCAGGATGCCGGCCAGGCACAACGTCAGCCTTCTCCCAGCATTTACGCGCTGTTTCCTTCTCGAAGAAACGCTGTCTACCCTTCAACCTGCTGCTAATCGAATCTACATCGACTCTTGCACTTTCTTCATCCATGTGTGTGTATGGGTGAGTGTCTGTGTGTGTGTGTGTGTGTGTGTGGGGGGGGGGGGGGGGGGGAGAGAGAGAGAGAGTGTGTGTGTGTGTGTGTGGGGGGGGGAGAGAGAGAGAGAGAGAGAGAGAGAGAGAGAGAGAGAGAGGAAGGGGAACAAACTTGGTCTGGATTCACAAGTCTGGTTTGGTTTCACTTATGATAATATCTTTTCACTTTCAACATGATGATTCATATTGATTGAGAATTTAAATAAGAGCTTTCTTCTCAATGCACATTTTAATGATTGAAACCTTATAAAATTTTTGGGCTTTTCAATATCTCAAAATGAGACTTGAACTTTGGATTAATTGCTAGAGACTCACGCGTGTGCATTGTTAACCCAAGGGGGCATGTTAGCCATTGTGGAAAAGCCACAATGCTTTGATACAATCCTTATTGGTACAATACTTATTGGTTGCAGTATATTCTACATCTATTATGAAAATAGCTTGACATATGAAAATAGCTTGACATTTTTTAAGATGAAACATGAACAAGCCAAATAAAATGCATAGCAAAATATATAAGTTCAAAGAGAGAGAATCATGAAATGGAAAATTCATATATGAATTAGAGTGAGCTTTCTAAAAAGCATGAAGAGCTCTCGAGTTATAAAGTATATGTACAAAAACGAATCCCAAGTGAAGTGAAGCCCTCCTTTTATAAACGAGAGAGAGGTCTCTATAAAATGCATGCTGGCTAAGCAAGTGGAACAAAGGAAAGCATGTAGCACCACATAAGTTTTTGGCTAGTATTTTTGCATTGAAATCCATTGTATACTTCTTGGAATCCAAGTCAAGCAATAAGGAGCTGTTGATATATTTAGGTAGTGATGTGTGTGAACACACTAGGACCGCCGGGGTACTTTTTTCCCTCTTTAGGAGGTTTTTTCCCCCAACTTGTATATATGCCTATTGCCCTAATGGGCTACTTATCTTTGTCCATTCTCTAGTAATACATTCACTATTGTGTGTTGTACTCCAAGCTTCTTCTTCTTCCTTGTGTTGTTCACGTGCTTCCGCAGACATCTAACCCCAACAATTGGTATCAGAGCAGGTCGTCGCTTAATCTAGGGCGCTGTCGACACTCCTCCGGTTGCAGTCTCAGAATCGCATGAACTTTGGTGAGCATTCTCAGCGTGTTTTCAAGATCAAAACAGCTTTGCTATGTGGTGCCGAAATTGCGATCTGAGCTCCTTTCGGCCTCTGAACGCACTATTGCAGCGCTTATGCAGGCTATTTCGTCTTTTTGTGCCAAAGGTATATACCAGTTTCTATTCGCCAATATAAGCATCTCGAAGTCTGCTACAAGTCTAGCAGAACTCATCTGGGAAGTTCTGTTCAACTTTTTGAGATATAGTCAATTTTCTACATCAAGGTATTTTGTTCACTGGCCATGGCTGAAAGCAATGATGTATTCTGTATGTTGGCTATTGAGGATAAGTTGGATGGTACCAACTACCCGTTATGGGATTATATGATGCGACATGTGTTGGTTGCAAAAGGACTGTGGAACATTGTGCAGGGTGTCGAAAAACGTCTTATCACACCTGCAACTGTTACAACTGCAGGTATTGAAGCTGATGCAGAGGGTGTCGAAGATGATGATATTATGCATATTCCTGTTTGTGCTGCAGTTTTTGCTGCACCTACTGCAGAGCAGATTCGCTGGGATGGTTGAGATGCCCAGGCACATGCATTGATAGCTTTGTCTGTCAAACGTGCCATTATTCCTCACATTCGCTCTTGGAGAACAGTTAAGGATGCGTGGGATATACTTACCACATTGTATCAAGCTAGGAATGAGGCTCGTGTTGCTTACCTCCGAAAACAGTTGGAGAGTGAGCACATGAATGAAGGTGATTCTATGGACAGTTTCCTAACGAAGATCAAAGACTTGAAGGAACAGTTGATTTCTGTTGATGAGGTTATACCAGATAGCTCACTTGTGAAGACCGTTCCGAATGGTCTTCCTGATTCATATCAGAGTTTTGCTTCTACTCTTCGGTTGATGATGAAGGCAATCCAAATGCCTTATCATTTGAGGAATTAGTCTCTGTTCTGTTGTAGGAAGATCAGTCCAGGCAGAACAGGTCCATTATGCGAGTTGCAGATCAAGCTTTCCTGGCTAGTCAGAAGGGCAAAGGAAAATGGAGCTCTTCAACTAGTAAGCAGAAATCTACTAATTCTGCATATTCGAAGAAGGAAGATAAAGATGAGAAGAAATCTGAAAAGCAGAAATTGTTTTGTAAGTACTGTAAAGGGAATGATCATATCATAAAGGACTGTCCAAAATTGGCTGCTAAAGAGGCAAAGAAGAAAGAGGTTGGAATGGTTGTTGCAGAGGCCTCTACACCAAAAATTGAATCTGCTAATCTTGTGTAGGAAGAAGAATGGGCATTTACTCCTGTCTGCAGTTTTGATCCATCTTCTCATGAGCAGTGCATGTCTGCAGTAGACTCAGATGTTTGGTATTTTGATAGTGGGGCGACCAAACATATTACCTCGCAGCGCAGTTTCTTCTCTTCACTCGAGCTTGCCCCTACAGGGAATACTATTACATGCGCCAACAACTCCTCTTATCTTGTTATGGGAGTTGGTAACATCATTTTGACTACTGTTGATGATAGTTCTTTCACTTTGTCAGATGCTTCATTTGTGCCAGGGATCAAGAAGAACCTGTTATCAGTTTCTGCATTAGCCAAGATTGGCTTGGTTGTGAAATTTGTTGATGACAGGTGTACAATTCATGATCTGTCAAATGGCGATGTAATTATTGCTTTTGGCATTTTATGTCATGGGCTGTATAAGCTCATAGACTATGAAAGATCTGTAAATGATTTGGCATGTGCAGTAAATGATTCTCGGGCTATGTCAGATGCAAAGCTTTGGCATGCACACTTTGCCCATCTGAATTTTGCTAGTTTGCTATGCCTGCAGAAATCTGAAATGGTGTCCTCTTTGCCCAAACTTGAGGCACCTGGAAAACATGTTTGTGAAGGCTGTATTTTGGGCAAAATGTAGCATTTGTCCTTCCCAAAAGATGGTTCAGTTCGGGCTACTCAGAAATTGCAATTTATACATAGTGATGTCTGTGGTCCTATGCAGACAGCTTCTTTTGGGAATTATCTTTACTTCGTGACTTTCATCGATGATTTTTCCAAGCATGCATGGGTATATCCATTTAAGGCAAAGTCCGAAGTGTTCATGTGCTTCAAACAATTTTTGGTTTTGGCTGAAAATGTGTCAGCATGTAAAATGGGCACCCTCTGTTCTGATCGAGGGGGGGAATATATGTCTTCTGATTTTAATGCATTTATGGTTGAACGTGGGATAAAACACCAGTGTATAGTGCCGTATACACCTCAACATAATGGAGTTGCTGAACGAAAGAACAGGTCACTCATGGAGATGGCGAGATGTATGGTCAAGAGTCAGGCTTTACCACATAGTATCTGGCTTGAGGCTGTCATGTGTGCAGCTTATGTACTGAACAGGTATCCCACTAAATCGCTACAGTCTATCACTCCATATGAGGCTTGGCATGACCGCAAGCCATCTGTTGCTTATCTACGTGTTTTTGGTTGTTTGGCATATGCATTAGTGCCTGAACAACATTGCAAAAAATTGGATGATAAAGCAGTAAAATGTATTTTTGTTGGGTACAGTTCTGAAAGTAAATGCTATCGTCTGTATCATCCACAAACTAAACGGATTCTGGTTAGCCGTGATGTTGTTTTTGTGGAAGATGCTATTCAGCCATTGCTTTCATGTACTAAGAAGACATCTGTTAGCTCCAAAGACATGTATGATACTTTGTTGCCTCTTTTTATAGGTGGACAGTCTAGTGCTGGTCCTAATGAGGTAACTTCTTAGCCTTTGCAGGTTTCATGTGATGATGCAAATAATTCGATTTCTGATGCAGATATACATGATGCACTTATTGATGAGAGAGCTGATATTGAGCAGGCAAGAACTATGCCAAAATGGCTGGTGCAGACTTTGTGTGATAACAAATTATTTGCACCTCTGTCATATCGTACTCGTTCAGGCTCTCATAGTGCCTTTTTTGCATCAGATTGTTATGCTATTGCTGCATCTAGTCTCTGTGATGAGAATGAGCCTATTTCGTTTGATGAAGCACGAAATTCAAAAAATTGGATGGCTGCTATGCAATCTGAATATGATGCTATAATGAAGAATGGTACTTGGTCTTTATGTGACTTGCCTCCTGGAAAGAAGGCCATTGGCACTAAGTGGGTATACAAGATGAAGCGTAAACTAGATGGTACAGTTGACAGGTATAAGGCTAGGTGGAAGTGTGCCTTCGTGGTTTAGGAGCTGCATATAAGCAGTTCAGAACTTCTATACAAACCATAGAAAATATTCCGAATTTTGTTGATTCGGTATCCATGCTAATTATTGAAGAAAAGAATCTTGGTGAGGATTCAAACTCCCAAGGAAAGCCCAGTTCTGAGCAGGTATTCTACTCTGGCAGAGGAAGAGGCAGAGGTAGCGGTTTCGAAAGTGGAAGAGGAAACAATAACCAAGACCAAGGTCAACAAGAGAATCATGCAGGAGGAAGAGGACAGTTTCGAGGCAGGGGGAGCCGAAGAGGTTGCAGAAATTTCCAAAGAAATGATTTAGGTAATGACAATAAAGGATGTTGGAATTGTGGTAAACCTAGACACTTTAAACGTGATTACAGGTTGAAGAATCAAAATAACAGAAGGCAGCAAAATAACTATGCATCCACAAGTACGGATGATTATGAGAAGTTGTTCATGGTTCAACATCACATGATGAATACGATGTCTATTGGTGTTTCAAAATTGAATGATAATGTCTGGTATGTTGATTTAGGTGCTTCAAATCACATGACCAATCATGCAGAATGGTTTAGTACTTTGCAAAAATTGCAAGTTCTTGGATATGTTAAAACAGGTGATAACACATCACACCATATCGAGCATACAGGAAACATAGCATTGTCTATGGAGGACGGGAAGGTAAAACATCTTGCTGATGTGCTGCATGTTCCAAATATAACAAAGAATCTGGTTTCTGTTGGAGAAATGGTTGACAAGGGATTACAAGTCTGGCTAAATGTTGATGGGTTATATGTAGAAGAATACAAACAGGATGGAAGATTGATTACCAAAGGAACCAAAGTGGGTAGGATGTTCATCTTAAATGTGAAAATTCTTGAAATGAATGCAGCCATGTTTGCAAAAGGTGTAGGAATCATTGCTGACATAGAGATTTGGCACAAAGGGATTGGACATGCAAACTTGCAAAGTGTGTTGACCTAAGCTTCAACTTAGGGACTTGCGGAGAAAGAGACTATACCTCAATCCCCTCACAAGTGCATATAGTGGGGATACACGCTTTTAATTATCAATCCAAAGAGTATACAAACCTAGCCGAGTGTATGAAGACATGCAATCACGTAATGGTCAATGCAAATGAATTACTCAAGAATGAAAATGAGGCAAATACTTATCCTAACAAGCTCCAACTGTAGGTCAAGACGAAACGATACTTGGTGCAGCAGCCGTCAGTATTTTGGACTTTTCTCCCAGCTCCGAGCTCCAAACATAGCGAATAGCATATGCGTTTCGAAGCTCTCGAGAAGACGCATCCAATGGCAGTGGTTACGCTCAATTCCGACGCTCCTACTTCAAGTTATGACAGAAATACTGAATCGCGAAAATACTTTCCTACGCTTCAGCACTTTCTACACCTCGCACACACCTCTCCTACAGCAAAGAAACACTCTCAAGGATAGACAACACTCACAAGCACTCTTTCCAAGCAATACACATGCATACAAGCTCGCGAAGAAGGAGAAGAAGAGGGAAGAAGACACAAATTCGAATTTCTGTGCTCTCTATTCTCACAATGGCAAAAAGTTTTTTACAAAGAGTCACATTTGACTTATATACTAGTGCCCTAAAAATGGTCCTTTCACACAAGTGACCGGCACTTTTATTCACTAAAAGCTAATTTCCTACTATTTTACATGGGTAAGCTTCTATTCTTCTGTGGGAATGCATCTAGAGGACTCCTCTAGTGCCTTTACAAAGGGAAATATATTACAAGAATGAATATGTTACAAAAATATGTGGTCCAAATCGGAAAAATTTTGGGGCCCGTCTTTTTTCTCTGCTTTGTGTGCTCTTTAGCTCTGCAACACTCTCCCCCTCTTCGCCTCTGTCGTCCCTTGACAGACTTTGCTTCGCGCACGCGCTCTGTGGTCAGTATTGTCTGATTCTTGATCTTGCATTACGTTTTAGAGGCGCTTTGATTTGTCCTGGTTGCACACATTGGACCTGGCTGATTTGGTTTGCCACGCACGCCATCAGTGCACATATGCGGATGTAGCTCGTAAGCCTTGATCTGAAACCTCTGCAACTCAAGAGGTTGAAGCATCCACATAAGTGATACATGTTGGCCCTGATCCCTTCTTCCAGCTGCGTGCTTTTCCTTGGTGTGTGCGCCCCTGCGGGGCTTTCTGCAGAGATGCATCTTCAAATTTGCCTTTTAGTGAAACTGTTTCTTTCGTTGTTTTCTTTTTTTCCTCTTCTTACTCGTCTCGCCCTCGACACTGCCCCCCTCCTGGACTCTGTCGTCCTCGACAGGCTTTTTGTGGCGACGTGTATAGGTTTGAATGACCTGTTGCTCTCTTTGATTTAGCAGATTGGCGTGACATAACATGAACTCCTTCCATTGGCGAGACTTGACTCCGTCCTCTGGTGCCTGTCTATGGTCAGCAAAGAAACTTATCTCGTAGGCCACCAGTCGTGCATTTAAGTTGGAGGTCATTTTAATGAAGATCTCTGAATCCATTTCAAAAAAGCCCGTAAAGAATGCTTCTTCAAATGTCTGCATATATGTCGATGGCAGAAACATGAGCCGAGAAAAATATGCCATAATTGTTAACCGGCTGGGAATAGTAGATAAATCAAAAATTAAAGCCTCCGAGCCCTACGTAATGCCGATGAAATTCAAAAAAGTATACTGTGCATGTTGGAACACTTTAATCACTGTAAGGAGCATGCTAAAGATTTTATTTGTCATTTTTACTGCTAGGTCGGGAACGGTAGCATATCTTGCAAGCCAAAATTCCATGGTTTTGACCATGTATTCCTCTGTCGGTAGGTAGTTGTGTGGTGGACTAGGTAATAGCGGATAATTTAACCATTGATTATTAATGGTACCTTGTCGCTGGCCTTCCCAAAATTGCGTCCATGCTCTTCGACGGGGTAGTGGGCAAAATGATGGGTTTACTTGAAGCTCATACGGTGATGCTTCCCACTGTACCCGTACTGTAGGGTGCTTTTCCAAGAGCTTTCTTCTCCAAATTGGATTTGCTGCCTCAAACTCTACCTGAGTATATTTAAAAGTATCATACCGAAAATGGAGATTTTGATCAGGTTCCTTATTTGTAGTCTGTTTTATGTAATGCCTGGTTTGTTCCTTCAAAAGCCCGTATGGTACATTGAATGGCCTTAGTATTTGCTCCAGTTGCTTGCTGTCGATTTGAGCCTCTTTCATTAGATTGATGATTTGATCTTCAAATTCAGCCGTAAGCTGGGACACCAGTAGTGCCCTTTCTGTCCTGCTCAGCTCTGCAATTTTTCGTGTGTTAGGTTCTAATGGAACCTCCTTTTCCTCCCTTATTGGTGAATTATACAAGGGGGGAGAGAGAGGGCGTACCTCTTCCTCCACAGTAGCCGAGGTCCCTGGCGGAACTACTGGTGTCCCCTGTTGTGCTTGCTGCTCTAATTGCTCCTGCAGTCGTTTGATTAAATCATCTTTTTGTTTGTTTTCCTCTTCGGCCTTAGCAATAGTTGCTTGATGTTTCATTAATTCCTGGGCCACAATGTTCATGTGCTCTGTGTCTTCTTTGCACTGTCGCAGGTAGTTATTCTCTGCTTTTTTCCATTTCATTCTGAGGGCTGCGGTGTCCTCCATATACCTCTTTTCCCAATCCGTTATGACTTCTTGCTCCTGTCTGAGCTGATCTTGTAATTTAGTGATCTGATCTTCCAGGTCTTTGATATTTCTTTGTGGATCATCAGCAATTGCTAATGGCTGATCACTAATGAGAGCTGTCATTAGCTCTTTATTTCTTTGTCGCATGTTGTCAGCTTCCTCCATACTGGCCTTGAGCTGAGACTCTAAGATTTTACTGCGTGTTTGAAGGCGTGTCTTCTCAGTCTCACTCATCTCTAATTTCTTTGTTAATTCCTGTACTTGGTCTTTCAATTTTGTCTGCTCTGTTTTTAGCATACTGTTTTGTGTTTTGACCTCTTGAAGTTCCTTTTCTTTGTTTAGAGCTTGTTCTTGCACTTTGGATAGTTCTTCAGAAAGCTCTTTGCCTGTTTTCTCAAGTTCTTTCTTTTCTTTCATGGCTTGGTCGTAATCTTCATCAGCATCAAGCATTAACTGTTGTGTATCCAGAGCTGTTCTAATCATATCTTGCACAACAGGCTTGAGCTGAGCGATGTCTACATTTAGCCATGTCTTTGGTATTTCCGGAGTCTCTCCTGTTTGCACATCTTTGCCTTCTGCCACCTGAAGTGTCTCGTTATGTGGCTGTCTAACTTGTAATTGTATCTTGGGTTCCTCATCATAGCCTCTTGCTTCCTTCTTTTTAGTAGCACTCCCGTGAAACGTGACATCCATTGGGGAAGGTTCTGCTACTACCCTGATAGGCGTGAATGGTTCTTCCGCTTCTATATCCTGAGCTTCATTTTCTTTTTTCGAACTCTCTTTATTTGTTTTTGTGCTTGTGGTCTTCTGATTAATTCTTATATCTTGATCAATCGGTTTGGGGCATTCCGGTTCTTCATCATAATTCACTTCATTGAGTTCGGTCCATTGCCCATCATCTTTTGATTCGCTTCGAATTTCCACATCCAACAATGATGTGTCCTTTTCTTCTTTGTCTTGAGTAGATGAGCTGGAGTTGTCTAATCCGATTTCGCGGTATCGATGGACTTTGGTGAGTCTTCTTTTTGTTTTTGACTCTTGTTGTGACTGCTGATAGTGATGACCTTGCACTGGTAAATTGACTTGTCCCTCCGTATATTTGTGCGTTTCTTCAAGTGCTTTAGTCAATTCTTCTTCCGTGATTTGTTTATGTCCTACAAGCGTCACCTTTGGAAGTACATGGACTCTTTTTATCATAGGTGTTCCTTCTTCATTTGTCTTGACTTCTCTTAGTCTTTTTGTGCCTCTCATTCTTGGCTGAGAACTGGTTCCTGCCTCTTCCATACCTGTAGTACTTTTCTTCTTTTTGGGAACTGAGGCGGATTTCACATATGTAGCTAGCCCTTCTGAGGTTGGCATCTCCCTTAAACAGTTCTTCATGTCCAAAGCTTCATATATGAGCAATGTCAAAGCTGAACTGCCATTCAAGAATTTCTTCTGGCCCCATTTCTTTTGGGCTTCAAACAATCGTTCTTGTACATAGCCTGTTAGATTTACTTTGTTGCCTATCTGTCTTATGGCATGCGATAGTAGTTGGACTACTACCTTTTGAGGTGCAGTGTACCTGTGCATACTTGGAAAACAGAAGTGTTGATGCACCAGCCGTACAGCATCTTCAATATCTATTCTGTTAATTTCCAGGAATGATTTTTTCTTGGGGTCATGACATTCCTCTTTGACATTAGTAATTCCTTCTTGATTCCATCCAAAGGCTTTATTGATCAATTCCTGAGTGAATTGAATTGTCTTCCATGTGCCCACCTTGTCCAATACCTTTGCTTCTGGAACCGAAATCTTCGTAGCAGCCGGCTGCATAGTATTCATTACCTGCGTACATCTTTGGAAATCTGGTACGCATATAGGTATCTTCAAAAATGCTTCAATTCCAGCTTGAGTCCATACTTCCTCGATATGTGGTAACCCTTGTATTATAGTCTTGAAATCTTGGGACATGATAGGGAAATAATGATCCCTGTCCATAATCTTGATGGTTGCCATAAAGAGAAGTTCCGAGATAGGTTGGTCATCACGAAACCAATGTCCTCTGACTTTTGTTATTGACCCCGATGGAAGAAGTGGCACTTCTTCCTGCTGCGTAGCTTCTGAGTCAGAAGATGTCATCTGCACTCAATATAGAGTATGAATTAGTATCCATATGTTTCAGAAATCCTCCTCCATATGTTGATTAATAATTCGATGAAGCTCCGAGTGCATGGTGCCCTCCCTTTCCCGTGGGTGTGAGAAAGGTAATACCTGAATTTTTTCATGTATTTTTATATTTTTTTGCTGAAAAGAAAACATAAAAGTTAGTCTATAGCCGAAGCGGTTAATAATTTTTTTGGAGTAATAATTTTATGTATGTACAAGTGCTCTCCTATTTTCAAAGGGAAAATGTGCATGACTATCCGGAAGTAGAAGAAAGACGTGCCGAATGCTTGGCCTTGTAATGTGGCCCTATCATGCATACTTTGGATCTTGACAACTCCTCTTGTGTGCAATTGGAAGTAGTTTCTTGATGTATGCAATTTGTCTTGTCTTTCGGCACCCAAACTTGCTTCACTTGGATGGAATGTACTATATTCTCCACCTTTTTTATGAATGCGGTTCTTCTTCGGTAGTACGTTTGCTTATTCTGTTTTGGGAATCTCAAGTTGGTTTGTATTGCATCTGTAGATTCCTTCTTCCTCCAATATGTCCTTTTTCTCGTCTGATGTGTCTGTTGACCATTTTGATGGTGATAGCCCTTCTGAGGATGTTCCTTGTTTGGGATGGTCGTCCTTGGAGTACATGACTTGGGGATCCATATTTTTGTTCGATCCGGTTGTGCAGTTATCAGTTTTTTTGGGACCCATATGCTATTGAGTCGTGGTTGACTGAAGTGTTCGAAATTCTTTGTCTTCTTATTCAATTGGACACACTGATGTCGAAGACTTTTCTGTTGCTGAAGATATGCCTTCTTTTGATCCTTCCTTATCCAAGCTAGTGTAGAATGTGGAATAGGGTACACCTTCATGGGTGTAGACTTCAATTCTTGCAGGGAAGCATTCTTTCCTGTGCTTTGTGGTTCACTGGGTTGAATTTCATGTTCTTGTGCACTTTTGTGACTCTCTATACTCAAAGATGGAGTGCACACAGGACTCACGATATTCTCACATGAAGTACTTGACGATGGGGTTTCTATAGTGCTAGTGAACGTACAAGCATGACTTTGTTCATTGGGATGAGCTTCTGGCTCTATAATAGCGGCTTTGGGTGGTCGTTCGTCTAGCAAACTAAATACCTCACGAGGTCCTATTCTGGCAGATATGTATCCTAAAGCCAATTGAATGGTTACCTCATATTCATAGATCCAATCTTGTCCTAACACCACATCTTCAAGCAGATCTTGGTCCTGACACACTAAGAGCCTCTGCTCCATAGTGTTGTTCCCCATATGTAAAGGTAAAGTTATCTCACCTATGCATTGAGTAATTTTTCCTCCTATTCCAATTAGCTGTGCCTTCGATGGGCGTATCTCCTCTTTAAGTCTCTGAGACAAAGAAAATCTAATGCAGCTTATGGCTGCTCCTGTGTCTATGAGAGCATCCACTAAGTGGTACTCTTTTCGTCCTGCTCCCAGATTCAAGTAAGGTTGTCTTCTTTGTTGTCCCGAGTCCTCAGTGGCTCTAAAATTACCCATTGGGATGAGTTCTTCTCCTACTCGATATCTCTCGTCTCTTTCTCTCATCCACTCTTTCCGTTTTCTGATGCGTTCTAGGGCTTCCTGTCTCGCTTCTTCTCGTATTCGTTCTTCTTCCTTTTTCCTACTTTGAACTCCTAACAGTCGCGCTAGCATTTGATCAGTCGAAGGCTCCATGAATCTTTTCACTCTGCATCCACTGATGTAGTTGGGAAGAATGTCTCCGTCTAGTGTGGAGAGATTGACTGCACCACTAGTAGAGATTCGATTTATAATCAGGGGTCCATATCCGCGTTTTTGGAGCTTCTTTGCATGTTGTTTGAGGGTGTAAACTAGGACTAAGTCGCCTTCTTTCAGTCCCTTGTCTTTTATATGTGCATCATAATAAGCCTTTTGTCTCCGTTTAGCTGCATAAATGCCCGCTACCGCTTGCAATCTAGTCTCGTGTAGCTTTTCAATTTGATCTAATTGCTGAGACAATTCATGACCGTTCCACTCATATTGCTGGGCCACCTTCAATGTAGGTACTAAGAAGTTAATTGGCAAAATTGCATTCTGTCCATACACTAGGTTGAAAGGTGTAGTTCCAATGGCCGTTTTATATGCCACACGGAAGGCCCAAATTGCGTGATGCAATTGTTTGTCCCAGTCTGACCTTCCATTATTGACAATCTTTGTCAATACAGTACATAGTACCTTGTTGGAACTTTCAGCTTGTCCATTAGCTTGAGGGTGGTATGGGGCTGATTTTTTATGAATTACAAGAAAGTCATTCATTAGTGACTCAATGACTTCGTTTAAGAAATGTGTTCCTCGATCACTCACTATCTCAATCGGTAGTCCAAAGCGTGTGAAAATGTGCTCAAAGAGAAATTTTGCAGTGGTTTGAGCATCATTCTTTCTAGTGGCTTTTGCTTCTACCCACTTAGTCAAGTAGTCGGTGGCTACTATGATGTATTCAGCATGAGATCCTTTGGCCGGTGGATTGATAGGTCCTATGAAGTCAATTCCCCACTTGGTAAATGCTCTTGCACAAACCATGGGTCTTAAAGGCATGTCGTCTCTCCGAATGGGATATTTCGCTCTCAGGCATGTTTCGCAGCTTCTCACGTATGCCTCCGCATCCATATGTAGAGTAGGCCACCACAAGCCTGCAAAGAGAATCATCTTGACCGTTCTGTCTGCTGAGAAATGTCCTCCCGCAGCTCCTGCATGTGCCATTTCTAATATGGGAAGATATTCTTTTTCATGAACGCACAATCTGATTTGATTGTCTTTTCCTCTTCTAAACAATTGTTTCCCCATTATTACATAATCCATGCTCATTTCTTCTAGGGATCGCTTTCTTGCTAGACTAGCTCCTATTTCGTTCTCTTTCGTTTTGAGGAATCGTACTAATGTTTTACTCCAATTAGGCGCTATGGTCGAAAAGGGTATGGACACGTGATCCTCTGGGCTAGTTTCTTTGCATTCCACACAATTACTTACATAATCGTGAACGTCTTTGGACATGTCAGGCCAATATACGCCTAATCTTTTTAATTCTCTAATTGTTCCGTGCATCCCTTGATGGGTTTTCCACTTGTTCACATGTGCTTGGTTGATCAGTTGTTTTTGTTCATCCTCCTCTACACATCTGAGTAACACTCCATTTGGTTCCTTGTAATACACACTTCCTGCGACGATGTGTAAGTTCCTTGATTGAAGAATTTCTTTTTTGCTATTTCTGTTGATTGAGTGTTGAGGGCCATGCGTAAGTATAGGGGTCAATTTTTATGCCCACTTCGGACATACTTCTAGATTAAACAGATACGCATCTGGTAAATCATCAGGCACTCCACTTGGTGGCTCTCCGTGTGTTAGCCTGGAAAGGTGGTCTGCTCTCACATGTGTGTTTCCTTTTTTCACTATTACCTCAAAGTCGAACTCCATTAATAACAAGAACCATCGTACCAACCTTCCTGTGTTACATGGTTTATTGACTAAATACAACAAAGCTTGATGGTCTATGAAGAATTTGAACTTGTTGGCTAAGAGGTAATGTCTAAACTTCTTCACTGCATAGACCATTCCTAAGCCCTCTCTTTCAGTGGTCGTGTAATTTCTTTCCGCTTGGTTTAGTTGTCTACTCGCATACGCGATTGGATGGTCAAGTTTTCCTTCATCAGCCGGTTGAGCTAGGATACATCCAATGGCATAGTTCGAAGCATCAACATGAATATGAAAAGGCTTGCTCCAGTTGGGTGATTTTAGAATTGGGGCTGTACTCAGCCGCTTTTTAAGCTCGTTGAAAGCCTTCTCACACTCGTCTGTCCAAGTGAACTGAGTCAATAGACCGTATAAGGGTTTAGCTATTATGGCATACATGTGAATAAACCTACGGTAATATCCACAGTGTCCCATAAAGGCTTGTACTTCCTTTGCATTTTTGGGTCTTGGTAAGTCCAATATGACTTTAATCTTATCCTCATCCGTGGATATCCCATTTCTTGAGACTATGTGTCCTAGGATTTTCCCTTGTCACACCATGAAGACACATTTTTCAGGATTGAGGCATACTCGATATTGTCTACATTTAGCAAAAATCTTTTCTAGTTCAGGGATGTGCTTTGATCGTATAGCTGAATATGTACACAGGTCATCCACGTATACCTCCATGCTTTTTCTCAAGAATTCTTTGAACACATGACACATCAGTCTTTGGAATGTAGCTAGGGCATTCGTTAAACCAAAAGGCATGACTCTAAAGGCGTATACTCCCCACTCAGTGGCAAATGCAGTCTTATGTTGGTCCTCAGGAGCAATGGCTACCTGATTATACCCTGAAAAGCCATCCAGAAAACTATAAACTTCCTTCCCTGCTACCCTTTCCAAGAGATGGTCAGTGATTGGTAAGGGATAGCTATCCCTTATGGTTGCGGCGTTCACTTTTTTCAAATTGATGCACACTCTTAACTTCCCATTTTTCTTTGGTACAACCACCAAGGGCGATACCCATTCCGTGTGCTCAATTTCGTAGATGAATCCAGCATCTAACAACTTACCTATTTCTTCTTTTATCTTGGCTGAATACACATCATTATAAGTATAAGGTCTCTGTTTTGAAGGTTTGGCCTCGGATGTCATGGGGATTCTATGCGCACATATAGATGGATCTACTCCTTTTAAGTCCTTATAAGTCCAAGCAAAGACATCCCTGTATTCTCTTATGAGTCGAATTAACTCTTGTTCTTCTTCCGCTGAGACATCCTGTCCTATGAAGGTACATCGTTCTTCTCCTGCATCCATGGTTACGACTATTTTTTTGGTTTGTTCTTTATTATCATATGCTATTCCAGGTTGTGCTTCTCTTTTAGGCATTTGAATAGCAATCTTCCTCTCTTCCACTTCGTATTTTTTGAAATGAGCTGGTACCTCAAATTGGTCTTGAAGTTTGTTTTCTTCGTCTTCTAACTCCCTTTCAACTTCTAATTCTTCTTTTTGTGTGAGTTCCTCGTGTTTTTCATTGGCAGTGATATCCATGTTGGTGGGACTAATCCCTAGATCCATGGGTTCTGGTTCCATCTCAATGCTCTCGTAGTCCTCCTTCCAGTCTTTCTCAATCACTTCTCCTTCTTCTGCCTCTTGAAGGACTACCATATATAGGCTAATGTCATAACCCTCCTCGTCAATACATTCGTTCATAGTTACCACTTCTTCGTTTACACAAACATCGAGGGTGGCCAAGATTTCCATCCAACCGTGAGGTTCGAATTCTTCATCTGGAAACACTTGTGGCATATAAGCTGGATCTTGTACCGATCTCACTACACCTTGTTTCTGCTGCCAACTTTTTCTTCTCTCTTCTTCCTTTTTTGCAGCTTGGCATATCCATAGATGAGTGTCCTCGTTCATCCAGGATTGGTCACTAGAACCTGCACTATGAACTGATTGATCGTCTTCCTCTTTATGGATTTGATTCCATTGCAGAGGTGGTACATCTTGATATGTGTATGTATGTAGGTTGATCCTAGTGGTGACTCCTGCGTGTTGTAGGTACACTGCATCCTTTCCCCAATCTTGTACGACCTTTAGCTGTCTCATGAATGGCCTTCCCAAGATCATTTCATAGTTGTTTGGCCTTTCAAAGTGACAAATTGCTAAAGTATGTTCGAATTCCACTCCGCACGTAGTGAAGACTACTCGCTCCAACAATCCTAAGGGTCTTTCCGTATGTCCATCTGCCATTTGAATTTTCATGCGCGTTGGTCTCAATGCTGGTTTTCCCCATTTCTCCCAAATTTCTTTGGTAGCAATGCCAACACCAGCTCCTGAATCTAGTATGGCTTTGGTTGTGTAACCCCTATAGGTGATTGGTAGGCATGTATTTCCTTCATCTCCTTCACTAAAGTCTCCTACTTTATCCACTGGAATTCTCACCGTTTTCACTTCGTCAGCTACCTCCTTCTTTTCCTCGTTGACTTCCCATTGATTGATCAATTTCTCTTTCAAATGTGGTTTTACCTTTAACAGTTCCTCGAATGTTAGGGTACATGGGATTTTCACCTCTCGAAGACGTTGTATGATCTCCGATGTTTGAACTGATGGATTCGTTTCTCGTCTCGTTATTGATGGAATACGATACAATTCTGAGTTGTGCTCGTATTCCCCGGTGTAGTTGGGTAGTTCCTTTACATCGTCCTCTTCTTTGTCACTTGCATCCATTGGAAAAATTTCTTCTGAATTGAGTTCAGGTATTGAACCCTCTATTTCGTTTTCTGCCTCTAATTCTTCAAAGGGCGGTCCCATTCCTTCTACCTTTTTCCACTTGTCCTCTTGAACTCGTGCCCATAGATCCTTAGTCCAGTCTCCTTCTATTTCAGGGACTATGGATCCTTCCTTTCTCTCAATACCAATTTCATCATTCAGAGGTCTATTTACGTTAGGCTTTTCCTGAGTGTTTAGGCACTCTTGAAATTTCTCTTCGCCAATTCGGTTGTTTGGTAAAGGTGATGCGGGTTTTTCTAATGTTTGTTGGGCAACTTCTATCAGTTTTTTGCAGATTTCCAATCTTTCTTTCTCTAAGTCGCCTCTCGGATACTCTCTCTCATGTTGTTCTATGGTAGGTCCTGCTTTTATTCTCGCCTTGTATGCCTGAATCCACATGGCTAATTCTTCAGGCATTGGGTCTGCTAATATTGATCCTACCTCCTCCCTTTTATCCTCTTTTTTATTTTCTTCTTCCACTTGTGATTCTTCTGTTGATTTCTGTTTACTCTTTTCATTTTCCTTCTTTTGCAATAACTTTTTTTCTTTTATCCTGTCTCTCCTTTGCTTCCATCTTTGGGATCTTTTACTGGCGATACTTTTTTCTGGTTCTTCGGAGTCTTCCACTCTGTGAGGGATGGGTGTATTTCCCTCTTTGTCACTTTGATTACTTCCGTCTGTTTTATCAGGGTTCTCTCTAGCCTTTGCTCTTGTTATGGCCTTTAAAGGTATAGTGTACTCTTTGTCGCTCCCTGATGATTCAATCACTTCTATCACATTAATCTGCACGTTAGATGTGACTTTGTTGGGGTTCTTAGGACAATCTCTGAAAAGATGCTCCTTACCACAATCGCTACAGTAGCCTTCCCAAATTCGTTGTGGTGATGGTGGGTTTGGTAATGTACATTCTCTAATATAGTGGTCACCTCCACATCTGTAGCATGGTCCTCTGGGTACAGGCGGTCTATTCATTGGTCGAGGTGGCATTGTTGCTCTAGGAGCTGTGTACATTAAGGGCACATAACCCTGCTCGTGTCCATAAGAACTATCAGGTATCTCCACGCCGTAAGCATATGGGTCATATTGTTGCCCATATTCCATTATCGAGCTCTCATAACCAGGGTATGTTCCTTGACTAGGATTGTAAAATGAGTCATATGGGTCATCACTAGCCAAAGGTGTGGCTGGCACTATATACCTTTCTAAGTTTTCCTCTGGTTGCGCTATCTTAACTGGAACAACGTTCTGAGGGTGGGGCGGTTGTTGTCCTAGCACTGGTTGGGGTTGCGTATATCCCTGGTATGCGTATGGTCGTGGTATTGGTGCCTGCGGCTGATATGAGGGATATCTAAAGGCTTCTCCTCCCTGCTGGTTCTGCGGGTATCCATATGGTCTCACATAAGGCTGGGTGGGTCTGTTTTGCCGATTGTAAGGGCAGTTCTCGGTGCTATGGTTTGTGTATCTCTGCTCTATACTGCAATATTGTAGTGGTCCGGGGATAGAGGGTCTATGAGGAGCATAGGCAGGTGGTGGGACTACTCCCCTAGTACACAAATGAGAAGGATGGTCTCCTCCGCACTGCATACATCTTTTAAGCATAGGCATTCTCATAGGATTGGTGGGATAATTCCTCTGTCCTTGAACATTCAGTTTTTTTGCTAACAGGTCGGCAATTTCCTCTACGTTGTTTTTGGGGTTTGATGTGCTACTTGTTGACTCTTCGCTTCTCACACTACCTTGGGGTATTTTCAAGTCTTCTGCAAGGTTATCTTCTAGGTCTATACATTCCTTCATACACTCTTGCAAAGTTTGAACTCTCTTCACGTACACTAATGACCTCAAGGTTCCGTTCAATAGTCCTTCTAAGAACAATGATACCATTTTGTTTTGTGTTGGTCTCTCTTCTACGGGACATCTATCCACATACTGCTTGAATCTCCTAGCTGCCAATCTTACTGACTCGGTAGGGACTTGTTTGAAGCTGTGGATTAATGACGAAGAATTGTTCTTAATTCCAGATTTGGTAAATTCTTCAATCATTTCTTGGTATACCTGATCCATGTTCTGAAAGGTATTTGGATCCAATGGCTGAAACCAGGCCAAAGCTGTGTCTGACAAGGTAAGGCCAAAAGACTCATATTGAATCATGAAGTCATCTACCTGCTCGGCTCTAACTACTTGTTTAAATTCTGCTATGTGATTATAGGGTTCACTAGAGCCATCATAATGATTTCTCATGCACTTGGCAACTTGGATCGGCCTTAGTCTCCTTCCTGCTTCAGGTTGTCTAGGCATTACAGGGTAATTTGGTCTTCCTATTGGTATGCCTGGTCCTCGTACTACCTGCGGTCTGACTGGAGCATGAACTCCATGTCTTGGGTCAATGGCTGGTTGTGGCCGGTAGTTAGGATTAGTGGCAGGCATTGCAAATTGTACACGTGGTCTGATGGGAATCTGGGTTTGTTGAGTTTGTTGTGTTTGTTCCGATTGTTGAATTGAATCATTTTGAGAAGTTCCATGTGGATTCCGCGACGTAGTGGCTTGGTCCCTTGGGGGGAACACTGGGATGTTCTGGTATTTCAACTCAGCTCTCTCTAGTTCTGTTATTGGCCAATACCTTCTGTGATTTTTATCCAAATAGGTGATAATGGTGGGGAACTCAGGATCTTGTAACTCATAGATGGTAACTGGATTAGGAGCAGCTTCCCATATAGAGGAATGGGCTCTGAGCAGGTGCTCCATTCCGCTGATCAAATACACATCTATCAGAGTATCATCCTGGGGAATTAGGTCTCCTCTCCAAAGTTTAGTAATTATAGATCTCCCTCTAGGAGTAGTTACTTGTTCTTCGTTTCCACATCCATTTAAGCTCGAAGCATTATTTTCCTCACCACGCTCATTAATGATTTCAGGGTGTTCTGTGACCACGTACTGGATGTCTTGTTTGTCCATATACAGTCCTCCTATGTACTTAACTGCTGGTCTTGGCACTATGTAGGCCTCTGAAGCCTTCCTCAGTCTGGCCACTGATCTGTTTAGACCATCCAAATAGATAGGGATCTCATTGTGGTTGGTGCTCACGTATTCTAAGGAAGTTCTGTATTCTCCCTCAATGATGGACATCTGGCCAATCATGGGTACAATGTTTTGCATATCCTCTGAAGCCATGGGGATTTCTCCTTCTGACTCACTGGAGGTCTCAGAGTAGTGTGAACGGCTACTTGGTTCAGCTGCACTCCCTACGGAAGAAATTACACTTCTTCGGCTTCCTAGGGTTCTTCCGGATCTCAGGTTCATTCACTGAAGAGCTCTGATCAAATCTTGTCCACCTCTAGCCTCTAGAATTCTAAGTTATGGCTTAGAAGTCTAGGAAAAAGTTAGGCTGAAAGTGACTGAAAGAAAATTTCAAGTCATGATACTTGACTCTCACGATCTCTGAGGAAACGATCGCTGACTGACACGATACTTGGACGAAACGATCGCTGGAAAACGATCTCCGCCCAGACGATACTTGATGGACACGATACACGATATCTGAGTTTGAAACGATACTCGATACCTGAGTCCAGACGATACACGATACACGATACTTGATTTAAAACGATACACGATCTCTATCAACACGATACTTGGTCAAACGATACACGATACTTCACAAGTATCGCGATCTTCAGGCCACGATACACGATATTTGACGCAGACGATACTTGATACACGATACTCGACCAAACGATCGACGATCTTTGGCAAGTATCGCGATCTCTGGGGAACGATATCCGATACTTGGCCAAAACGATATCTGGCCGAAACGATACCGATCTTTGACCGAAACGATACACGATCTCTATCAACACGATACTTGGTCAAACGATACACGATACTTCACAAGTATCGCGATCTCTGGGGAACGATATCCGATACTTGGCCAAAACGATATCTGGCCGAAACGATACCGATCTTTGACCTCAACGATCGACGATCTTTGGCAAGTATCGCGATCTCTGGATCACGATACTTGAGCCAACGATACACGATCTCTGAGCTCAAACGATCTCTGATCGAGACGATACCGATATTTGGGAAATATCGCGATACTCAACCACAGGAGTTCCACGATACTTGACAAGTATCGCGATACTCGACCGCGGGAGCAAAGACGATACTTGACCCAACTTCAATTTTTTTGCAGATGTTTTTTGAGATTTGATGTTTCCCCCTTGCTCACCTATCTCTTCTCTCTTACCCTCACTCACTGTATCATTCAACAAACAACTTTTAGCCCCCTGAAAGCCCAAACGATACTCAGCGCAGATCGTTTTTGACTGAAAATGATTTTTCTGACTGATGTAAGAGGATTAGCACCTAGTAGACTCACCTCTGATGCACTTTCAACTCCTTTCTCTCTTCCCCTTGCTTTGAAAAGCTCCAGATCACCTCGTGCTCACAGACGATCTCTGCAAGCTCTCACGATACCCGACTGCGCTCTCCACGATACTTGTTCAACAAGTGAATTGAAAAATGAAATTTTTTTTGGCTTTTATACTTGGAAATTTCTAGCTTACAGAAAGGAAAATTTTTTGAACAAAACTAAAGCCTACTCTAAAGATTTAGTCCACTCTCTACTCACTCCTACTCTACTTCTTCTACTCTCTTCCCTAATCTATCAACTCACTACACACACTCCAAGAATGAGAAGTAGCAAGTGCGGCTGAAAATGACTTACCAAAGAAGAGAAGATTTCCGCTCCTCCACGTTCTTCAATGCAAAAAGCTACTTACCATCACACGAATGCCTCGGTTTGATTCGTCACTCCCCGGCAACGGCGCCAAAAAGTGTGTTGACCTAAGCTTCAACTTAGGGACTTGCGGAGAAAGAGACAATACCTCAATCCCCTCACAAGTGCATATAGTGGGGATACACGCTTTTAATTATCAATCCAAAGAGTATACAAACCTAGCCGAGTGTATGAAGACATGCAATCACGTAATGGTCAATGCAAATGAATTACTCAAGAATGAAAATGAGGCAAATACTTATCCTAACAAGCTCCAACTGTAGGTCAAGACGAAACGATACTTGGTGCAGCAGCCGTCAGTATTTTGGACTTTTCTCCCAGCTCCGAGCTCCAAACATAGCGAATAGCATATGCGTTTCGAAGCTCTCGAGAAGACGCATCCAATGGCACTGGTTACGCTCAATTCCGACGCTCCTACTTCAAGTTATGACAGAAATACTGAACTTTCCTATGCTTCAGCACTTCCTACACATCGCACACACCTCTCCTACAGCAAAGAAACACTCTCAAGGATAGACAACACTCACAAGCACTCTTTCCAAGCAATACACATGCATACAAGCTCGCGAAGAAGGAGAAGAAGAGGGAAGAAGACACAAATTCGAATTTCTGTGCTCTCTATTCTCACAATGGCAAAAAGTTTTTTACAAAGAGTCACATTTGACTTATATACTAGTGCCCTAAAAATGGTCCTTTCACACAAGTGACCGGCACTTTTATTCACTAAAAGCTAATTTCCTACTATTTTACATGGGTAAGCTTCTATTCTTCTGTGGGAATGCATCTAGAGGACTCCTCTAGTGCCTTTACAAAGGGAAATATATTACAAGAATGAATATGTTACAAAAATATGTGGTCCAAATCGGAAAAATTTTGGGGCCCGTCTTTTTTCTCTGCTTTGTGTGCTCTTTAGCTCTGCAACACAAAGGCTAAAATTGATTGAGTCAAAGGAGATTGTCCATGGACTACCAAATTTCAAGGTTGCAGAGATGTAAAAGGTATGTGCAACATTGTCAATTTGGAAAACAGTCAAGAGCATCATTTCCACATGACAAGCATGTTAGTAAGAACATACCAAAAATAGCACATACAGATGTTTGGGGTCCTGCAAAGACAACATCTATGGGTGGTTGCAGGTTTTATGTTACTTTCATTGATGACCATACATGAAGTGTGGGTATATTTCATGAAAGAGAAGAGTGAGGTGTTCACTCACTTCCAAATTTTTAAAGCTATGGTGGGAAAGAAGGCAAGGAAGTATATTCAGACATTAAGATATGATGGAGGAGGTGAATACATGTCAAATGAGCTCAACAATTTTCTAAAAAAACATGGAATTCGGCGTCAGTTTTCATGCAGGTACACACTACAACAGAATGGCATTGTTGAACGCAAAAATAAACATATTGCAGAAATAGCAAGAGCCTTGATGGCTGAGAAGAATATGCCTCATTGTTATTGGGTAGAAGTTGTTCATACTACTGTATACATCATGAACAGAGCTTTGACTCTTGATGTACATCAAGTTACACCTGAAGAGAATTTTACAGGTAAAAAGCCAAACTTATCACATCTGAAAGTTTTTGGCTATATTGCATATGTACATGTTCCAGATGAATTGAGGATGAAGCTTGATCCAAAAGCAGAAAAGTGTGTCTTCATTGGATACTCCCTTGAGAAAAAGGGATATAAATGTTATAACCCACTCACACGACAGGTGAAGGTGAGCAGAGATGTGGTATTTGATGAAATGTCAAGCTTCCATGCAATGCCAAAGAAAGACTGAATCTTGAATCAAATGACAAAGAAAATGCTGAAAAATCAAGTGTAGAATCTCAAGCTATGAGTGGATCGGATACATCACCAAGCAATAGTTCCAACTCAAATCCATGGAGTGGAAGATTGTGTGGAAATTTTAGTCTAGCAAATTCATCGAATACATCGAAGAAAGGTAAAGAAAAGCTTTCTGCTAGTCATAAAACATGTGAAGGTTTTGAAGACGTTGATGAAGATTCAAGCAGTTCAGAAAAGAGTCTTGATGAGGAACTTGGATTGCCCTCTGTGAAGACTCCAGGAGTAAGAAGGGCACATGCAAATGATACAAGGAGAAGTGACATAGGACCAAGAAGATATGGGAGGATACGGAATTCAGTGCAGCAATTGACATATGATAATCATTGTGCCTACATGACAAAGGTAATACAAGATGTTGAACCCTCTTGTTTTGAAGATGAAATTGGAAATGCACATTGGGAAAAAGCTATGGATGAGGAGATGGCTGCACTTTATGGAAACAAAACATGCAAGCTAATTCCATTGCCATAAGGAAAGAAACCCATAGGCTGCAAGTGGGTTTACAAGGTAAAGCACAATGCTGATGGTAGCATAAGCAGGTAAGCACACTTGGTAGCAAAAGGATATGCACAAAATTATGGCATTGATTATGAGGAAACATTCAGTGATGTAGCTAAAATTTCTACTGTCAGAACACTTGTTGCATTAGTTACAGCAAAAGGATGAACCTTGCATCAGATGGATATGAAGAATGCTTTTCTACATGGTGAGTTACAGGAAGAAGTATACATGGACCAGCCACAAGGATATGAAGATTCAAAGCATCCAAAATATGTTTGCAGGTTGCAAAAGGCTTTGTATGGGCTGAAGCAAGCACTCGTGCATGGCATGCAAGGATTGCTGATTACTTTACGACCATTGGATTTTCTATGTGTGATGCAGATCATTCACTATATGCAAGGAAGGGTGATGATGGCATCACAATTGTGGCTATCTATGTTGATGACTTGATTATAGGTGGTGATAATGAAGAAATCATCAAAGAGGTAAAGCAACTTCTTGTGTAGGAATTTGACATGAAAGATCTTGGTGTGTTGTGCTATTTCTTGGGCATTGAGTTTATACATACAGAAACAGGTATATGGATGTCGCAAAGGCAATATGCCTTGAATATGCTGCAAAAGTATGGTATGGCTGATTATAAGCCAATTCCTATGCCATTAAATCAGAATTTGAAGTTAGATACTACATCAGGTGAAGCATTGGAAAATGCTACTACGTACAGGAAAATTGTGGGAAGTTTGATATATCTCACAATTATGAGGCCTTGTCTTAACTACAATGTTGGGCTTGAAAGTCAGTTTATGCACGTTCCCAGGAAGCCACATTTGGATGCTCCGAGGTGCACTCTATGTTATGTGAGTGCTACTTTGGATTATGCATTGTTTTATGAAGCTAGTGTAGATTTGCAAGTTCATGGATACACTGATGGAGATTGGGATGGTAGTACTCCAGATAGAAGATCTACTAGTGGCTTTCTATTCTCACTTGGAGGTGAAGCTATTACATGGAGCAACAAGAAGCAACCCACTATTGCTTTGTCAAGTACAAAGGCTGAGTATAGAGGTGCTATAATGGCAGCATGTGAGGCGTCATGGCTGGAGATGCTACTTGCAAATTTAGGTGTGGAAGTGCAAAAGCCTATCACCATCTATTGTGATAATCTTAGCAGCATACAGTTAGCACGGAACCCTGTTTTTCATGCTAGAACAAGGCATATCGAGGTACATTATCACTTCATCAGAAAGAAGGTATTAGCAGGTGATATTGATCTTGTTTATGTAGGAACATATGAGCAGGTTGTTGATATCTTCACTAAAGCACTTGAAGCAAAGAAGCTGAAGAAGTTTCGGATGATGCTTGGATAAGAGGATATGACATTGAGCTTGAGGGGGAGTGTTGAGATATCAAGGTCAACATGTGATGGTCCTGGATGACACGTATCAATTTTTCATTTCTTTGACATGAATAGTGGTCACATAGGTATATGTCAGGGATACTTCATTGAGTTGTACTAGATTTATCTACCCAGAGTGATGGCACATGTGTTCTTGCCAGCTCACTCATTCGCGGACATTAGGTTTTTCCTTATGTACTAGTATTTATATATTGCAGTAGTTGTATTCTTGTTTTTAGGTCATTCTTATACATTCCTTTTTATATAATAGAAGAAGAAGAAGAAGAAGAAGAAGAAGAAGAAGAAGAACATTCTTCCTTTCCTCAATCTGAGTGTGCGCTCCTCTTTGATTGTGAGTGTGTGTGTGTGTGTGTGTGTGAGCTCTCTTCCTTATCTTTTTCCTCGTAACAATATAGAGATCTAAAAGGTGTTTAAACTCATATATGTGCCCATAGAATCCCTATGGCACCATATGCAAAACCACCAAAACAAAGGCCTTAAACTTACAATGATGCATATTAAGCCAAATTCAAAGAGGAAATAGATAAATTCTTAGAAGTAGGATTCATACACGAGATTGAGCACACCAAATGGGTATCCTTCATGGTTGTGATGCCAAAGTAAAATGGCAAGCTAAGAGTTTGCATCAATTTGAAAAAGGTTAATGCTACTACCATTGTGGATATTTATCCACTTCCGAACACTTATCATCTTTTGGAAAGGGTACCATGCAAAGAAGGGACATAATTAAGGTGATAGTGAATCTGGTTAAGCCCCCAAGGATGTCAAGGAAGTATAGTCTTTCATGGATCATTCTGGATATTACTGAAGGTTTATCCACATGTATGCAATTATAGCTGACCACTATATGTGTTGATTACAAAGATTGAATGGATTGAAGAGTGTGATCAATCCTTTGAAGATCTGAAACACAAACTTTTCATGATCCATGTACATGTTGATGCATCCAACTATGCTATAGGTTGTATATTAACACAACCTACTACTGAAGGTAGGTTTGAGTTTCTTATTGCCTATGCTAGTAGATAGCTCAATGATACAGAGAAAAAATATACCACTATTGAAATAGAAGGCTTAAGAATGGTATATGCAATCAAGAAATTAAGAAATTATTTGGTTTCAAATAAGTTCTTGATCGATCATCAAGCCCTTCTTTACCTTGTGAATAAACCCTATAATATAGGAAGATTGGTAAAATGGTTTCTCCTTCTTATGGAATTCGACTTTCAAGTCAATGTGAAGAAAGGTATTACAACATGCATGTAGGTCAACTTTCTAGGTTAATGTATGGTAAGCCACTAGATATGATATCATATGAATTACCTGATGCCTATTTGCTCAATTTAGAAGTAGTACCAAAATGGGCAAAAACCCATGTTCTTATGCTCACATATGGTCCTCTGCACCACTACCTTCAAACAAACATGAAAGAAATTAGAGAATCTAGAGATCTTCAAATAATTCATGGAAGCATCTATAGAAAAGATGAACAAGGAATCGTGTCTTGCTGTGTGAAGAAGATGAAAAGTGGGATCTTATTACACAAGCCCACATTGCTAGTTTGGGTTGGCATTTTCCCCGAACTAAAATTTTCAAAACTTGGAGCAATTAGGAGCTTATTGGCCACACATGGCTAAAGATATTCATGGTTATTGCTCACATTGCTAGTTTTCCAATGAAAAACCAACTACTAGACTTTCAAATCTACATTAGGTTATCATAGAACAAGAATGGAGTAAACTTATTTTTTATTATCTTTGAGAAGGAATATTTCTAGAAGGTATTACTCGTGCTAGAAGAAAAGCACTTGAAGAAGAATGAAAAGAATATTTTCTAATAGGAAACAACTCTATAAGAGAGGGAAATATATTTTTTTGTGATCGTGCATGCATGAAATTTAATATTTTCTTAGTCTAGAAATGGCTCACTAGAGAGTTTTAGGAAGACATTTCTCCACTGAATGAATGGTTAAGAACATCCCTTTTACTTGCTTGTGGCAGTCTACATTGCACATGGATGCAAGAAGTTAGTGAAAAAGTGTGACATATGTCAAAGAACCAAATATCCTTTACGAAAAGATCAAATTTCACTCACACCTATGATGAGCCATAGAGCATTTGCTAAGTGGGGAATTGATTTTGTTGGACCTATTAACCAACTAACAAAAGGATCTCGCACAGAGTACCTTATAGTGGCAATCAACTATTTATCAAAGTAGGTAAAATTGAGAGCTACAAGATGTTGTGATGCTCACACCATTCCAAATTTCTATTCAAAGAAATAGTCACTAGATATGGCTTAGCTATTGAAATAATAAGTGATAGGAGAACTCATTTATAATTAAAGTTGTTTGAACTCCTATTAGAGGAGTTTCTAATGATGTACAAGAAATCAACTCCCTATCATGCTCATGCTAATGATCAAGCTGAGAGTACTAACATGATTCTATGTATGATACTCACAAAACTAGTGAACAACAAGCACTTTGATTGGGACAAACGATTGTATCATGAAATTTGGGCCTATTGAGTTTCTTAGAAAATTGTGCTAGGAACTATACCATTCAATTTGACGTATGGAAAATTTTCATATTACCCATAGAATTTCTCATTCCTACATTGAAATTTGTAGAAACCTACACATGGACTAGTCATTAGTTATCCAATCATGTAGAGTTATCAGAGCAATTACAAGTCACTCGATTGAGAGCCACACCAGGAATCTATGCTACAAAAAGATAGTAGCAAGCTTATTATGATGCCCATATTAAACATAAGGGTTAACAATAAGGACACCATGTCTTAGTGTATATTGTTGGAGTTAGACGTCTATGGAAGCACGCAAACAACACAAGGAAGAAGAAGAAGCTTGGAGCACAACACACAATACTGAATGTATTACCACTAGAATGTACAAGGATAAGTAACTCGTCAGGGCTATAGGCGTATATACAAACCAGGGGAAAAAACCTCCTAAAGAGGGAAAAAAAGTCCCCAACGGTCTTAGTGTGTTCACACACATCATTACCTAAATATATCAACAAATCCCCCCTGGGAGCGATGCCATGAACAAGGAGCTGGCACTCATGTATAAGGAAGTGCCAAGCTATGTGGAATCGATCCACAAAAGGAAGTAAGCCCAAAGCTTTGCAGAAAGCTTCAAACTTCTCCCTAGGTAGAGCCTTCGTGAAAAGGTCTGCAATGTTCTCCTGCATGAGCACATATGTCAAGTTGATCTCTCCAATAGAGAACCTCTCCTTGACATAATGATAATGCATTTCAATGTGCTTAGTGCGAGCATGGGACACAGGGTTCCTCGCAACTACCAATGTGCTCTGACTATCAATGAAGATGGCGATGGCAGAAGACTGACCAACACCCAAATCAGCCATAAGGCGTCTTAGCCACACACACTCAACAATCGTTGTGAAAGTTGCCCTATACTCAGCCTCACAACTGGAAGTGGCCACAATAGGCTGCTTCTTGCTCAACCAAGATATGCATGAGCTACCAAGCATGAAGCAAAAACCACTAGTGGCCACATGAGTGTCATAGCAACCAACCCAATCAGAGTAAAAAAAAGCATGCAAATCTGGTGGTAGTGATCCCCCCTTGGGATAAAACAACTCAAGTAGCTGGGTACCACTGAAGTAGCAAAAGATGCCCTTAATTGCCTGCTAATGCTTGACACCTGGGCAATGCATAAACCTACTCATCTCTGAGACAACAAACTCAATATTTGGC
>CM035408.1:120485439-120527376 GCA_020310875.1 Ceratopteris richardii
AAGGTTGTTGTAATCATTGCAAGGTAAAGGTGTATAGTGGTAATGATCAAAGGCTTTGAGTGGCCCAAAAGTGCCACATTTCTAAAACAGAGCATCCGTGCCACCTCTTTTTGGCAATACCAAAATAGGGGGCCACCTCCACCCATTTTTGGCACATCCAAAATAGGGCATTTCCTCTACCTAATTTTGGCATGACCAACATGAGGTGACAATGTGACCAATCAATTTGACGCAGCATGGGATAAAAGTGAAATCCTCCTAGATTTGTCATCAAGAGGTAAAAAGGATAGATAATTGCAAGAAAATCCCTTGCAGGGCCCCATGTATAATAGAAGCTCTCAATGGAGTGTTACCGTTAGTGTCCATGTGAAAGGCCAAATGGCCACCGAACACTTCTTTGTATATGATCTTTAATAAAACATATAGTGGCCTAGTCAGTCACAGATTGTAAGTTTGACTGCATTTGTAAGATGTAAGAAGTTTGTCTTCGTGCTCCTTGTGTACTATGTTTTTTTGCGTATTGTGCAACCTTTGTGCAGAGTACCATGTGCGGCCTTAGGAGCTCGGATTTCTACTCCAAGGATATTGTCGTGGAGCTCTCGAGAAGGAGAGTGCATTGTGGTGCATCGTCATCGAAATACTTCACTGGTATCAGAGCATTTCAATGCAAGAGATTTGTTTCTTTTGTGTGAGCAAAGCGAGCTCCCACCCACCAACCCAAGGCCTTCTCCAAGGCTCTACCCCGAGTATATTGTCATGGAGCTCTTGAGAAGGAGAGCGCACTGTGGTGCATCGCCATCGAAATACTTCACTAGTATCAAAGTATTTCAACGCAAAAGATTTGTTTGTTTTGTGCGAGCGAAGCGAGCTCTCACCCACCCACCCAAGGCCTTCTCCAAGGCTTACGACTAAGGTAGTGACCAAGGCATAGACCTTGGCATACCTTGTCATCCGAGTCACCGAAGTCAATGTTGGTGCCATTGGCTCCACACGAGAGAGGACCTCAACGATCAAGGAAGATAGAGGTTCTCGGTACTTCTTAGGAGGTCACCCATCCCAGTACTATTCCCCCTAGAGCTCGCTTAATTGTGACAATCTCTTGCCACTAAGCTACACTCTTGTGGTGTTTGAAGAAGGGGAAAGACTAAGGTTAACATTACCTTGAACATGTTTTGGTCCCTGAAAGCTTCATTCTTTGCTTTCAAAGCCTATTTTTGAAGCATTTTTGGGGTGTCTTTTGGAGCCATTTTGGAGTATTTTCATACATAGTTCTCTTCATGCAGGTCCAAGAACATCAAGAAGAGTGTTCTTTGCACTTCTCTGACAATAAATATCAACCTTTTGGGGCTGTGTTTTGTGCCACACTCATAAAACTACAGGTTTCTTGAAAGGTTTTTAGTTTTGGTGGGAGTAGCCATTGGAAAAAAATTTATGTAGGTTTTTGAGCCTAAAACATCAGAGTTGATAGACACTTGCATGTGTTGTTGGCTAGTTTTTGGGTTGTGCATTCAACCTTTTAGTGTCACTTTACTGCATATATTGAGCACATACACACCATGTATGCTTCTGTGGATACCACTTATGTATGTCCATGTGGTCATTGATATAGAGGTTACATTTTTGCATAAAGCCTTTTACATTTGATAAAGAAGGTCATGGTGAGGTTTTCTTAACTCGGAGACACCTAGATATCGGGGTCTCTTTCATGATACAGGTGGAAGACTTACCTAGCTTTGCCATAGGAGATGTATGATAGTTGTTCATAGGTGCTCGATAAGCCTAGTTGGCTTCTATTCGGTAACTAATTATATGCAGTGGAATCAGTGATTCACTATGCAAGTAAACATGTCAATACTTGTAGTTTTATGATATTTTGACACTAGTCATATGCTCATTTTGTAGAGGATACTCTGGCAAAATTTTTCTAGATTTTTGGTTTAGTCAACTATATAGTGGTCGATTTACTTCTGGATACACTTATTCATTGGTGTTTGGACTCGTCTAAATCCATTATCATTTAATTCATTTCTCTACCATCATGGCATCACAGGTCTCAGGCACATCTGGTGGATCAGGGTCTAGTGCCAGTGTTCCGAAAAGGAGCTATAACTTGGCAAAGACCATTTTGAGATCCAAAAATTTGATGGCACAAACTTTGCTCTATGGAAGAATCATATTAAAAATGTGTTGATTCAAAGGACGCAATGGAAGCCAGTAAATGGAATTTCAAAGAATCTTGCTGACATGGATGAAGATGATGGGGATGAGTTAGATGAAATGGCCAAGTCTACAATTCGCTTACACCTGGCAGATAATGTTTACTTTATAGTATTAGACTGTGAAACTGCAGACGAGCTTTGGGGAAAGTTATGCAATACATATGAAAAAGAAATGGTATCAAATAAAGTGTATTTGATGAGAAAATTATATGACCTTCATATGAAGGACACAGATAGTGTTGCTGCTCATCTAAATGAGTTTGTCACATATTCCTAGTAAGAGATGGTTGAACCATGCCTTAGGAGAGAGGATTAGAAAGTAATCCTCAACCATGGCTTTTGGGACAAGTGGTTGGCCCATCGTACTCCTAACTGGGAGGTTGTGAGTTCGATTACCGACATTGGTATCAGAGCCTAGTTGAGAAATTGGGCATAGGAGATGGCGGTGCAATGTGGCGTGTCTCATGGTACATCCTCTCAGGGTACATCCTGCCAGGGTACATCCAGATAGGCTACATCTAGACAGGTTACATCTAGACAGGGTACATTCATGGGCACTTGGTAAAAACGCTTATCGGTGGTGAGTGTGAAATTGGCCCTAGATGAAGGCATGTGGGTATTTGGGCACCAGAGAGAGGTGGGCTGGATAGATCCAAAATAGGTCCATGTGTCGGATTTTGAGGTTGGTGGAAGCACTCATGC
Source organism: Ceratopteris richardii (assembly GCA_020310875.1). NCBI lineage: Eukaryota > Viridiplantae > Streptophyta > Polypodiopsida > Polypodiales > Pteridaceae > Ceratopteris > Ceratopteris richardii. The sequence continues at coordinate 120,488,361 of CM035408.1, forward strand.
ATGGAAAGTGGGTCCAAGAGAGTTAGAAGGGTCCACAAGTGAGCATTGAGGGCAATGATCAATCTAAAGGGGAGGAATGCCACATAATCCTAGTAGGAGATGGTTGAACCATGCCTTAAGAGAGAGGATTAGAAAGTAACCCTCAACCATGGCTTTTGGGGCAAGTGGTTAGCCCATCGTACTCCTAACTGGGAGGTTGTGAGTTCGATTCCTGACAGAGTTTGATGGAAAGGAAGAGTAGAAAGGAAGAGGGATATCAAATGCCATTATTGTCATAAGAAAGGACACATGAAGAAAGACTGTTATGCATTAAACAATGCTAAAGGTAAAGGACAGAATGTTGATGGGCATGTTAAACAGTTACCTGCACCATCTACTTCGATTGTGAAGATTGAAGAAATTAATGCTATTTCTGATGATGCTTATGTGTTGACACTTGATAGTACTGTGTCCACTGAGGCTCTTATGGTTGATTCTCTTTCCCACACATGGCTGCTAGATTTTGGTGCTTCTTTCCATGTGACACCATGCAGAGAATGGTTCTCTAATTATGCAGCGAAGTCTCTTGGTATCGTGAAACTTGGTGACTCTTACCAGAGTGATGTTGTGGGGATTGGAGATGTGGTTGTGTAGTTCATTGATGGTCCAAAATTTACTATGCATAATGTACACCATGTACCTCAGTTATCATGCAGTTTGATGTCAGTTGGTCAACTTGATGACCTTGGTTACAAGGTGGTATGCTCAATTCTTTCCTATATCAAAGGGCAATATGGTTATTGCAAAAGGAAGAAAAGTTGGCCCACTTTACCCTTTATTTGTATCACAGAAATAACAATTGTTAGCTATTACTGAACAACCTATGGCTTGTATTTGGCATGGTCATTTGGGCCATATATCTCATAGTGGAATGGAAAATCTCTCTCGTTCTAGCTACTTACCTGTGTTATCTTTCTTCAATTTTTCATTTTGTGAGCATTGTCAATATGGAAAGCAAACCAAAAATGTGCATAGAACACACATTGATTCTTCAATTCAATCTTTAGATCTTGTTCATATAGATGTGTGTGGTCCTATGCCCACTAGGTCCTTAGGTGGTTCTCTTTACTTTATCACTTTCATAGATGATGCTACTAGAAAATTTTGGGTATATCCTATCAAATCGAAGGATGATGTATTCCCTACTTTCAGAAAATGGCTTGCTTCAGTTGAGATTGAAAAAGGAACTAAGTTTAAGGCTTTATGTTCAGATAATGGGGTTGAGTATACCTCACATGAATTCAACCTTTTTTGTCAGTCTAGAGGGATTTGTAGAGAGTTTACAACTCCTTATACCCCAATATAGAATGGTATAGCTGAAAGGATGAATAGATACAATAGTTTCTATGTTGCATCATGCAAACCTCTCACAAGGCTTTTGGGAAGAAGCAGTATTGACTACAGTTCATGTGATTAACCTTTTTCACCTACTGTCAAAAGTTTGAAAGTGGCAAAAGAGTTATGGATAGGGAAGCCACCATATTATGATCATGTTCGAGTTTTTGGATGTGAAGCATATGTTCATATACCCAAGAATCTTAGAAAAAAGTTGGACCATAAGTCAAAGAAATGCATTTTTCTTGGATATGGTCGAGAAGGACAATTTGGATATCGCTTATAGGATCCTGAAACACGGTCAGTGGTCAAAAGTAGTGATGTCATTTTCAATGAATCTAAGATGCATCAATAGCCCATTAAGGAGGTTGAAGTGGGAAGAGTGGTGTTTGAGGATACTAGTCCTCCAGTTAGCATGCATAAAAATGCTGCACATAGGGACGTTCAAGAGACTGTCCGATCAGATCTGTCTGCACATGTTCCTATTCAGTAACCATTGAGATGCTCTGCACGTGTCTCACATCCACCTGATAGATATGCTCCAGGTTTAGATTTTGTTATGCTAACAGATGCCGATGAGCTTTCTTGCTACAAAGAGGCTATGCAGGTAGAGGATCATGTCAAATGGGAGCGTGCCATGAGGAGTGAGTTGGATTCTATTCACACGAATGGTACTTGGGATTTAGTACCTTTGCCAAAGGGCAGGAAAGCTTTAAAATGTAAATGGGTATATAAGCGGAAATTCACATCAGATAGTGCTTCTCCAAAGTATAAAGCACGACTTGTTGCAAAGGGTTTTAAGCAACAACATGGTGTTATTTTTGAGGAAATCTTCTCCCTACTGGTCAAGACGACTACCTTGCGCATGTTGCTTGGATTTGTTGCAATGGAGGACTTAGAGCTAGTCCCAATGGATGTGAAAAGTGTTGTCTTGCATGGAGATCTTACAGATGAGATCTATAAAGAACAACTAGAACGTTATACAGTTCGTGGCAAGGAAAGTCTAGTTTGTAAGCTCAAGAAGAGCTTGTATGGAACTAAACAGTCCCCTAGACAATGGTACCAAAATTTCGATGCTTTTATGAATTCTCAAGGCTATTCTAGAAGCAATGAGGATCATTGTCTCTACACAAAGAGATGCTCATATGGCAACTTGATATGCTTGATACTTTATGTCGATGATATGTTGATTGTTTGGAAGTTCTCTTATGACTTGTCAATTCTAAAAAAGAAGTTATGTCAGACATTTGATATGAAGGATTTGGGGGATGCCAAACATATTCTTGGCATGCACATTACCCATGATAGGAGTAAAAGATGCATATACTTGTCTCAAAGTGAGTACATATCCAAAGTACTTCACAAATTCAATATGGAGGGTGGAAAGGCATTGAGTACACCTTTACCCACATATGTGAAATTGAGCAAGGATGATTGCCCCAAATCAGATGAGGAAAAGGAATTCATGACCAAAATTCCCTATCAATCTGCTGTTGGTAGTCTCATGTATGCTATGGTAGCTACGAGACCAGACATTGCATTTGCAGTGGGAGTTGTGAGCAGATATATGTCTAATCCTGGCAAGAAACATTGGGATGCAGTCAAGATGATTTTAAGATATCTGAGTGGCACTAAGGACAAGTGTTTATGCTTAGGTAGAGGGAAAGCATCCATTATTGGTTACACAGATTTTGACTATGCTGGTTGTGTAGACAATCATAAATCTACATCAGGGTACATTTTTCATTTTGTTGGGGGTGCTATCTCTTGGAGATCTTGTCTTCAAATATGTACAACTATTTCCACCACAGAAGAAGAGTATGTTGTAGCAAGTGAGGCATGTAAGGAAATTGTGGCTTTCTTGTCTTGCTTGTGATATGGGTTTACCTCAGCATGTACCTCATTTGCTCAGTGATAGTCAGAGTGCCATTGCTCTAGCTAAGAATCCGGTCTATCATGCAAAGACCAAGCACATTGAGGTGAGGTATCACTTCATTAGAGACTCCTTAGCCAGTGAGCACATTATTCTTGAGAAGGTTCACACTCGAGATAATGCTACGGATGCTTTGACTAAAGCTCTACCATAGGATAGCTTTCGACACTGTTGTCACTTGATGGGGGTTACTTGATTCATGTTCTTACATAGTCACTTGTATACTGTGTAACCTGCCCATCAGGTGGGAGGTATAGTTTGTATACTTACACTCAGGTATTCTTTATCATCCTTTATTTTTCTCCCATAGTTACTTTGGCCATATTGGCCTTTAGTGGGAGATTCTTACCATTAGTGTCCATGTGAAAGGCCAAATGGCCACCGGACACTTCTTTGTATATGTTCTTTAATAAAACATATAATGGCCTAGTCAGTGGCAGATTATAAGTTCAACCGCATTTGTAAGACGTAAAAAGTTTGTCTTCATGCTCCCTGTGTACTATGTTTTTCTGCATATTCTACAGCCTTTGTGCGGAGTACCATGTGCAGCCTTAGGAACTCGGTTTTCTACTCTGAGGATACCATCGTAGAGCTCTCAAGAAGGAGAGCGCACTACGGTGCATCGCCATCAAAGTACTTCATGGAGGACCTAAAAGTTGTTGGTGACTGGTACCAAAATTAGCTCATCTCTGCCACCTATCTTGTTAGTTCGAGCGTGCAACAATAAATGATTGGAATTAGTAAAGCCACTCCACTTGGCCTCTTGAGTCTATATAAGAAGAGGCTTGGCACTCAATTGCCCATCTATCAATCTATTCTAGTATGATCGCCTACTCTCTATTGGTTGTACTCCCTATTTTATCTATCTTTTGACAACTCACTGTACTCTATTGAGACTCTTCCCACTATGTTTTTGGGTGACTCGTTGGTGATTATACAGAGTCTTGGCTACTCAATGGTGGCAATAGCACGTTAGAGTGATTGAGTAGTCTTGGTTAGTGTGTCTCAATATAGAGCATATTACATATCATTTACATATTATCTTGTTGTCTAGACACTTCTTGCTGTTGATTTTGAGAAATCAAGTCTTGTTTCTAGATTGGCTACTAGCATGCTTGTACTGCTCATTGATTTATTTATCCCTTATTGAAATCATTTTAACCTTTAAGGATTTATCTTTTTCTCATCTCTAAGTGTTCTTATGATTTTCTCATCATGTGACTTTCGCTGTCAAGTTCTTCTTGCACACAAGCATGCTACAGGATATACTTACCTTAGGAAGAATCCCCCTTGAGTAGGAGTACTAGAAATTGTGGACTTGGATATCACTTCTATAGTTTGATTGGCTCGATGGGACCCTTGCATGCTTTGTGCAAGGTATCTGTTACAGTAAGAATTTGTTTCATGTATTGTTGTTTTTTATTTTGAGTGGGTATCTATTACGGTAAGCATTTATTTCATGTATTGTTGTTTTTTATTTTGAGTCTTATGAGTGGGTACATAACTGTTGACAGTATAGGGGAAGAAGCAAGTACGGACACACATGCAGATCTAGCACTAAGGCAACCCTTCATTTTTTTCAAAACCCTTACATCATTTTAAAGTGATTCTCATCACTGAAAACCCCTGTAAATACCATTTTCACCTTTTTGTAGCTCCATTTTGTACAAGCCAAGGAGTCCTCGAGCTTGAGGAGCCTTAGAAGTAGTTGCCTGCCAATTTTCATATTTTTTAGATCTCGTTTGAGCCCTCAAATAAACCCTGGTGCTAATTTTTAACTAGGCCGGACACTAGGTCTGGACAGGGCCAAAGCTAGGCAAAAACTATAAATAGAGCTAGAGAGCTCATTTTTGGGGTAGCTTCTTGTAGTTTTGAGCTTGTATGAGAACTTTGTTGCAATAGAAGTGATTCCATTGTCTTACTCTCTTTGTTCTTGCCGTGTGTGCGCGTGTGTGTGTATGTGTGTGCATGTTAGTGTGCTTCTCACTCACACATTTGTGCCTTCACTTGCTCGAGGTCTTCATACCATCCTCATGTCTTCCCGGATTGACATTAAAGGAGGTGCTACTCATCACTGAGCTACACCAAATTTTGGCGCCGTTGCTGGGGATCGAGTCTAGGACGAATGTGTGATGGTAAGAGTATAGCAAGAAGTAGCGTTGGAAGGTAAAAATTTCAGTTTTTGTTGTTGTTTTTACTTATTTTTTAGTGTTTTTCACCTCCCCCACACTCCATCTTCATCACCGCATCATCATCTTCATCTCCAAAAAAATCAGAAAATTCACCATATCCACCCATTCTCCTCATTTCCCCTCATTTGTGCATGCGAGAGAGTGAGAGAGAGCTTTTGTGCTTGTGTGTACTTTTGTTTTCTTGAGTTTTCTTGCAGGTACAGAGCTCCAGTGCATCAGGAAAGCTTGGAAAAGGTAAAATTCTCAGTTTCTGTCAGAAATTTCCGACTGTGTCAGACCATCGCGATGGTCTGCAAAGCTCGGAATTTGAAGAAGGCGACCACACCAGCGTGTAGAGCACACTTGCGCCTCTAGGAATCCATACTTGCATTGCAAAAAATCATATTTTGGTGGACCATCGCGACGGTCTCAGACCATCGCGACGGTCTCAGACCATCGCGATTGTGTCACACCATCGCGATTGTCCGCCTGATCGCGCCATCGCGATTGTCTGCCTGATCGAGCCATCGCGATTGTTCACTTTTGGACCATCGCGACCGTGCACTTCAGACCATCGCGATTGTTCACCCTCACGCCATCGCGACGGTCCCAGACCATCGCGATTGTCTCACGCCATCGCGATTGTGCACCCCCATAGCAAATTTTAGGGTTTCATTTTTTGGCCAATTTTGGGGCTATTTTTGGGAAATTTTTGGGCGATTATATTCATAGGAGACCCCTTAGCTCATATTTGGAGAAAAACCGGTTTGTCAGTTTTTACCCCCCAGGGCCTGAACGGTCATAACTTTTTCATCCGAAGTCAGGGGCAAGCATTGAAAAGTTGGGCCTGGGCAAAAGGGAAGGGACTTAAAAGGTGTATATACTCAAGTGCTTGATCATCCAACTGTGAATTGGTCTAATATTGAATTTTTCCAGGTCTAGCAAGGGCAATCAAGGGCAACCAAGGCAAGGCAGTGAAGGGCATAAAGCTTGGGAAGCGCGGCTTCTTGCGCATCAGAGCAACCAGAAAAGCTGACTCGAGGTTGGAAGATTACTCAACCCCCTCAGTCAATTCTTAGCTTAGGATAAACGGTAGTATTGTGGATTAAAGACGATAGGAACGCCCCAAGTTCAAGAGAATTAAATTTATCAAGTCCAAGACTAAAGATAAAGGTGTGTGACACGAAAACCTAAAGTAAAGAACATAAGTCTGACGGAACGAGAACTCAAAGTACCACAGAAAGTCGAATTCCTGACGCATACACTAAGACAAGAATCTAAAGAAATCTAAAAAGAATCAAGAAAGTGTTGGAGCAAGTCTATGACAAGCCTAAGTATTGTCTTGAGTCTCACAAAGTCTTAGAAGAAGCTTTAAAAAGAAGACTATGTAAAGTTCACTTGTGAACTACCTCTTGTAACTTTTGAAGAGTTTACTTAATGTAAAAGTAAGAGAATCTTAAGTGGTTGAGTCCACTTGATCAAGAATGGAAAGAGGAGCCACGAATTCGTGATTTGTGGTAGGTAGAGAATCAAATCAATCATTGATTGATTGGAGAGTGATTGAGGGAAGTTAGCCTCCCAAACTCAACTATAAATAGATGGCAGTTTTAGTCGTGGTTAGAGAGACCTATGTGAAGACCTCCAAGAGCTGAGCTTTATGCCATATCAAGGTGTGATTACAAGGCACACATATGTATCAGTAAGTCATTGTATTGTACAAGCAATATACTTTCATTTTCATGATTATTTGAGTTCATCTTTCCATGTTCTTGTGAAGTGTACTACTCACTGCCATTACTCTCAGTTTTTCTCAGTCAGCTTGCAGAGATGTTTTCTCTGAGCTTGGTGCATCATTTTCAGTGATTTAACTTGGTAAAGTTAGCTCTATAAGTCTACTATATCCTCATAAATTTTCATGTCATTTGGATGTTGCAATCTTCAGTTATGTTCATTTGAAGTCAACAGGGTCTGTTCATCTTCACCTCTCTGTCAGGTACCCGACTTTTTCACTCATCTTGTCAGAGCCATTGCTCAGTGGTTACTTATCCAAATTCAGTGATTTAAAGCTTGTTGGATTCAGCTTACTGTCTAGTATAACCTACAAATTTTCATAATCATTGGATTTCTACATTTTGAGTTATGTTGATTTTTCTGCTCACTGGTCTATTTCTATAGCAGCCCGTGAAAATCGGGATGATGTCATCACTTGTTAAAACTCATTCTCAGTGTGTGGTTCATTATTTTTGATGAGATTACTCTTGAAAGTTAGCTCTTTAAGCTAACTAGACTTCCCCAAGAGGAATTAAGCTAATTGCTGCTGTGCTCAGAGAATTATGTAAAACACTGGACAGGTGTATGAACCAAGAATAGCAAGTTTTCACCTCTGAGCTAACTCCAACTTATCTGTTTTGATCTATCTTTTTGAGAGTGATCTTCCAAGGTACATAGGGTGTCTAATACATCCATTGGCAAGCTAAAAGGTCCCACCATATACTCCTGGAGTTCATTTGGCTGGTGTAGATCAAGGATTTTGCAACACCTCTTCATCTTCAAACACATACTTATCCATCTCTTCACAGTGGTATCAGAGCAAGGTTGGACAACATGGCAGATGGATTTCCTTCATCAATTGACAAATTAGACAGAGGTAACTACTCAGCTTGGTCATTAAGAATGGAAGCCTATCTCCAAGGGAGAAGTTTATATGGTTATGTGGCTGGAGATGAAGTTATGCCAAGTTTCAAGAACAAAAGTCAACCAACACAAGAAGAGCAAGAAAGATTGAGCACATGGTGCTCCAAGGATGCACTTGCAAGGTCTTATCTCCTCAACTCTATCTCAGATTTTTTGTTGCCTCACATTAGAAGTTGTAAGACATCTCAGGAAGTGTGGGATGCACTTGAAGCTTTCTTTTCTTCAAGTACCAAAGCTAGGAAGCATCAACTATGGCTGGAGTTCACAACTCTCAAGAAGGCTCCCAAACAAAATGTGACTGATTTTGTCACAAAGCTCAAGGACATAGCGGATCAGTTGGGAAGCATTGGAGAGGTAATAGATGAAGAGCAAATTGTAAGGCAGGTCATCAATGGCTTGAAGGCAGATGATAAGTGGGAAGCATTCACCACAGCTATGGATTTGTACATGGACATGCATGTACCTGATTTCAACACACTCATTGGACAACTACTTACTCAAGAGGCAAAGCTTATAACAAATGGAGAAAGCTCTAAAGGTAATCAATCTTTAGCTTTATACACGGATAAAAACAAGTCTAAAGATAACAAAGGAAAGGCAAAGAAAGTGGATGATGAAGCAGGTACATATCAAGCTAACTATGCAGGTAGAGGAAGACATGGCAGAGGTAGAGGAAGAGGAGGTAGACAAGGCAAGAGGGAGATCCCAAGACTCCAACTCATGTTCTATTTGTGCTAATCATACAACTGAAAATTGCTTTAGGAATTCCAGGAATCAAAGAGGCAGAGGATACAATAGAGGAAGTTATGGCTACTCAAGAGGAAGGTTCAACAACTACCATGGCAACTACAACAACTACAATCATTCAAACTATCAAGGAGGCTACAAAGGAAGGAGAGACTACAATAACTACACAGAAGACTCAAACAAAGAGGATTCATTATTGATCATGAACATGGCTATGCCACAAGGTAAATCTGATGAACATGTTTTCTACATAGATTCAGGTTGTTCAAATCATGTGGCAGGAAATGTGGCACTCCTATCAGATTTAGAAGATCCAAGGAATAAGCATGAGGTACAAACAGGAGATGATACAAAACATCCTGTGGAGAAAATAGGCAATGTCAAAGCACCTGATGGAAACATCAACCTACTCAGTAAGGTACTCTATGTCCCTACCATTACAAAGAATTTGATAAGTGTTGGGCAGATAGTAGAGAAAGGGTTGCAAGTCAGGTTCACAAAAGAAGGAGCATTTGTTGAAGAGCCAAGTCAAGGATTCAGAAGAATTGCAAAAGGTGAAAAGACAGGTAGATTGTTCACATTTGAATTACAGGACACTAGAAACATTGCTCTCTTTAATTATGGTAGTCAGACACTCACAGAATTGGAAGTATGGCACAAAAGGTTAGCACATATTGGTGAAAGGTCATTAAAGCAAATCTGCAGGGACCAAAGTGTACTTGGACTTCCTAATTTGTCAAAACAACATATGATTTATAAGTGCAGTGCATGTCAATTTGGAAAGTCTCACAGGTTACCATTCATGAAGAAAGGTTATATGCATGGAGATGTCTTGGAGTTGGTTCATACAGATGTATGGGGACCTAGCAAGGAAGCTTCAATATCTGGATCAAGGTATTATGTTTCCTTTATTGATGATTGCAACAGATGGACTATCCTATTCTTTATGAAACACAGAGATGAAGTTTTTTCATGTTTCAAAAGATATTTGGCTCTTGTGGAGAATCAAACAGGTAAATCACTAAAAAGGCTAAGGTCAGATGGAGGGGGAGAATACTTCTCCCGTGATTTTGATTCTTTTCTTCAAGAAAGAGGAATCAAAAGAGAGGTAACTGCAAGGTACACTCCTGAGCAAAAAGGAGTGGCAGAAAGGAGGAATAGGACAATTGTTGAAGCTGCAAGGTCTATGTTAAATGAAAAGCATTTACCTAATTACTTATGGGCTGAGGCCGTATCTACAACCACTTACTTGATTAACAGGTTGCCTTCAAAATCCCTTGATGGGATGACTCCATGAGGCTTGGAATGGAAGAAGACCAAGCTTAGATCATTGTAAAATTTTTGGATGTATTGCTTTTGCTCATGTTCCTTCACAGGTTAGAGGCAAGATGGATCCAAAGGCAGAAAGGTGTGTATTTATTGGATATGACAACAATCAAAAGGGCTACAGGTTATACAACCCTACCAACAAAGGATTCTTGGTAAGCAGAGATGTAGTTTTTGATGAGAACAATTCATGGTATGAAGATTCATGCAGGAAGGTCAATTTACCATATAATCTTGAAGAAGATTTTCCAAAGCTTGGTAGAGAACAACCAAAGATTGAAGAACAAGACACCTCAGAGGATGATGAAGAATCTCACATGGAAAAGGTCAAAGCATGGAAGTCTAAAGGTAAAGCAAAATTGCAGGAACTTGGACATGAGGCAGAATCATCACATCATGGCCTAAGAAGATCTATGAGGGAAAAGAAAAAACCAGAAAGGTATGGGTTTGACACCTCATTAGTAACTAAACATTCTATCTACATATCACAGGACATAAACCAAGAGGAGCCATCATCATTTGAAGAGGCCAAAGCAAAAACAGAATGGAAGCATGCAATGAAGGAAGAGATTGAAGCACTTGAGGAAAACAACACTTGGGATTTGGTGCCCAAGACTTCATCCATGAAGGTAATAGGCTCAAGATGGGTCTATAAACTCAAGAAGAATTCTGATGGTTCAATTAACAGGTATAAGGCAAGGCTTGTGGCAAAAGGCTTTGCACAAACTCAGGGAATTGATTATGAGGAGACTTTCTCTCCTGTGGCAAAGATGCCTACTATTAGGGTTTTGCTTAGTATTGCCTCTTCCAAGAATTGGAAGATACTTCAACTAGATGTAAAGAATGCATTCTTGAATTGTTGGATAACAGAAGAGGTATATATGGCACAACCACCTGGTTTTGAGAATCAAGTTTATCCTGATTATGTGTGTAAACTTAACAAAGCATTGTATGGTCTCAAGCAAGCTCCAAGAGCTTGGAATTTCAGGCTTGTTTCATTCTTGCAGGACAAAGGCTTTCAACCAAGCAAGGCAGATACTTCACTCTTTATTAAAAAGAGTAATTCCGAGGTCATCTATCTATGTGTATATGTAGATGATATTATATTGACAGGAAATGATGCAGATGGTATGAAGAAGATCAAAGATCAGATGAGAGAAGAGTTCAAGATAAGTGATTTGGGTTCACTTACCTACTTCCTAGGTTTGGAAGTTGTCTACAAAGATCATGGTTTGTTTCTCACTCAAAGGAAGTACATTAAGGACATGTTGGCAAAATTCAAGATGCAAGATTGTAAGATTGTAGGTACTCCAATGGAGGTCAATCACAAATTGAGTTCACATGAAGGTGAACTCATAGAGGACATCACATCATATCAAAGTCTAGTGGGTAGTCTCAACTATGCCACATTGACAAGAGTAGATATATGTTACAGTGTGAGTGTGCTAAGCCAATTTATGCACACACCAAGGAAACCACATATGGATGCTGCCAAAAGGATTCTCAAGTATCTCAAAGGAACCATAAATGAAGGACTTTATTATCCTTATGTATCTGATTTAGGTTTGAAGCTATATTAATGATGCAGATTGGGCTGGCTCCAAGGAAGATAGAAGGAGCACTTCAGGTTATCTTACCTTTGCAGGTTGAAAGCTAATTTCATGGTCATCCAAGAAGCAACCCACAGTTGCTCTCTCTTCTACTGAAGCTGAATATAGAGGTCTTGCCATAGCTACTCAAGAAGCTATGTGGATGAAGACATTGTTCAAAGATCTTGGATTGGAGTTTGGAACTCCAACTATTTTTGGTGACAATATGAGTTCTATTAATTTGGCTGCTAATCTTATTTTTCATGCAAGGACTAAACATATTGAAGTTCATTATCACTATGTACGAGAGAAGGTTCTAAGCAAAGAGATTCAAATATCATATGTGTCCACTCATCAACAATGTGCAGATATTCTAACCAAAGCATTGGATGGTACAAAGCTTTGCAAATTCAAGGCTATGATTGGTTTGCAGGTAATCTTGGAAGATTGAAGACTTAAGCATACTTGGCTTGAGGGGGAGCTGTTGGAGCAAGTCTATGACAAGCCTAAGTATTGTCTTGAGTCTCACAAAGTCTTAGAAGAAGCTTTAAAAAGAAGACTATGTAAAGTTCACTTGTGAACTACCTCTTGTAACTTTTGAAGAGTTTACTTAATGTAAAAGTAAGAGAATCTTAAGTGGTTGAGTCCACTTGATCAAGAATGGAAAGAGGAGCCACGAATTCGTGATTTGTGGTAGGTAGAGAATCAAATCAATCATTGATTGATTGGACAGTGATTGAGGGAAGTTAGCCTCCCAAACTCAACTATAAATAGATGGCAGTTTTAGTCGTGGTTAGAGAGACCTATGTGAAGACCTCCAAGAGCTGAGCTTTATGCCATATCAAGGTGTGATTACAAGGCACACATATGTATCAGTAAGTCATTGTATTGTACAAGCAATATACTTTCATTTTCATGATTATTTGAGTTCATCTTTCCATGTTCTTGTGAAGTGTACTACTCACTGCCATTACTCTCAGTTTTTCTCAGTCAGCTTGCAGAGATGTTTTCTCTGAGCTTGGTGCATCATTTTCAGTGATTTAACTTGGTAAAGTTAGCTCTATAAGTCTACTAGATCTTCATAAATTTTCATGTCATTTGGATGTTGCAATCTTCAGTTATGTTCATTTGAATTCAACAGGGTCTGTTCATCTTCACCTCTCTGTCAGGTACCCGACTTTTTCACTCATCTTGTCAGATCCATTGCTCAGTGGTTACTTATCCAAATTCAGTGATTTAAAGCTTGTTGGATTCAGCTTACTGTCTACTATAACCTACAAATTTTCATAATCATTGGATTTCTACATTTTGAGTTATGTTGATTTTTCTGCTCACTTGTCTATTTCTGTAGCAGCCCGTGAAAATCGGGATGATGTCATCACTTGTTAAAACTCATTCTCAGTGTGTGGTTCATTATTTTTGATGAGATTACTCTTGAAAGTTAGCTCTTTAAGCTAACTAGACTTCCCCAAGAGGAATTAAGCTAATTGCTGCTGTGCTCAGAGAATTATGTAAAACACTAGACAGGTGTATGAACCAAGAATAGCAAGTTTTCACCTCTGAGCTAACTCCAACTTATCTGTTTTGATCTATCTTTTTGAGAGTGATCTTCCAAGGTACATAGGGTGTCTAATACATCCATTGGCAAGCTAAAAGGGCCCACCATATACTCCTGGAGTTCATTTGGCTGGTGTAGATCAAGGATTTTGCAACACCTCTTCATCTTCAAACACATACTTATCCATCTCTTCACAGTGGTATCAGAGCAAGGTTGGACAACATGGCAGATGGATTTCCTTCATCAATTGACAAATTAGACAGAGGTAACTACTCAGCTTGGTCATTAAGAATGGAAGCCTATCTCCAAGGGAGAAGTTTATATGGTTATGTGGCTGGAGATGAAGTTATGCCAAGTTTCAGGAACAAAAGTCAACCAACACAAGAAGAGCAAGAAAGATTGAGCACATGGTGCTCCAAGGATGCACTTGCAAGGTCTTATCTCCTCAACTCTATCTCAGATTTTTTGTTGCCTCACATTAGAAGTTGTAAGACATCTCAGGAAGTGTGGGATGCACTTGAAGCTTTCTTTTCTTCAAGTACCAAAGCTAGGAAGCATCAACTATGGCTGTGAAGGGGTTTGGAGTGCAGAACAAGAGGAGGAAGGAGGACATGCAATGAGAGAGAAGAGAGGAACGACGCGCGGATATGCGTGGGAGCCTCGAAACCCACATAATGATCTCTCTTGAGGCAATGCTCTATATATGATGTATATATATGAATATGGGGGTAAGGTCACATGACCCTTACATCCCCAACAATCTCCCACTTAAGGGTCAATGTGACCATAAGTGGTAACATATACAAAGAATGATGTAGGACTATACAATAATGTACAGGAAGAGTCTGGATCTCTACCCATACCAGATCAGCCTACACCAACCGCCTCGAACAAGGTGTATCCATGCACCTCAAACTGCTCTAGACTCATATCAACAAGAGCCGAGCTCATATATGACTGACGCAAGAACTGATGAAGTTCTTGCAAAGCTCCCACTCGCTCTATGCCTGTGTCAATCATCGAACGACTGACAACTCCAAGTGCAAATGCTCCAATAGCAACTGTAATGTCTGGTCTCGAGCATAACAGCTCGTACATCAGACTCTCGAATGCTGACGAAACATGTGCTATCGTGGCTAACCTAAGTATGTCGGCCATGCCTGTATCCAAGGCATCCAAAGCACCATCATCAAGACCAACATGTCCTGACATATCTGTGTCAACATCTGGTATGAGCGAATCCAAGAATGACTGCATAATAGCTGACTCCTCAGCATCTAAATCAGTCATGCTATCAACCAAGGATGTATCTAGCTGTGCATCATGAGAGCTAATATGCTCTACCATACACTGTGTATCATGAGAGCTATCGTGCTCTACCACACCAAGTGTATCATCATGCTCCACATGAGCTGACTGCACAACATCAACACCAAGATCCATCTGATGATCTAACTCTAAGTGAGTATCATCACAATGCTCTACATGAGCATCCACATCATGCTCTAAAGCATCCAACTGATCATCCGAAGTGTGCTCCATATGAGCATCCATATGATCAACCAAACCATGCTCTATATAAGCATCATGAGCATCCAAAACGTGCTCTACATATGCATCCATCTGAGCATCTGAATCCTGCCATAAATGTGCATCATGAATGTCAATAGACCTATCTATAGGTAGATAGAATGAGACATGACGAGTCTCACATCGCACATAAGGCTGAACTCCCACTGAGACGAGACTGTCTCTCACATAAAGTACCTGCAGTGGATACATGTGCCCAATCCTGGCACCTCTGACAAGCATAAGCTGTCCCAACTGCAACTGAAAATGATGCTCACCAAGCAATGCATAGCATCTGCTCTCCTGTAACTGGCTAACTGAAATCAAGCTCATAGGGAATGAAGGCACATAGCGTACATGTCTGAGCATAAGTGATGCTCCACTAGGTAGCATAAGGTATACATCTCCTGCACCCTCAATGTCATATGTCGTACCATCAGGCATGTGCACACATCCACGACTCTCACCTGAGAATCGACAAAACCACTCACGATGTGGAGTAACATGAAAAGTGGCTAATGCATCAAGCAACCAAGCCATATGTGTGCTATCCAATGAACAAGAGGAATCATGAGATGAACTATAGGAGAAAGTGATATCACCATCACTAGCATAATCAACTACCATAGAATCTCCTGAAACCACTACCTGACCTGCATCACGTGCATATCTCTGACGTCGTCGTCGCATCCGCCTGAAGCAACGTCGTCGAGTATGGCCATCACGGCCACAGTGCCAACATCGAAGTCGTCGATGTGATCTATGTCTCACATGAGTGAATGGACTCGCATACATATCATGTAGTCTCTGCCATAATGCACTACTCGTCTCCTCATACATAACAGACTCATATATAGAATCCACAAGCTGTAATCGGATAGTGGAGCTGGCCAATGCATCCATATCCATCCATACGTGATCGGGCATGTCACGAGGCCTCTGTGCATCTCTATGCACATACATGTGTAACCCTGCACGAACCAATGTATGCCACATCTGAGCTTTCCATCTCGAAAAGTCAGTACCATCGAATCGAGAAGACACCATGCTGGCAATCCAATAGACTAGCAATATAACAAGAGACTAGAAACAATACTCTATCCTGAATAGGATCACACCTGCATATCCATATGCATAACTCACATCACATATGTCTCACTGGAGAAGAAAACCATGTGAACCACCTGTCACATAATCATGCATCTAGCATGCACATAAAACTATGAGCATAAGCCTGCTCACCAAGTGTCCAAAGTGACCAAATAGATGTGAAAGAATCCTGGGAAAAATTCAACAGAGTATCCCCTGAAAACTAAGCAATGAAACAAGATAACCAATCACCAAAGAACAATGAATAATCTGTCACCACCTGTCACTGATATAAATCAAGAAGATAATGGCAACTACATGTGCCAAAAAACTAATGGCAATACACGCCAATACAATGGCAATACAACTCCCACTCAAGAATAAATCCTGCAAGATGGTCCAACCTGTCATAAATAACCTGTGACCAAGTCCAAGTGAATGGAGATAGACAATGATCCAAAGCTATCGCACAAGCTTCAAGATCCACTAGAGCTCCTTTCTAGCATAAAAGCCGATGAAATTTCGGTAGCATCTCCTCTGTAAAATGGACTCTAGAACCAAAATAACAATGTGGGAATCACCATCCACATAAGCCAAAAATCACACTGGCAAATATATATCAATCAATGACCAAATGCTAATAACGATGACAAACAAACGTGTAACTGAGGCTCCAATCTGGATCATGTACCTGCAAGGAAAACAAAAGATACAAGTACCAAACAAGATCCAAAATCAACTCTCATAAAAGTATGTGCAATCGGCAAGTAAATCCATAACCAAGTGGCATAAGCAACCTATAAACCACAATGCCACTATACATCCATGATCAAACTCATGATGACCTAAACCTCAAAAAGAGTATACCACAATGTCATCTTACATGCCAAACGCGTGACAAGATCATGCTCTACTCTCATATGGAGGAGCTACCACAATGATCATACATGTACAATGTCTTGAAGCTCTGAAAATAAGAGCTTGCACACCAAAAATTCTCTCTCGAAGAAGTTCCAAAGCAAATTCAACCTCCAAGTGCAATTAGGGTTGTTTGGGCAAAACTGTACTGCTCTGTGTTTTGCTGTTTCAGAGGTGATAACCTCTGAATCTGAACTTTTGGTCTTCAGAAAACTTCAAGATCTAACTCTTGGCTACGTAACGACATAAAGAACACCTCAATCGGAGGTGCGTAGCTCAAGATATGCTTAAGACAAGCACCTGCTGTCAATTTCAATTTCACTTACAACAGTACTGCTCTGTATTTTGCAATTTCGGCAACCTAAAACTCAGAATCTGGATCTGAGTTCTTCTATAAAGTTGTAGCTATCTTTCCAAGCTACAAGCAATAAGTTGAATCATCGCATTCCGAGCTGTAGAACTCAAGTTATGACAAAAAAACCGACCTGCTGTCCTACTCAATGTAGATTCGCCTTCTACAATTCTCTGCGTTTTTCGAATTTTCGGCACTTCAGAAGTCCGAACCAGGTTTTGCGCCCTTCTGTGAAGTTGTAGCTCTCTGTGTTAGCTATGCACAGAACTTTAAAACGCGTCAATCCGAGCTTCCTAGCTCGAGTTATGACCGAAATACTGAACAGCTGTCAAGAGATGCCGACCTGCACTTTTACCTCTTCTCACCTAAGGTTCCATTGAAGCTTCTTGCACACCAGCCTTCAACATGCTCTGATACCAATGAAGGGGTTTGGAGTGCAGAACAAGAGGAGGAAAGAGGACATGCAATGAGAGAGAAGAGAGGAACGACGCGCGGATATGCGTGGGAGCCTCGAAACCCACATAATGATCTCTCTTGAGGCAATGCTCTATATATGATGTATATATATGAATATGGGGGTAAGGTCACATTACCCTTACATCCCCAACAGGCTGGAGTTCACAACTCTCAAGAAGGCTCCCAAACAAAATGTGACTGATTTTGTCACAAAGCTCAAGGACATAGCGGATCACTTGGGAAGCATTGGAGAGGTAATAGATGAAGAGCAAATTGTAAGGCAGGTCATCAATGGCTTGAAGGCAGATGATAAGTGGGAAGCATTCACCACAGCTATGGATTTGTACATGGACATGCATGTACCTGATTTCAACACACTCATTGGACAACTACTTACTCAAGAGGCAAAGCTTATAACAAATGGAGAAAGCTCTAAAGGTAATCAATCTTCAGCTTTATACACGGATAAAAGCAAGTCTAAAGATAACAAAGGAAAGGCAAAGAAAGTGGATGATGAAGCAGGTACATATCAAGCTAACTATGCAGGTAGAGGAAGACATGGCAGAGGTAGAGGAAGAGGAGGTAGACAAGGCAAGAGGGAGATCCCAAGACTCCAACTCATGTTCTATTTGTGGATTAACTAATCATACAACTGAAAATTGCTTTAGGAATTCCAGGAATCAAAGAGGCAGAGGATACAATAGAGGAAGTTATGGCTACTCAAGAGGAAGGTTCAACAACTACCATGGCAACTACAACAACTACAATCATTCAAACTATCAAGGAGGCTACAAAGGAAGGAGAGACTACAATAACTACACAGAAGACTCAAACAAAGAGGATTCATTATTGATCATGAACATGGCTATGCCACAAGGTAAATCTGATGAACATGTTTTCTACATAGATTCAGGTTGTTCAAATCATGTGGCAGGAAATGTGGCACTCCTATCAGATTTAGAAGATCCAAGGAATAAGCATGAGGTACAAACAGGAGATGATACAAAACATCCTGTGGAGAAAATAGGCAATGTCAAAGCACCTGATGGAAACATCAACCTACTCAGTAAGGTACTCTATGTCCCTACCATTACAAAGAATTTGATAAGTGTTGGGCAGATAGTAGAGAAAGAGTTGCAAGTCAGGTTCACAAAAGAAGGAGCATTTGTTGAAGATCCAAGTCAAGGATTCAGAAGAATTGCAAAAGGTGAAAAGACAGGTAGATTGTTCACATTTGAATTACATGACACTAGAAACATTGCTCTCTTTAATTATGGTAGTCAGACACTCACAGAATTGGAAGTATGGCACAAAAGGTTAGCACATATTGGTGAAAGGTCATTAAAGCAAATCTGCAGGGACCAAAGTGTACTTGGACTTCCTAATTTGTCAAAACAACATATGATTTATAACTGCAGTGCATGTCAATTTGGAAAGTCTCACAGGTTACCATTCATGAAGAAAGGTTATATGCATGGAGATGTCTTGGAGTTGGTTCATACAGATGTATGGGGACCTAGCAAGGAAGCTTCAATATCTGTATCAAGGTATTATGTTTCCTTTATTGATGATTGCAACAGATGGACTATCCTATTCTTTATGAAACACAGAGATGAAGTTTTTTCATGTTTCAAAAGATATTTGGCTCTTGTGGAGAATCAAACAGGTAAATCACTAAAAAGGCTAAGGTCAGATGGAGGGGGAGAATACTTCTCCCGTGATTTTGATTCTTTTCTTCAAGAAAGAGGAATCAAAAGAGAGGTAACTGCAAGGTACACTCCTGAGCAAAAAGGAGTGGCAGAAAGGAGGAATAGGACAATTGTTGAAGCTGCAAGGTCTATGTTAAATGAAAAGCATTTACCTAATTACTTATGGGCTGAGGCTGTATCTACAGCCACTTACTTGATTAACAGGTTGCCTTCAAAATCCCTTGATGGGATGACTCCATATGAGGCTTGGAATGGAAGAAGACCAAGCTTAGATCATTGTAAAATTTTTGGATGTATTGCTTTTGCTCATGTTCCTTCACAGGTTAGAGGCAAGATGGATCCAAAGGCAGAAAGGTGTGTATTTATTGGATATGACAACAATCAAAAGGGCTACAGGTTATACAACCCTACCAACAAAGGATTCTTGGTAAGCAGAGATGTAGTTTTTGATGAGAACAATTCATGGTATGAAGATTCATGCAGGAAGGTCAATTTACCATATAATCTTGAAGAAGATTTTCCAAAGCTTGGTAGAGAACAACCAAAGATTGAAGAACAAGACACCTCAGAGGATGATGAAGAATCTCACATGGAAAAGGTCAAAGCATGGAAGTCTAAAGGTAAAGCAAAATTGCAGGAACTTGGACATGAGGCAGAATCATCACATCATGGCCTAAGAAGATCTATGAGGGAAAAGAAAAAACCAGAAAGGTATGGGTTTGACACCTCATTAGTAACTAAACATTCTATCTACATATCACAGGACATAAACCAAGAGGAGCCATCATCATTTGAAGAGGCCAAAGCAAAAACAGAATGGAAGCATGCAATGAAGGAAGAGATTGAAGCACTTGAGGAAAACAACACTTGGGATTTGGTGCCCAAGACTTCATCCATGAAGGTAATAGGCTCAAGATGGGTCTATAAACTCAAGAAGAATTCTGATGGTTCAATTAACAGGTATAAGGCAAGGCTTGTGGCAAAAGGCTTTGCACAAACTCAGGGAATTGATTATGAGGAGACTTTCTCTCCTGTGGCAAAGATGCCTACTATTAGGGTTTTGCTTAGTATTGCCTCTTCCAAGAATTGGAAGATACTTCAACTAGATGTAAAGAATGCATTCTTGAATTGTTGGATAACAGAAGAGGTATATATGGCACAACCACCTGGTTTTGAGAATCAAGTTTATCCTGATTATGTGTGTAAACTTAACAAAGCATTGTATGGTCTCAAGCAAGCTCCAAGAGCTTGGAATTTCAGGCTTGTTTCATTCTTGCAGGACAAAGGCTTTCAACCAAGCAAGGCAGATACTTCACTCTTTATTAAAAAGAGTAATTCCGAGGTCATCTATCTATGTGTATATGTAGATGATATTATATTGACAGGAAATGATGCAGATGGTATGAAGAAGATCAAAGATCAGATGAGAGAAGAGTTCAAGATAAGTGATTTGGGTTCACTTACCTACTTCCTAGGTTTGGAAGTTGTCTACAAAGATCATGGTTTGTTTCTCACTCAAAGGAAGTACATTAAGGACATGTTGGCAAAATTCAAGATGCAAGATTGTAAGATTGTAGGTACTCCAATGGAGGTCAATCACAAATTGAGTTCACATGAAGGTGAACTCATAGAGGACATCACATCATATCAAAGTCTAGTGGGTAGTCTCAACTATGCCACATTGACAAGAGTAGATATATGTTACAGTGTGAGTGTGCTAAGCCAATTTATGCACACACCAAGGAAACCACATATGGATGCTGCCAAAAGGATTCTCAAGTATCTCAAAGGAACCATAAATGAAGGACTTTATTATCCTTATGTATCTGATTTAGGTTTGAAGCTATATTAATGATGCAGATTGGGCTGGCTCCAAGGAAGATAGAAGGAGCACTTCAGGTTATCTTACCTTTGCAGGTTGAAAGCTAATTTCATGGTCATCCAAGAAGCAACCCACAGTTGCTCTCTCTTCTACTGAAGCTGAATATAGAGGTCTTGCCATAGCCACTCAAGAAGCTATGTGGATGAAGACATTGTTCAAAGATCTTGGATTGGAGTTTGGAACTCCAACTATTTTTGGTGACAATATGAGTTCTATTAATTTGGCTGCTAATCCTATTTTTCATGCAAGGACTAAACATATTGAAGTTCATTATCACTATGTACGAGAGAAGGTTCTAAGCAAAGAGATTCAAATATCATATGTGTCCACTCATCAACAATGTGTAGATATTCTAACCAAAGCATTGGAAGTTACAAAGCTTTGCAAATTCAAGGCTATGATTGGTTTGCAGGTAATCTTGGAGCATTGAAGACCTCAAGCATACTTGGCTTGAGGGGGAGCTGTTGGAGCAAGTCTATGACAAGCCTAAGTATTGTCTTGAGTCTCACAAAGTCTTAGAAGAAGCTTTAAAAAGAAGACTATGTAAAGTTCACTTGTGAACTACCTCTTGTAACTTTTGAAGAGTTTACTTAATGTAAAAGTAAGAGAATCTTAAGTGGTTGAGTCCACTTGATCAAGAATGGAAAGAGGAGCCACGAATTTGTGATTTGTGGTAGGTAGAGAATCAAATCAATCATTGATTGATTGGACAGTGATTGAGGGAAGTTAGCCTCCCAAACTCAACTATAAATAGATGGCAGTTTTAGTCGTGGTTAGAGAGACCTATGTGAAGACCTCCAAGAGCTGAGCTTTATGCCATATCAAGGTGTGATTACAAGGCACACATATGTATCAGTAAGTCATTGTATTGTATAAGCAATATACTTTCATTTTCATGATTATTTGAGTTCATCTTTCCATGTTCTTGTGAAGTGTACTACTCACTGCCATTACTCTCAGTTTTTCTCATTTAGCTTGCAGAGATGTTTTCTCTGAGCTTGGTGCATCATTTTCAGTGATTTAACTTGGTAAAGTTAGCTCTATAAGTCTACTATATCCTCATAAATTTTCATGTCATTTGGATGTTGCAATCTTCAGTTATGTTCATTTGAAGTCAACAAGGTCTGTTCATCTTCACCTCTCTGTCAGGTACCCGACTTTTTGACTCATCTTGTCAGAGCCATTGCTCAGTGGTTACTTATCCAAATTCAGTGATTTAAAGCTTGCTGGATTCAGCTTACTGTCTAGTATAACCATACAAATTTCCATAATCATCGAATGTCTACATTTTGAGTTATGTTGATTTTTCTGCTCACTGGTCTATTTCTGTAGCAGCCCGTGAAAATCGGGATGATGTCATCACTTGTTAAAACTCATTCTCAGTGTGTGGTTCATTATTTTTGATGAGATTACTCTTGAAAGTTAGCTCGTTAAGCTAACTAGACTTCCCAAAGAGGAATTAAGTTAATTGCTGCTGTGCTCAGAGAATTATGTAAAACGCTGGACAGGTGTATGAACCAAGAATAGCAAGTTTTCACCTCTGAGCTAACTCCAACTTATCTGTTTTGATCTATCTTTTTGAGAGTGATCTTCCAAGGTACATAGGATGTCAATACATCCATTGGCAAGCTAAAAGGGCCCACCATATACTCCTGGAGTTCATTTGGCTGGTGTAGATCAAGGATTTTGCAACACCTCTTCATCTTCAAACACATACTTATCCATCTCTTCACAGTGGTATCAGAGCAAGGTTGGACAACATGGCAGATGGATTTCCTTCATCAATTGACAAATTAGACAGAGGTAACTACTCAGCTTGGTCATTAAGAATGGAAGCCTATCTCCAAGGGAGAAGTTTATATGGTTATGTGGCTGGAGATGAAGTTATGCCAAGTTTCAGGAACAAAAGTCAACCAACACAAGAAGAGCAAGAAAGATTGAGCACATGGTGCTCCAAGGATGCACTTGCAAGGTCTTATCTCCTCAACTCTATCTCAGATTTTTTGTTGCCTCACATTAGAAGTTGTAAGACATCTCAGGAAGTGTGGGATGCACTTGAAGCTTTCTTTTCTTCAAGTACCAAAGCTAGGAAGCATCAACTATGGCTGGAGTTCACAACTCTCAAGAAGGATCCCAAACAAAATGTGACTGATTTTGTCACAAAGCTCAAGGACATAGCGGATCAGTTGGGAAGCATTGGAGAGGTAATAGATGAAGAGCAAATTGTAAGGCAGGTCATCAATGGCTTGAAGGCAGATGATAAGTGGGAAGCATTCAGCACAGCCATGGATTTGTACATGGACATGCATGTACCTGATTTCAACACACTCATTGGACAACTACTTACTCAAGAGGCAAAGCTTATAACAAATGGAGAAAGCTCTAAATGTAATCAATCTTTAGCTTTATACACGGATAAAAGCAAGTCTAAAGATAACAAAGGAAAGGCAAAGAAAGTGGATGATGAAGCAGGTACATATCAAGCTAACTATGCAGGTAGAGGAAGACATGGCAGAGGTAGAGGAAGAGGAGGTAGACAAGGCAGAGGGAGATCCCAAGACTCCAACTCATGTTCTATTTGTGGATTAACTAATCATACAACTGAAAATTGCTTTAGGAATTCCAGGAATCAAAGAGGCAGAGGATACAATAGAGGAAGTTATGGCTACTCAAGAGGAAGGTTCAACAACTACCATGGCAACTACAACAACTACAATCATTCAAACTATCAAGGAGGCTACAAAGGAAGGAGAGACTACAATGACTACACAGAAGACTCAAACAAAGAGGATTCATTATTGATCATGAACATGGCTATGCCACAAGGTAAATCTGATGAGCATGTTTTCTATATAGATTCAGGTTGTTCAAATCATGTGGCAGGAAATGTGGCACTCCTATCAGATTTAGAAGATTTAAGGAATAAGCATGAGGTACAAACAGGAGATGATACAAAACATCCTGTGGAGAAAATAGGCAATGTCAAAGCACCTGATGGAAACATCAACCTACTCAGTAAGGTACTCTATGTCCCTACCATTACAAAGAATTTGATAAGCGTTGGGCAGATAGTAGAGAAAGGGTTGCAAGTCAGGTTCACAAAAGCAGGAGCATTTGTTGAAGATCCAAGTCAAGGATTCAGAAGAATTGCAAAAGGTGAAAAGACAGGTAGATTGTTCACATTTGAATTACAGGACACTAGAAACATTGCTCTCTTTAATTATGGTAGTCAGACACTCACAAAATTGGAAGTATGGCACAAAAGGTTAGCACATATTGGTGAAAGGTCATTAAAGCAAATCTGCAGGGACCAAAGTGTACTTGGACTTCCTGATTTGTCAAAACAACATATGATTTATAAGTGCAGTGCATGTCAATTTGGAAAGTCTCACAAGTTACCATTCATGAAGAAAGGTTATATGCATGGAGATGTCTTGGAGTTGGTTCATACAGATGTATGGGGACCTAGCAAGGAAGCTTCAATATCTGGATCAAGGTATTATGTTTCCTTTATTGATGATTGCAGCAGATGGACTATCCTATTCTTTATGAAACACAAAGATGAAGTTTTTTCATGTTTCAAAAGATATTTGGCTCTTGTGGAGAATCAAACAGGTAAATCACTAAAAAGGCTAAGTTCAGATGGAGGGGGAGAATACTTCTCCCATGATTTTGATTCTTTTCTTCAAGAAAGAGGAATCAAAAGAGAGGTAACTACAAGGTACACTCCTGAGCAAAATGGAGTGGCAGAAAGGAGGAATAGGACAATTGTTGAAGCTGCAAGGTCTATGTTAAATGAAAAGCATTTACCTAATTACTTATGGGCTGAGGCTGTATCTACAGCCACTTACTTGATTAACAGGTTGCCTTCAAAATCCCTTGATGGGATGACTCCATATGAGGCTTGGAATGGAAGAAGACCAAGCTTAGATCATTGTAAAATTTTTGGATGTATTGCTTTTGCTCATGTTCCTTCACAGGTTAGAGGCAAGATGGATCCAAAGGCAGAAAGGTGTGTATTTATTGGATATGACAACAATCAAAAGGGCTACAGGTTATACAACCCTACCAACAAAAAGGATTCTTGGTAAGCAGAGATGTAGTTTTTGATGAGAACAATTCATGGTATGAAGATTCATGCAGGAAGGTCAATTTACCATATAATCTTGAAGAAGATTTTCCAAAGCTTGGTAGAGAACAACCAAAGATTGAAGAACAAGACACCTCAGAGGATGATGAAGAATCTCACATGGAAAAGGTCAAAGCATGGAAGTCTAAAGGTAAAGCAAAATTGCAGGAACTTGGACATGAGGCAGAATCATCACATCATGGCCTAAGAAGATCTATGAGGGAAAAGGAAAAAACCAGAAAGGTATGGGTTTGACACCTCATTAGTAACTAAACATTCTATCTACATATCACAGGACATAAACCAAGAGGAGCCATCATCATTTGAAGAGGCCAAAGCAAAAACAGAATGGAAGCATGCAATGAAGGAAGAGATTGAAGCACTTGAGGAAAACAACACTTGGGATTTGGTGCCCAAGACTTCATCCATGAAGGTAATAGGCTCAAGATGGGTCTATAAACTCAAGAAGAATTCTGATGGTTCAATTAACAGGTATAAGGCAAGGCTTGTGGCAAAAGGCTTTGCACAAACTCAGGGAATTGATTATGAGGAGACTTTCTCTCCTGTGGCAAAGATGCCTACTATGAGGGTTTTGCTTAGTATTGCCTCTTCCAAAAATTGGAAGATACTTCAACTAGATGTAAAGAATGCATTCTTGAATGGTTGGATAACAGAAGAGGTATATATGGCACAACCACCTGGTTTTGAGAATCAAGTTTATCCTGATTATGTGTGTAAACTTAACAAAGCATTGTATGGTCTCAAGCAAGCTCCAAGAGCTTGGAATTTCAGGCTTGTTTCATTCTTGCAGGACAAAGGCTTTCAACCAAGCAAGGCAGATACTTCACTCTTTATTAAAAAGAGTAATTCCGAGGTCATCTATCTATGTGTATATGTAGATGATAGTATATTGACAGGAAATGATGCAGATGGTATGAAGAAGATCAAAGATCAGATGAGAGAAGAGTTCAAGATAAGTGATTTGGGTTCACTTACCTACTTCCTAGGTTTGGAAGTTGTCTACAAAGATCATGGTTTGTTTCTCACTCAAAGGAAGTACATTAAGGACATGTTGGCAAAATTCAAGATGCAAGATTGTAAGATTGCAGGTACTCCAATGGAGGTCAATCACAAATTGAGCTCACATGAAGGTGAACTCATAGAGGACATCACATCATATCAAAGTCTAGTGGGTAGTCTCAACTATGCCACATTGACAAGAGTAGATATATGTTACAGTGTGAGTGTGCTAAGCCAATTTATGCACACACCAAGGAAACCACATATGGATGCTGCCAAAAGGATTCTCAAGTATCTCAAAGGAACCATAAATGAAGGACTTTATTATCCTTATGTATCTGATTTAGGTTTGAAGCTATTTTCTGATGCAGATTGGGCTGGCTCCAAGGAAGATAGAAGGAGAACTTCAGGTTATCTTACCTTTGCAGGTTCAAAGCTTATTTCGTGGTCATCCAAGAAGCAACCCACAGTTGCTCTCTCTTCTACTGAAGCTGAATATAGAGGTCTTGCCATAGCTACTCAAGAAGCTATGTGGATGAAGACATTGTTCAAAGATCTTGGATTGGAGTTTGGAACTCCAACTATTTTTGGTGACAATATGAGTTCTATTAATTTGGCTGCAGATCCTATTTTTCATGCAAGGACTAAACATATTGAAGTTCATTATCACTATGTACGAGAGAAGGTTCTAAGCAAAGAGATTCAAATATCATATGTGTCCACTCATCAACAATGTGCAGATATTCTAACCAAAGCATTGGAAGTTACAAAGCTTTGCAAATTCAAGGCTATGATTGGTTTGCAGGTAATCTTGGAAGATTGAAGACCTCAAGCATACTTGGCTTGAGGGGGAGCTGTTGGAGCAAGTCTATGACAAGCCTAAGTATTGTCTTGAGTCTCACAAAGTCTTAGAAGAAGCTTTAAAAAGAAGACTATGTAAAGTTCACTTGTGAACTACCTCTTGTAACTTTTGAAGAGTTTACTTAATGTAAAAGTAAGAGAATCTTAAGTGGTTGAGTCCACTTGATCAAGAATGGAAAGAGGAGCCACGAATTCGTGATTTGTGGTAGGTAGAGAATCAAATCAATCATTGATTGATTGGAGAGTGATTGAGGGAAGTTAGCCTCCCAAACTCAACTATAAATAGATGGCAGTTTTAGTCGTGGTTAGAGAGACCTGTGTGAAGACCTCCAAGAGCTGAGCTTTATGCCATATCAAGGTGTGATTACAAGGCACACATATGTATCAGTAATTCATTGTATTGTATAAGCAATATACTTTCATTTTCATGATTATTTGAGTTCATCTTTCCATGTTCTTGTGAAGTGTACTACTCATTGCCATTACTCTCAGTTCTTCTCAGTCAGCTTGCAGAGATGTTTTCTCTGAGCTTGGTGCATCATTTTCAGTGATTTAACTTGGTAAAGTTAGCTCTATAAGTCTACTAGATCTTCATAAATTTTCATGTCATTTGGATGTTGCAATCTTCAGTTATGTTCATTTGAAGTCAACAGGGTCTGTTCATCTTCACCTCTCTGTCAGGTATCCGACTTTTTCACTCATCTTGTCAGAGCCATTGCTCAGTGGTTACTTATCCAAATTCAGTGATTTAAAGCTTTTTGGATTTAGCTTACTGTCTAGTATAACCATACAAATTTTCATAATCATTGGAATTCTACATTTTGAGTTATGTTGATTTTTCTGCTCACTGGTCTATTTCTGTAGCAGCCCGTGAAAATCGGGATGATATCATCACTTGTTAAAACTCATTCTCAGTGTGTGGTTCATTATTTTTGATGAGATTACTCTTGAAAGTTAGCTCTTTAAGCTAACTAGACTTCCCCAAGAGGAATTAAGCTAATTGCTGCTGTGCTCAGAGAATTATGTAAAACACTGGACAGGTGTATGAACCAAGAATAGCAAGTTTTCACCTCTGAGCTAACTCCAACTTATCTGTTTTGATCTATCTTTTTGAGAGTGATCTTCCAAGGTACATAGGGTGTCTAATACATCCATTGGCAAGCTAAAAGGGCCCACCATATACTCCTGGAGTTCATTTGGCTGGTGTAGATCAAGGATTTTGCAACACCTCTTCATCTTCAAAAACATACTTATCCATCTCTTCACAGTGGTATCAGAGCAAGGTTGGACAACATGGCAGATGGATTTCCTTCATCAATTGACAAATTAGACAGAGGTAACTACTCAGCTTGGTCATTAAGAATGGAAGCCTATCTCCAAGGGAGAAGTTTATATGGTTATGTGGCTGGAGATGAAGTTATGCCAAGTTTCAGGAACAAAAGTCAACCAACACAAGAAGAGCAAGAAAGATTGAGCACATGGTGCTCCAAGGATGCACTTGCAAGGTCTTATCTCCTCAACTCTATCTCAGATTTTTTGTTGCCTCACATTAGAAGTTGTAAGACATCTCAGGAAGTGTGGGATGCACTTGAAGCTTTCTTTTCTTCAAGTACCAAAGCTAGGAAGCATCAACTATGGCTGGAGTTCACAACTCTCAAGAAGGCTCCCAAACAAAATGTGACTGATTTTGTCACAAAGCTCAAGGACATAGCGGATCAGTTGGGAAGCATTGGAGAGGTAATAGATGAAGAGCAAATTGTAAGGCAGGTCATCAATGGCTTGAAGGCAGATGATAAGTGGGAAGCATTCACCACAGCTATGGATTTGTACATGGACATGCATGTACCTGATTTCAACACACTCATTGGACAACTACTTACTCAAGAGGCAAAGCTTATAACAAATGGAGAAAGCTCTAAAGGTAATCAATCTTCAGCTTTATACACGGATAAAAGCAAGTCTAAAGATAACAAAGGAAAGGCAAAGAAAGTGGATGATGAAGCAGGTACATATCAAGCTAACTATGCAGGTAGAGGAAGACATGGCAGAGGTAGAGGAAGAGGAGGTAGACAAGGCAGAGGGAGATCCCAAGACTCCAACTCATGTTCTATTTGTGGATTAACTAATCATACAACTGAAAATTGCTTTAGGAATTCCAGGAATCAAAGAGGCAGAGGATACAATAGAGGAAGTTATGGCTACTCAAGAGGAAGGTTCAACAACTACCATGGCAACTACAACAACTACAATCATTCAAACTATCAAGGAGGCTACAAAGGAAGGAGAGACTACAATGACTACACAGAAGACTCAAACAAAGAGGATTCATTATTGATCATGAACATGGCTATGCCACAAGGTAAATCTGATGAGCATGTTTTCTACATAGATTCAGGTTGTTCAAATCATGTGGCAGGAAATGTGGCACTCCTATCAGATTTAGAAGATTCAAGGAATAAGCATGAGGTACAAACAAGAGATGATACAAAACATCCTATGGAGAAAATAGGCAATGTCAAAGCACCTGATGGAAACATCAACCTACTCAGTAAGGTACTCTATGTCCCTACCATTACAAAGAATTTGATAAGTGTTGGGCAGATAGTAGAGAAAGGGTTGCAAGTCAGGTTCACAAAAGCAGGAGCATTTGTTGAAGATCCAAGTCAAGGATTCAAAAGAATTGCAAAAGGTGAAAAGACAGGTAGATTGTTCACATTTGAATTACAGGACACTAGAAACATTGCTCTCTTTAATTATGGTAGTCAGACACTCACAAAATTGGAAGTATGGCACAAAAGGTTAGCACATATTGGTGAAAGGTCATTAAAGCAAATCTGCAGGGACCAAAGTGTACTTGGACTTCCTAATTTGTCAAAACAACATATGATTTATAAGTGCAGTGCATGTCAATTTGGAAAGTCTCACAAGTTACCATTCATGAAGAAAGGTTATATGCATGGAGATGTCTTGGAGTTGGTTCATACAGATGTATGGGGACCTAGCAAGGAAGCTTCAATATCTGGATCAAGGTATTATGTTTCCTTTATTGATGATTGCAGCAGATGGACTATCCTATTCTTTATGAAACACAAAGATGAAGTTTTTTCATGTTTCAAAAGATATTTGGCTCTTGTGGAGAATCAAACAGGTAAATCACTAAAAAGGCTAAGGTCAGATGGAGGGGGAGAATACTTCTCCCATGATTTTGATTCTTTTCTTCAAGAAAGAGGAATCAAAAGAGAGGTAACTACAAGGTACACTCCTGAGCAAAATGGAGTGGCAGAAAGGAGGAATAGGACAATTGTTGAAGCTGCAAGGTGTATGTTAAATGAAAAGCATTTACCTAATTACTTATGGGCTGAGGCTGTATCTACAGCCACTTACTTGATTAACAGGTTGCCTTCAAAATCCCTTGATGGGATGACTCCATATGAGGCTTGGAATGGAAGAAGACCAAGCTTAGATCATTGTAAAATTTTTGGATGTATTGCTTTTGCTCATGTTCCTTCACAGGTTAGAGGCAAGATGGATCCAAAGGCAGAAAGGTGTGTATTTATTGGATATGACAACAATCAAAAGGGCTACAGGTTATACAACCCTACCAACAAAAGGATTCTTGGTAAGCAGAGATGTAGTTTTTGATGAGAACAATTCATGGTATGAAGATTCATGCAGGAAGGTCAATTTACCATATAATCTTGAAGAAGATTTTCCAAAGCTTGGTAGAGAACAACCAAAGATTGAAGAACAAGACACCTCAGAGGATGATGAAGAATCTCACATGGAAAAGGTCAAAGCATGGAAGTCTAAAGGTAAAGCAAAATTGCAGGAACTTGGACATGAGGCAGAATCATCACATCATGGCCTAAGAAGATCTATGAGGGAAAAGAAAAAACCAGAAAGGTATGGGTTTGACACCTCATTAGTAACTAAACATTCTATCTACATATCACAGGACATAAACCAAGAGGAGCCATCATCATTTGAAGAGGCCAAAGCAAAAACAGAATGGAAGCATGCAATGAAGGAAGAGATTGAAGCACTTGAGGAAAACAACACTTGGGATTTGGTGCCCAAGACTTCATCCATGAAGGTAATAGGCTCAAGATGGGTCTATAAACTCAAGAAGAATTCTGATGGTTCAATTAACAGGTATAAGGCAAGGCTTGTGGCAAAAGGCTTTGCACAAACTCAGGGAATTGATTATGAGGAGACTTTCTCTCCTGTGGCAAAGATGCCTACTATGAGGGTTTTGCTTAGTATTGCCTCTTCCAAGAATTGGAAGATACTTCAACTAGATGTAAAGAATGCATTCTTGAATGGTTGGATAACAGAAGAGGTATATATGGCACAACCACCTGGTTTTGAGAATCAAGTTTATCCTGATTATGAGTGTAAACTTAACAAAGCATTGTATGGTCTCAAGCAAGCTCCAAGAGCTTGGAATTTCAGGCTTGTTTCATTCTTGCAGGACAAAGGCTTTCAACCAAGCAAGGCAGATACTTCACTCTTTATTAAAAAGAGTAATTCCGAGGTCATCTATCTATGTGTATATGTAGATGATAGTATATTGACAGGAAATGATGCAGATGGTATGAAGAAGATCAAAGATCAGATGAGAGAAGAGTTCAAGATAAGTGATTTGGGTTCACTTACCTACTTCCTAGGTTTGGAAGTTGTCTACAAAGATCATGGTTTGTTTCTCACTCAAAGGAAGTACATTAAGGACATGTTGGCAAAATTCAAGATGCAAGATTGTAAGATTGCAGGTACTCCAATGGAGGTCAATCACAAATTGAGCTCACATGAAGGTGAACTCATAGAGGACATCACATCATATCAAAGTCTAGTGGGTAGTCTCAACTATGCCACATTGACAAGAGTAGATATATGTTACAGTGTGAGTGTGCTAAGCCAATTTATGCACACACCAAGGAAACCACATATGGATGCTGCCAAAAGGATTCTCAAGTATCTCAAAGGAACCATAAATGAAGGACTTTATTATCCTTATGTATCTGATTTAGGTTTGAAGCTATTTTCTGATGCAGATTGGGCTGGCTCCAAGGAAGATAGAAGGAGAACTTAAGGTTATCTTACCTTTGCAGGTTCAAAGCTTATTTCGTGGTCATCCAAGAAGCAACCCACAGTTGCTCTCTCTTCTACTGAAGCTGAATATAGAGGTCTTGCCATAGCTACTCAAGAAGCTATGTGGATGAAGACATTGTTCAAAGATCTTGGATTGGAGTTTGGAACTCCAACTATTTTTGGTGACAATATGAGTTCTATTAATTTGGCTGCTAGATCCTATTTTTCATGCAAGGACTAAACATATTGAAGTTCATTATCACTATGTACGAGAGAAGGTTCTAAGCAAAGAGATTCAAATATCATATGTGTCCACTCATCAACAATGTGCAGATATTCTAACCAAAGCATTGGAAGTTACAAAGCTTTGCAAATTCAAGGCTATGATTGGTTTGCAGGTAATCTTGGAAGATTGAAGACCTCAAGCATACTTGGCTTGAGGGGGAGCTGTTGGAGCAAGTCTATGACAAGCCTAAGTATTGTCTTGAGTCTCACAAAGTCTTAGAAGAAGCTTTAAAAAGAAGACTATGTAAAGTTCACTTGTGAACTACCTCTTGTAACTTTTGAAGAGTTTACTTAATGTAAAAGTAAGAGAATCTTAAGTGGTTGAGTCCACTTGATCAAGAATGGAAAGAGGAGCCACGAATTCGTGATTTGTGGTAGGTAGAGAATCAAATCAATCATTGATTGATTGGAGAGTGATTGAGGGAAGTTAGCCTCCCAAACTCAACTATAAATAGATGGCAGTTTTAGTCGTGGTTAGAGAGACCTATGTGAAGACCTCCAAGAGCTGAGCTTTATGCCATATCAAGGTGTGATTACAAGGCACACATATGTATCAGTAAGTCATTGTATTGTATAAGCAATATACTTTCATTTTCATGATTATTTGAGTTCATCTTTCCATGTTCTTGTGAAGTGTACTACTCACTTGCCATTACTCTCAGTTTTTCTCAAGTCAGCTTGCAGAGATGTTTTCTCTGAGCTTGGCTGCATCATTTTCAGTGATTTAACTTGGTAAAGTTAGCTCTATAAGTCTACTATATCGTCATAAATTTTCATGTCATTTGGATGTTGCAATCTTCAGTTATGTTCATTTGAAGTCAACAGGGTCTGTTCATCTTCACCTCTCTGTCAGGTATCCGACTTTTTCACTCATCTTGTCAGAGCCATTGCTCAGTGGTTACTTATCCAAATTCAGTGATTTAAAGCTTGTTGGATTCAGCTTACTGTCTAGTATAACCATACAAATTTTCATAATCATTGGAATTCTACATTTTGAGTTATGTTGATTTTTCTGCTCACTGGTCTATTTCTGTAGCAGCCCGTGAAAATCGGGATGATAGTCATCACTTGTTAAAACTCATTCTCAGTGTGTGGTTCATTATTTTTGATGAGATTACTCTTGAAAGTTAGCTCTTTAAGCTAACTAGACTTCCCCAAGAGGAATTAAGCTAATTGCTGCTGTGCTCAGAGAATTATGTAAAACACTGGACAGGTGTATGAACCAAGAATAGCAAGTTTTCACCTCTGAGCTAACTCCAACTTATCTGTTTTGATCTATCTTTTTGAGAGTGATCTTCCAAGGTACATAGGGTGTCTAATACATCCATTGGCAAGCTAAAAGGGCCCACCATATACTCCTGGAGTTCATTTGGCTGGTGTAGATCAAGGATTTTGCAACACCTCTTCATCTTCAAACACATACTTATCCATCTCTTCACAGTGGTATCAGAGCAAGGTTGGACAACATGGCAGATGGATTTCCTTCATCAATTGACAAATTAGACAGACGGTAACTACTCAGCTTGGTCATTAAGAATGGAAGCCTATCTCCAAGGGAGAAGTTTATATGGTTATGTGGCTGGAGATGAAGTTATGCCAAGTTTCAGGAACAAAAGTCAACCAACACAAGAAGAGCAAGAAAGATTGAGCACATGGTGCTCCAAGGATGCACTTGCAAGGTCTTATCTCCTCAACTCTATCTCAGATTTTTTGTTGCCTCACATTAGAAGTTGTAAGACATCTCAGGAAGTGTGGGATGCACTTGAAGCTTTCTTTTCTTCAAGTACCAAAGCTAGGAAGCATCAACTATGGCTGGAGTTCACAACTCTCAAGAAGGCTCCCAAACAAAATGTGACTGATTTTGTCACAAAGCTCAAGGACATAGCGGATCAGTTGGGAAGCATTGGAGAGGTAATAGATGAAGAGCAAATTGTAAGGCAGGTCATCAATGGCTTGAAGGCAGATGATAAGTGGGAAGCATTCACCACAGCTATGGATTTGTACATGGACATGCATGTACCTGATTTCAACACACTCATTGGACAACTACTTACTCAAGAGGCAAAGCTTATAACAAATGGAGAAAGCTCTAAAGGTAATCAATCTTCAGCTTTATACACGGATAAAAGCAAGTCTAAAGATAACAAAGGAAAGGCAAAGAAAGTGGATGATGAAGCAGGTACATATCAAGCTAACTATGCAGGTAGAGGAAGACATGGCAGAGGTAGAGGAAGAGGAGGTAGACAAGGCAGAGGGAGATCCCAAGACTCCAACTCATGTTCTATTTGTGGATTAACTAATCATACAACTGAAAATTGCTTTAGGAATTCTAGGAATCAAAGAGGCAGAGGATACAATAGAGGAAGTTATGGCTACTCAAGAGGAAGGTTCAACAACTACCATGGCAACTACAACAACTACAATCATTCAAACTATCAAGGAGGCTACAAAGGAAGGAGAGACTACAATGACTACACAGAAGACTCAAACAAAGAGGATTCATTATTGATCATGAACATGGCTATGCCACAAGGTAAATCTGATGAACATGTTTTCTACATAGATTCAGGTTGTTCAAATCATGTGGCAGGAAATGTGGCACTCCTATCAGATTTAGAAGATCCAAGGAATAAGCATGAGGTACAAACAAGGAGATGATACAAAACATCCTATGGAGAAAATAGGCAATGTCAAAGCACCTGATGGAAACATCAACCTACTCAGTAAGGTACTCTATGTCCCTACCATTACAAAGAATTTGATAAGTGTTGGGCAGATAGTAGAGAAAGGGTTGCAAGTCAGGTTCACAAAAGCAGGAGCATTTGTTGAAGATCCAAGTCAAGGATTCAGAAGAATTGCAAAAGGTGAAAAGACAGGTAGATTGTTCACATTTGAATTACAGGACACTAGAAACATTGCTCTCTTTAATTATGGTAGTCAGACACTCACAAAATTGGAAGTATGGCACAAAAGGTTAGCACATATTGGTGAAAGGTCATTAAAGCAAATCTGCAGGGACCAAAGTGTACATTGGACTTCCTAATTTGTCAAAACAACATATGATTTATAAGTGCAGTGCATGTCAATTTGGAAAGTCTCACAGGTTACCATTCATGAAGAAAGGTTATATGCATGGAGATGTCTTGGAGTTGGTTCATACAGATGTATGGGGACCTAGCAAGGAAGCTTCAATATCTGGATCAAGGTATTATGTTTCCTTTATTGATGATTGCAGCAGATGGACTATCCTATTCTTTATGAAACACAGAGATGAAGTTTTTTCATGTTTCAAAAGATATTTGGCTCTTGTGGAGAATCAAACAGGTAAATCACTAAAAAGGCTAAGGTCAGATGGAGGGGGAGAATACTTCTCCCATGATTTTGATTCTTTTCTTCAAGAAAGAGGAATCAAAAGAGAGGTAACTACAAGGTACACTCTTGAGCAAAATGGAGTGGCAGAAAGGAGGAATAGGACAATTGTTGAAGCTGCAAGGTCTATGTTAAATGAAAAGCATTTACCTAATTACTTATGGGCTGAGGCTGTATCTACAGCCACTTACTTGATTAACAGGTTGCCTTCAAAATCCCTTGATGGGATGACTCCATGAGGCTTGGAATGGAAGAAGACCAAGCTTAGATCATTGTAAAATTTTTGGATGTATTGCTTTTGCTCATGTTCCTTCACAGGTTAGAGGCAAGATGGATCCAAAGGCAGAAAGGTGTGTATTTATTGGATATGACAACAATCAAAAGGGCTACAGGTTATACAACCCTACCAACAAAGGATTCTTGGTAAGCAGAGATGTAGTTTTTGATGAGAACAATTCATGGTATGAAGATTCATGCAGGAAGGTCAATTTACCATATAATCTTGAAGAAGATTTTCCAAAGCTTGGTAGAGAACAACCAAAGATTGAAGAACAAGACACCTCAGAGGATGATGAAGAATCTCACATGGAAAAGGTCAAAGCATGGAAGTCTAAAGGTAAAGCAAAATTGCAGGAACTTGGACATGAGGCAGAATCATCACATCATGGCCTAAGAAGATCTATGAGGGAAAAGAAAAAACCAGAAAGGTATGGGTTTGACACCTCATTAGTAACTAAACATTCTATCTACATATCACAGGACATAAACCAAGAGGAGCCATCATCATTTGAAGAGGCCAAAGCAAAAACAGAATGGAAGCATGCAATGAAGGAAGAGATTGAAGCACTTGAGGAAAACAACACTTGGGATTTGGTGCCCAAGACTTCATCCATGAAGGTAATAGGCTCAAGATGGGTCTATAAACTCAAGAAGAATTCTGATGGTTCAATTAACAGGTATAAGGCAAAGCTTGTGGCAAAAGGCTTTGCACAAACTCAGGGAATTGATTATGAGGAGACTTTCTCTCCTGTGGCAAAGATGCCTACTATTAGGGTTTTGCTTAGTATTGCCTCTTCCAAGAATTGGAAGATACTTCAACTAGATGTAAAGAATGCATTCTTGAATGGTTGGATAACAGAAGAGGTATATATGGCACAACCACCTGGTTTTGAGAATCAAGTTTATCCTGATTATGTGTGTAAACTTAACAAAGCATTGTATGGTCTCAAGCAAGCTCCAAGAGCTTGGAATTTCAGGCTTGTTTCATTCTTGCAGGACAAAGGCTTTCAACCAAGCAAGGCAGATACTTCACTCTTTATTAAAAAGAGTAATTCCGAGGTCATCTATCTATGTGTATATGTAGATGATATTATATTGATAGGAAATGATGCAGATGGTATGAAGAAGATCAAAGATCAGATGAGAGAAGAGTTCAAGATAAGTGATTTGGGTTCACTTACCTACTTCCTAGGTTTGGAAGTTGTCTACAAAGATCATGGTTTGTTTCTCACTCAAAGGAAGTACATTAAGGACATGTTGGCAAAATTCAAGATGCAAGATTGTAAGATTGCAGGTACTCCAATGGAGGTCAATCACAAATTGAGCTCACATGAAGGTGAACTCATAGAGGACATCACATCATATCAAAGTCTAGTGGGTAGTCTCAACTATGCCACATTGACAAGAGTAGATATATGTTACAGTGTGAGTGTGCTAAGCCAATTTATGCACACACCAAGGAAACCACATATGGATGCTGCCAAAAGGATTCTCAAGTATCTCAAAGGAACCATAAATGAAGGACTTTATTATCCTTATGTATCTGATTTAGGTTTGAAGCTATTTTCTGATGCAGATTGGGCTGGCTCCAAGGAAGATAGAAGGAGCACTTCAGGTTATCTTACCTTTGCAGGTTCAAAGCTTATTTCGTGGTCATCCAAGAAGCAACCCACAGTTGCTCTCTCTTCTACTGAAGCTGAATATAGAGGTCTTGCCATAGCTACTCAAGAAGCTATGTGGATGAAGACATTGTTCAAAGATCTTGGATTGGAGTTTGGAACTCCAACTATTTTTGGTGACAATATGAGTTCTATTAATTTGGCTGCTAATCCTATTTTTCATGCAAGGACTAAACATATTGAAGTTCATTATCACTATGTACGAGAGAAGGTTCTAAGCAAAGAGATTCAAATATCATATGTGTCCACTCATCAACAATGTGCAGATATTCTAACCAAAGCATTGGAAGTTACAAAGCTTTGCAAATTCAAGGCTATGATTGGTTTGCAGGTAATCTTGGAAGATTGAAGACCTCAAGCATACTTGGCTTGAGGGGGAGCTGTTGGAGCAAGTCTATGACAAGCCTAAGTATTGTCTTGAGTCTCACAAAGTCTTAGAAGAAGCTTTAAAAAGAAGACTATGTAAAGTTCACTTGTGAACTACCTCTTGTAACTTTTGAAGAGTTTACTTAATGTAAAAGTAAGAGAATCTTAAGTGGTTGAGTCCACTTGATCAAGAATGGAAAGAGGAGCCACGAATTCGTGATTTGTGGTAGGTAGAGAATCAAATCAATCATTGATTGATTGGAGAGTGATTGAGGGAAGTTAGCCTCCCAAACTCAACTATAAATAGATGGCAGTTTTAGTCGTGGTTAGAGAGACCTATGTGAAGACCTCCAAGAGCTGAGCTTTATGCCATATCAAGGTGTGATTACAAGGCACACATATGTATCAGTAAGTCATTGTATTGTATAAGCAATATACTTTCATTTTCATGATTATTTGAGTTCATCTTTCCATGTTCTTGTGAAGTGTACTACTCACTGCCATTACTCTCAGTTTTTCTCAGTCAGCTTGCAGAGATGTTTTCTCTGAGCTTGGTGCATCATTTCAGTGATT